>CM031598.1:12637218-12644718 GCA_018398815.1 Conus ventricosus
TGAATCCATGTGTTTGTATGCATGCAATGCATGTATGTGTGTAAGTCTGGGAGCCTGCATTGCATGTGCATCTACATGAGTCTCAGACTCACAGGAAAATGATGAGACACAATAACAGAAATTCAGAGTGTCTGAAAGTAAAACTACGTCAACTTCAATTTCAAAAAAGAGGCATTGCACAAGGCATGCATATCACATACATACATATGAATATGCAGATACACACATTCTCTCTCTCTCTCTCTTTCTCTCTCTCTCTCTCTCTCTCTCATCTCTCTCTCTCTCTCTCTCTCTTGAACATAAACAAAACACAAGACAATCAAAATCTGCCTGACAAAAACAGTCTGACACTGTCATTCTAGAGTCACATAAATACAAAATCATGACTAGCAAAAGTTTATTATTCAACTTGTTGCGGGGAAGCTTCCAGAAGAAGGATTTGTGGAGTGTTGGAGGAGTGGGGTACAGGCCAACAAACTGACATCCACACATCTCCCCGAACACAGTGTCACCCAACTCCTTCCAACAACCCAAAGGGTCATGCCTTGAGCACTTTCCTCCAGTCCAGTGAGGGAGACAGCACACAACAACTGTGAGTAAAGACCCCATTTGGATTTGCTCATGATGTTGGTTACAATGTAGCACTCTTCTTCTCCTGAGCCTCAGTGCCCCATATTACACCTTTCCACACATCTGTGAAACTCTTTGCATTTTTTGCCTTACTACACCCTGCGCACAAGCAATGCTCCATGCACACTGAGCAGTGCCAGAACCTGCGCCCTAGCAAATCTCCAGCAACAGCCCTGATGTATTCAAACATGCACTGCTCCAAAAGTTTTCAAGTTACAGCTTTCGAATTCAACACAGCTATTGTCAAAAGTTTTGTCTATAACAAGTTAAACTTTTGAAATGTTTTGACTAAAATTGAGGTAACTGTTTACATTCAAAGACAGTAACGTACAAAAGTAAAACAATGTTTAAGTTTTTCAAGGTAACCGTATATATTCAAACACAGTAATGTAAAAAAGTAAAATAATGTTTAAGTTTTTCAAGGCACCACTACACCCACCGATACATAAAATGAAATGGAGTTTTGATACATTGCCAAATGATTTTGTTACAACAGTGCGGGTTTTTTTTTCTTCACATCTTGGCAGAATACTTTTTCAGATATACTATAGAGTTCAAATGAAACACCCAGTCTCTTCATGTAATAATAACACAACGCTTTTGTTTATCAAAACATCGAAAGTCGCAAATCACATCATATTACAGAAATTGAAACAATTTCGCATAAATTGCTTGGTGGGAATAACCATGTGATTTTTCTTCCTCTTGGCAAAACAGCTTTTGAGATAAGAACTACCCGTTCTGTTCAATCACATCAACCCACACTGGTCAGGCAGGAGAGGCTGACCAGTCTACCGACAAGAGCTGAAAGGGTTAAGGGACAGGCAGGAGAGGCTGACCAGCCTACTGACAGGAGCTGAAAGGGTTAAGGGATAGACAGGAGAGGCTGTCCAGCCTACTGACAGGAGCTGAAAGGGTTAAGGGATGGGCAGGAGAGGCTGACCAGCCTACTGACAAGAGCTGAAAGGGTTAAGGGATAGGCAGGAGAGGCTGACCAGCCTACTGTGAATAGTTGAAAGGGTTAAGGGATAGGCACTGTGCCATTTCACAGGAAAACTACAAGGACACTCAGGACAGCACAGACCTTTGCCTAGATGGAAATAAGATAAGATAATGTTGCTTATAGCCCAGCCGACCGCAAAGGGCCATATCAGGGCTGTCACCACGTATGGAACAGACCCTTCATCTGAAACAGCGCAAAGGATCCACCCCAAAATATTACGGGATCAACCTTGGGCTATGTACCATGTTTCCAATAAATATTGCAAAAAAAAGCAGTTCAGCAGGTTTTGGTGGTGGTGTTTGTTTGTTTTTCTTTTTTAATATGTGTGTACTGCCATGGACAGAGGGACAAGCAAACGAACGGATGAAGCTGACCACATATAACCTGCTTGACAAATGTATATATAGGAGGCACTGACTCTTCATGGCTGAGACACAGAGAACATGATTGTGACATGACGCTCACTGTCGTTCCCGACAGAAAATGTACGATTATGTTACAGCAAATGTGGAGCGGTGCTGGGCAACCTGATATCGTAATGAAGACTCTCCAGATTTAGACCTCTCAAAAGGTTGGGGGGGTTTACCTATATTTTTTTGCTTTTGTCTGTACAAGATTAGTCTTCCAGTAAACACTCTCTCCTGTAAAGAATTATTTTTCTTGCACAACATTCTTCACTTTGACAGCTCGAGTCATCTCCCTTTACATTTTTTTTCTGGAACTTTCTTCTCTTTGCCCACACTTGATTTGTCTCCCTTGAAAATACTTGGCTGTTTCTTGAAACCCTCTGTCTTTGTAACAGATTCTTTTTTCAGGTCTGAAACTGTCTTTTACTGAGCAGCATACCACAGCACAAAACAAAAAAATCACAAGACAAGAGACAGCTAGCCCCTCCCACTTAACAACCATACAGCATGTGGATGTGCGCATTTCCCACATCTCCCCCTCCATAAAGCTAAACCAACTATTTCACAGCCATTTCAAAGTTTAATTTTTTTTTTTAATTGTATCACTATGACTAATGGGGAAACACTGTCATTGTCTTGTTGATGACACTACTTGTCAATGTCATCACACTGCCATTGTCTTGTTGGTGACACTACTTGTCACTGTCATCACACTGTCATTGTCTTGTTGGTGACACTACTTGTCACTGTCATCACACTGTCATTGTCTTGTTGGTGACACTACTTGTCAATGTCATCACACTGTCATTGTCTTGTTGGTGACACTACTTGTCAATGTCATCACACTGTCATTGTCTTGTTGGTGACACTACTTGTCAATGTCATCACACTGTCATTGTCTTGTTGGTGACACTACTTGTCAATGTCATCACACTGTCATTGTCTTGTTGGTGACACTGCTTGTCAATGTCATCACACTGTCATTGTCTTGTTGGTGACACTACTTGTCACTGTCATCATGCAGCCAGCCAAAAATCATCAACAGGGACCCACTTCAGTCTGTCAAGATCTCTCTTTATTTCTGTCACTTCCATCTGTTTCAGCCCTGATGTGGCCCTCTGCGGTCGGCTGGGCTATAAGCAACATTATCTTATCTTATCTTCCATCTGTTTGCACGATCAGACTCCACACGCTTCAGCTCCTCTCCAAAAATGGCTCAGTCTGAAATACATCGTGGGTTGCAAGTTGCTGCCCACCCTCCCTGTCACATCTGCTTTCCCTCTCTCACACATACTCCCACCCTCCCTGTCACATCTGCTTTCCCTCTCTCACACGTACTCTCACCCTCCCCTGTCACATCTGCTTTCCCTCTCTCACACGTACTCTCACCCTCCCCTGTCACATCTGCTTTCCCTCTCTCACACGTACTCTCACCCTCCCCTGTCACATCTGCTTTCCCTCTCTCACACGTACTCTCACCCTCCCCTGTCACATCTGCTTTCCCTCTCTCACACGTACTCTCACCCTCCCCTGTCACATCTGCTTTCCCTCTCTCACACTACTCCCACCCTCCCCTGTCACATCTGCTTTCCCTCTCTCACACGTACTCTCACCCTCCCCTGTCACATCTGCTTTCACTCTCTCACACGTACTCTCACCCTCCCCTGTCACATCTGCTTTCCCTCTCTCACACGTACTCTCACCCTCCCTGTCACATCTGCTTTCCCTCTCTCACACGTACTCTCACCCTCCCCTGTCACATCTGCTTTCCCTCTCTCACACGTACTCTCACCCTCCCCTGTCACATCTGCTTTCCCTCTCTCACACGTACTCTCACCCTCCCCTGTCACATCTGCTTTCCCTCTCTCACACGTACTCTCACCCTCCCCTGTCACATCTGCTTTCCCTCTCTCACACATACTCCCACCCTCCCCTGTCACATCTGCTTTCACTCTCTCACACGTACTCTCACCCTCCCCTGTCACATCTGCTTTCACTCTCTCACACGTACTCTCACCCTCCCCTGTCACATCTGCTTTCACTCTCTCACACATACTCCCACCCTCCCCTGTCACATCTGCTTTCACTCTCTCACACGTACTCTCACCCTCCCCTGTCACATCTGCTTTCCTCTCTCACACGTACTCTCACCCTCCCCTGTCACATCTGCTTTCCCTCTCTCACACGTACTCTCACCCTCCCCTGTCACATCTGCTTTCCCTCTCTCACACGTACTCCCACCCTCCCTGTCACATCTGCTTTCCCTCTCTCACACGTACTCCCACCCTCCCCTGTCACATCTGCTTTCCCTCTCTCACACGTACTCTCACCTCCCCTGTCACATCTGCTTTCCCTCTCTCACACGTACTCTCACCCTCCCCTGTCACATCTGCTTTCCCTCTCTCACACGTACTCTCACCCTCCCCTGTCACATCTGCTTTCACTCTCTCACACGTACTCTCACCCTCCCCTGTCACATCTGCTTTCACTCTCTCACACGTACTCTCACCCTCCCCTGTCACATCTGCTTTCCCTCTCTCACACGTACTCCCACCCTCCCCTGTCACATCTGCTTTCCCTCTCTCACACGTACTCCCACCCTCCCTGTCACATCTGCTTTCCCTCTCTCACACGTACTCTCACCCTCCCCTGTCACATCTGCTTTCCCTCTCTCACACGTACTCTCACCCTCCCCTGTCACATCTGCTTTCCCTCTCTCACACGTACTCTCACCCTCCCTGTCACATCTGCTTTCACTCTCTCACACGTACTCTCACCCTCCCCTGTCACATCTGCTTTCACTCTCTCACACGTACTCTCACCCTCCCCTGTCACATCTGCTTTCACTCTCTCACACGTACTCTCACCCTCCCCTGTCACATCTGCTTTCACTCTCTCACACGTACTCTCACCCTCCCCTGTCACATCTGCTTTCACTCTCTCACACGTACTCTCACCCTCCCCTGTCACATCTGCTTTCCCTCTCTCACACGTACTCTCACCCTCCCCTGTCACATCTGCTTTCCCTCTCTCACACGTACTCTCACCCTCCCCTGTCACATCTGCTTTCCTCTCTCACACGTACTCTCACCCTCGCTGCTCCATCGCTCTCTGTCCCCAGGCACCGGTCTGTCATCACTGTATCATTCAAAGCCAGCACATACCATCTATCTTGCACCTACCCATTCCTGCAATGCTGTTCACCATCTCAAACAAAGAAGAGATGCTTGCCATAACCTACATTGATTATTCATTATTATTATTATTATTATTATTATTATTATTATTATTATTATTATTATTATTATATTGGGTATTTATATAGCGCCTATCCTCGGTCACAGACCAAGCTCTAAGCGCTTTACAATAACACACTACCTCACTCATTCAACATTTCTCATAATCAAAGCCCCACTTTTATCATTTTGATTTTAATGAGGTTGACTGTCTTGCATTATAATTTTACAAATATTTAGAAAGAAAGACAGTTTATATTGTGCTAGATCATACATACATAAAAATTGATTTTTTGTCAAGGTAATGAGATAAGCAAATCAGAATGCTTTTTTTTCCACCAAGCCCTCCGTGGAGAGAGAGACAGACAGACAGAAGAGGAGAGAGAGAGAGAGAGAGAGAGAGAGAGAGAGGAGAGAGAGAGAGAGAGAGAGAGAGAGAGAGAGAGAGAGAGAGAGAGAGAGTGATTAGCACCACATAAACTGTCTTTACGTCTAAAGATAGATAATAGGTAGTTAGAAAAATAGATAGATTTATAGATAAATAGATAGACAGAGTTTGATCAAAAGATGGAGACACACACACAGACAGACAGAGAAAGAGAGAGAGAGAGAGAGAGAGAGAGAGAGAGAGAGAGAGAGAGAGAGGAGAGAGAGAGAGAGATAACAGATGGATAGCCTAACCATTTTGCTTTAAAGTTATTCATTTTACGTACTAACTCTGCTCTGTGTTCTTGAATTCTACATCATGTCCCATATCATGAAGACAGACACATCTTTCAAAGTCATTGATGGCTGTGAACTCTAAGATTCACCTCCCGATACTGCATCTGTCTCTAAAAAGCTTCTTTCTCTCTCAGTCAATGTTTCTGTCTCTGCTTGAACCATTTCTTTCTTTCTTTACTTTTTGTACTCCCAGTTCTTATAGAACAGGGAGTACTTTACAATGGGAATGAATAAATGCTGTCTGTGTGTCTGTGTGTCTGTCTGCCAGTCCGTGGTCAAAATGTGTTCCACTCGCTCCAGACAAAACTTCTGGGCCGATCTTGCTGAAAATTTGTAGGTATGTTCATTATGGGTCATGGATGATGCCTGATGTTTTATTTTACCAGAATAGCCATTACTAACGGCCATAAATGGTAAGTTTTTTAAATCAAGTCCAATAAAGGAAATAACCACTGCACTGTCGAGTTGTTTTTTTTCTTCCACTAACTGGAAATTGTCTCCCCTCTTGGCACTGTGTTGGGAGTACGTTTATATGCTTTACATCTTGTTTTCTTTTCATCATCTTCTGCGCTACTCTAGTAGCCTTACCTCCCTCCTGCTCATCCCCCCCCCCCCCCACCTCCCCTCCCTCCTCCCCATCCACCGTCACATCCTGGCTTGTCCAGAAGCAGTCCCCGCAGGCACCAGCAATCCACAATGAGAGTCAACGTCAAGTCAGCAAGAGGCAACTCACCTGCAGAGACCAGCCCTGATATGGCCCTTTGCGGTCGGCTGGGCTATAAGCAACATTATCTTATCTTACCTGCAGAGACACTGCACCACTGGCTAACCACGTCGGTGGTGGTCAGTGGTGCCTGTTCTGTACCAAGGCACACATGACCCCTATGACCCCCTGCTGACGACAGTAACTGCTCAGTCACGGAGCCAGGACCAGTGAGCGTCCCTGTCATTGCCAGATTTACATCTCAATACAGGATCCCTCTTTTCTTCAAAGGTGGACTTGTGTTTCTGGGACGTTTTTGTCTTCGTCTCAGTTAGAATTACCTCCCAAGGATTCCCTCCCTTCACAGACCCAGTCTGTTCAGACTTGTCACATGGGGATTACCAGCAGGCTGCACTATGCTTCTTCTCAAGCATCCTCATCATGCTGGCAGACTTTGTATTATCATTGTTGAACTGTCTGGGTACCACATACAGGAAGAAGAAGAAGAAGAAGAAGAAGAAGAAGAAGAAAGAAGAAGAGAAGAAGACGAAGACGAAGACGAAGACGATGACGATGACGATGACGATGACGATGATGATGATGATGATGATGATGATGAGGATGAGGAGGAAGAAGAAGAAGAAGAAGAAGAAGAAGAAGAAGAAGAAGAAGAAAATCTTCAAGATCAGTTACTGACAACATTGTGAAATTTATTTCAACTTTTTTTGTTCTACCTTGTTTTTTACTGAGCTAAACTATCACCCGTGAGCAGAGCAACATGTTCAATTGGTCAATACA
>CM031598.1:12649718-12652218 GCA_018398815.1 Conus ventricosus
TGCTGAGAATTTGCGTGATAAAACTTACAGTGGAGTCTGACAATTTTTCTTTTGCGCACAATTTGAGGTGATTAGTGATTGTTGGTTCTTCATTTTCATTGACTTGTATGTTGTCTGTCTTGCCTGAAGAAGAGCACATTTTGTCCAACTGAAATGTGTTTATCTTGTCATTTGTTTCTTTCATACGGCGGCATAGTCATTTTTCTTCTAGGTTAAATACAAAGACAGCTATATACAGGATACATATTCAGACTGTCAAACGATTAATTCAGAGATTTAAAAGGAGGGTGTTAAGTACTGTCATCTTTCACTAGTTAGATTCTACTGTACCTGTTGCAGTCAGTTACCGCCTACCATTGATCTGATTGGCTCGTGATCAGCCTCCTGTTGACAGGGTGGCTGGCTGTTCACTACACACCACCACTGTCGGCATCAAACTGTCAACGTTGAAGTATGCACAGACTGGCTTGCACCACGGCAAAAGCTGTACGCAGGTAGCGTGCCAGCCTTGTTCAACATCAACTGAAGAGGTTAGCATACATGGTTAATTCAGAAGGCAGCCCAGCCAACTAAAAAGTCTGTGGCTACTAAAAAGTCGTTCATGGCACCTGGTTACATATGTGGGTACTGACCTGCTTGAAAGAACAGGACTCTAACTAAGGTGAATAGTGGAAAAGCAATATCAGTTTCTTATCCTCTACCCTCTAAAGCTTCGCAGCAGTGTTATTGCTGTATTGCTGCTGAAAGGATGAAAGAGAATATCTGTCTTCTTATATTCATTTCAAAGCTTTTAAGGTTGTAATCTGGATCTGTTGTCTATGAAGAGAACACTAAACACTAACAAAGTGATGACTCAGGCAGGCACACGAACAGGGTTACTGTTCTGAGCCTATGCAGGTGCCCTTGTTCTGAAAGACCGACTGATTCCGTTCAGATGCAGAATCACACATCTTGCAATGATGTTTGAAGTTTATGACGCTACAGTGAGCTGGGTATTTTATCATGTCACTGAACACATGTGAGAGAATTTGACTCTTTGGCCTTTATTTCCTCTTTCTATTGCAGTATCCATCTTCCTCTCTGATGATTTGCAATGTTTCTATTGCTCTCACTGCATGTATGCACACCTCAGAAAGCCGTGCTAATATTCAATTCAAAGGTAACTGCCTCCTACGTTTTGGTCAAAAATCCCTTTAATAAAAAGTCAGTCTTGAACAATGCAGAAATACAGTCATTTAAAGTACAAAGACGGCCAGACTGACATGTCTGTATGTACAGCCATATTTAAAATGCAGGGATGAAGCATTGCTGGGCAGGGAGACGTCATGGGGTGGGGAAAAATAGGGGAGGAGAGGAGAAGAAAGGTTTTCCATTCAGAATGCCTCATAAGATCGAGAGATTGGTGACCAAAAACAAAGTTTATGCACACACACACACACACACCTCTCTCTCTCTCTCTCTCTCTCTCTCTCTCTCTCTCTCTCTCTCTCTCTCTCTCTCTCACACACACACACACATACACACTCTCTCTCTCTCTCTCTCTCTCTCTCTCTCTCTCTCACACACACACACACACACACACACACACACACACACACACACACTCTCTCTCTCTTCTCTCTCTCTCTCTCTCTCTCTCTCTTCCACACACACACACACACACACACACACACACATGTATATATACACCATATATGCATGCAAATGAGCATGTATGTTCTTACAGGGAAAGCAAGTGTGCTCTCACACACACACACACACACACACACACACACACACACACACACACACACACGCACACACACACACATTTATAGCCCCCCCCCCCACCCCCCACCCCCCCACACACACACACGCGCGAGCGCGCGCGCGCTCGCGACATATACACACACCGGCCCCTTTTACATGTTTTTTTGTTTTGTCTTTGTTTGTTTGCCTGTTCGTTTGTCTCTTGTCTTTGTCTAAGATCACTGTAAAGTGGATAGACATTAAATTAAAGAACGAACGAACACACACACACACACACACATACACACACACACACACACACACACACACACACACACACACGCCACACACACACACACACACACACACACGATGTGCGCACGCGCGTACACACTTGACATTTACAAACGCATAGTATAGATATAATCACACACTTCTAGAAAGTAAACCGTGTGAACACGCAACCCGTTGCATCTACAACCACTTTCATTGTTTTGAATTTGATCAAAAAATGTGATGAACATTTTCATTGTTTTGAATTTGATCAAAAAATGTGATGAACATTTTCATTGTTTTGAATTTGATCAAAAACTGTGATGAACATTTTCATTGTTTTGAATTTGATCAAAAACTGTGATGAACATTTTCATTGTTTTGAATTTGATCAAAAACTGTGATGAACATTTTCATTGTTTTGAATTTGATCAAAAACTGTGATGAACATTTTCATTGTTTTGAATTTGATCAAAAACTGTGATGAACATTTTCATTG
>CM031598.1:12657218-12664718 GCA_018398815.1 Conus ventricosus
TTCTAACCTAACCGGGGGTTCGACCTCATACCTGGCAGCGTCACTTCGCCAAGCAGAACCACAGACCAAGCCAACAGTCTCACCTGACCAGGCGCCATCAGACCAACACCAGTGCCGGCAGTTGTGTCGTGTTGTGAAAGTGACAGTGAAAAGAAAAAGGAAAAGAAAAGAAAAGACAGTGATTCGTGAATAGTTAAGATCACCTGGCCAGGTAAAGTAGAAATCTGTTTATACCCGGGTTAGTTAATGATGTTTAGATAAATGATTTTGTGAAGTTCAAGGAAAGAGAGAATGTTTTATTTTATTTGATTCCAGATGCATTGATGTTTCGTTCTATGAACATGTGTAGTAAAGTTATAGACTTTACTAGTGGTTTGATGTGACGAATGCATGATATATGAATGAGATCGTAAGCAAGCTGTGAGTGTGTTTGGGCTGTGCGCTAGTCCTTCCTCCACTGACATCACCCGAGGTTGACAATTTATTGGCGAGCTTGCCAGGATATTCTGGCCCATTTATTATAATTGTTCAACTTCTCAGAGAGGAAGCTGGGTGGGATTCAAGTATTGTAATCCTAAGACAAGGGTTGTCTTACTGTATGTTCCCAAGATAGTTAAATACTAGGCTTGGCATTGCTTCCAAGATAGTTAATACTAGCTTGGCATTTCAGCCCCAGAGTACTCATTTCGCACAGATTTCCTATAATTCGCTCTCATAGTTGGGTCAGGCGCTGGGCGTCTTATAAAAACTAACTACGTTGCCCCAAGCTAATATTATCATTCATAGGATCGTGCTATTACGTCACTCGTGTCGGTAACCACCAGTTTGGCTGTCGTAGTTATAAAATCTTGTTCAAAAAAAAAAAAAAAGAAAGAGATACAATGGCGGAAAGAAAAGAACACACCCTATTGAACAACTTGTGAGCGTCGCTCGTGATTTAGGTTACTCAGGAGATGAGTTGCGAGCATTCGTTGAAAACCAACAAAAGATGGAAAGAGATGAGCGAGCGGAAAAGACGCCGTATCGCAGTAGAGACGCAGGAAACAGAAAGAATAAGGAAACGCAGGAAACAGAAAGAATGAAGCAGGAAACAGAAAGAATAAGGGAGGCGCAGGAAACAGAAAGAATGAAGCAGGAAACAGAAAAATTAAGGATTCAGGCTAATGATAATCAGGCTAGGGAAACGCAGGAAACAGAAAGATAAAGGTTCAATTGGAGTTAGAGAAAGTGAGAATGCAGAGAGAGGCCACCGATGATGGTAGTTCACTTTCCAGTGACTCTGTGCGCAGCTATGCCCCCGACCCAAGCTGCCAAAATTCTCGGAAGGGACCGATTCGATTGATGCATACATCAGTCGTTCGAAACGTTTGCGACCAGTCAGGGTTGGCCTCCAGAAGAGTGGGCAGTCATTTTGTCAGCGCTATTGACGGGTAAGGCATTGCAGATTTTCACTGCATTACCAGCAGACACCCAATCTGATTTTGGTGCTGTGAAGGAAGCATTGATGAAAGGGATTTGACCTCACAGAGGAGGGGTTCAGGAAGAAATTTCGTTCAGCTAAATTACAAGCAGTGAGACTACACTCATTTTGGGTTTCACTTCTAGATCACTATTTTGAAAAATGGTTAAGTTGAGCGGTACGAAAAAGGAGTTCGCTGAGTTGAAAGAGCTAGTTATGAAGAACAGATTTGTCAGTTGCAGCCCTGAGTTAACCATACATTTGAAAGAGAGACAGCCAGAGACAGCAGGAGAGTTTTTTGAAGTTCGCAGAGGTGTACAGGGAGGCACGTTTGGGCACTAAGGTGCAGGAGAAACAGGTGCCAGGCACAGGCGAGAAGAGTGCAAGGAGACCAGGAGATTTTTTCTGCAAAGTCTGCAAACCCAGTGGTGGGGGAAGGAAGGGCAAAGGGACATTAGGTGTTTCATTTTGTCACAAAAGGGACATGGGGCGAGGGATTGTCGCATGAGGTTCCAGAAGGCACAGCCTGCAAGAGGTGGATAAGGTGCCCAAAGGGGAAACGACCTGCAGTGGAACCAAAAGGGATTCAGTCTAAAAGAGGGTGGAGTGAAAGGCCTATGGCTACACTGGACAGCAGTCAGTGTCGGGATGGAGGGCACAGGCTGAGTGGTTCGTTACCATGGAGAAGGTGGATTGGCCAGCAGAGGGGAAAGTGTTACGAGACACGGGTTGTTCATGCGGTGTAGTACGAACAACGCGGTCGAAAAAAGGGGATTTGACAGGGCAATCCAGACCGAAACTCTAATCGATGGCACTGTGAGGGAGTTTCCAGTTGCTAAGATAGAATAGTACCCCTACTTTCAGCGAGTTGTCTGGTTGGTGAGGAGAAACCCCTTCACGATTTGATCTTTGGGAAAAAATTTTCAGGTGCAAGGGGAAATCCAGGGGATCCTGAGTTGTTGACTGCTACAGGGGCAGCAGTTCGGACACGGAGCAAGAAGGAGGAAAAGGTTGTTAAACCGTTAGTTGTTCCAGGAAGGAAGTCGGCATAATGTGTCGCCTGATGATTTTAGGGCAGCGCAGGAACAAGACCCTTCGTTTCGTGAAGTCTTGGATTTGGGCAAGAGGTGGAGAGAAACAGGAGGTTGAGGAGGTGAGACAGAATTTCTTGTGAAAGGCGGCTGTTGTACCGAGTGTTCACCAAGGGGAAGACAGTAAAGGTGACCACTCATTTTAGAGGTACCAGCATGTTATCGTGACACTGTCATGTCAGGGGTCACGAGTCGCTCATGGCGAGTCATCTCGGCACCAGCAAAACGGCTGCCGAATCTTTGATGACTTTCAAATTGCCCAGGAGCAATGGCAGACATCAAGCGTTTCTGCTGTCATGTGACGTTTGCAAAGGTCAGCCACAAGAGGGGTGAAGAGGAAGGCTCCTCTTAACATCCCCCTTTAATTGACACACCGTTCAGGAGAGTGGCTATTGATCTGATCGGCCCAATCTTCGCCCTGTTCCAAAGGTGGGCACAGGTATGAGACATGTAAGTTGCAAAGGGAAAATTTGCAGGAGGCTAGGGGCGGTCAGAAGAAGCAATATGACAGGAAGGTTTAGGAAGCAATCCCGCAAGTGGGAGATCAAGTTCTGTTACTGCTTTCCCCCGGATCACAACAACTGCGAGGCATTGGAAAGGGCCATTCACCATCGCTGAAAAGGGCGGCGGGATTACCGAATGATGTGAATGGAAAACCAAAACTTTCCATGCAAATTTCCTCCGCAAATATATTCAGCGGAGACTCAGCACATAGGTGCAGCAGCAATCATTGATGGAGGTGAAAAAGACCCAGCAGAAGAAGGGGAATTTTGTTGCCTAAGTTTCCAGAAGAGTCATACAGGGATGTGTCACTGTATGAAGGCTAGACAGTGGAGTTCCTAGGTTTTGTTGTCAGAGGGGGACACAAAAACAGCCAGAAAGGGGAAAGGTGGAGAAGATGATGAATTCAGAGAGACCAAAGACCAAAACAGAAGTCAGGAGTCTGCTAGGTTTTATTGGGTTCTATATGGAGTTTGTTCCCAATTCGCAGCAATCACGAGTCCTCTCAGTGATTGGTCAAGGCAGGGAAACCGGCAGTGGTCGAATGGTCAGACGCTGCAGAGCAAGCACTGCAGACGGTGTTGGAAAGACTAGGTTCCCGTCCCATCTTGAAGCTACCAGATATGTCAAAACCATTTTTGTTGCGGACAGATGCATCAGGTGGTGGATAGGTGCAGTATTGTTTACAGGAGCATGAAGGGTCGAGTTCCCGGGAGATATGCTAGCAGGAAGTTGACAAAGTGTGAAGAAGGGTACCAACGGTGGAGAAGGAGTGTTTAGCTGTCGTTGGGCCGTGCAGAAATTCCACAAATACTTGTATGGGAAAGAGTTCGTGATCGAACGGATCATCAACCACTCAAAATTCCTGCAGGAGGCGCAGTTGAAAAACAGCAGGGTTCTGCGTTGGGCAATGGCATTGCAGCCCTACAGGTACCGAGTGCAGTACATTCCTGGTCGACAGAATGTCGGAGCTGACTATCTAAGTCGCGTAGTCTAGCAAGCTGCAACTCAGTGGAAGTCAGTCATATCCGGGGTGCTTTGTTGATAAAATGTGTTGATCACAGTTTATGTTGATTGGATATGGGTTCATTCCCAGTTGGCTATGGTTCATATTTTTTTGTGTGAGACTTGTTCATATTTTTCTTTGTGAGACTTGTTCATGTGAATGTAGTTATGCTTGAGCATACAGTCGCTTGTGTAGTGATGCATTATTTGCAATAAGTGAGGACGGAGATTCCTCAGTGAATGTCATGGATCGTGATCATACTATATTGTGCTTTTCATAGGAATTGTGAAGAGAAGATGTGGCAAATTCGCAAGTAGGGGAATTGCATAGGTGCCACAGAGGTCGTTATAAAATGAGTCGAAATAACGCAAGAGCGCACGTCAATGATAACTCATTGGAGTGGTATTCACTAATGAATATTTTAATAACTTATAAACCGTTGTTGTAAAGATATTTTTTTTTAAACTTTGCGCGTGTAGCTGTGTGTCAGCAAATTCGGTTGTTGTCTTTTTTGTACCGTTGTTTTGAGACAATGCGGTGCATAGTCTTTTGCAAGGGGGAAATTGTCACGGTCAAATTCAACACAACCAAAGTGTGGTCAGTCGTCGGCCACTCCAACTGGACATAAGTCCAAACTCAAACATTCTAGGCGTCAGAAAGACGGGCCCATAGGTCGGGTCCGGCCAATTAAGCATAGGGGAGAGGCTCCACAGAGACGTTCTGTCCCGCCAGACGACTAAGCGGCTTTGACCGACGCCTCGATGTCTGCCCAGACGGACCTCAGTGCCTGGGCCAGGCTCATCTAGCCAATTTGTGAACCAACGTCATTGTTAGTCGGACGTCGCAGGTTAAAGCAGGAAAGGGAGAGGAGAAAAAGACGAAGAGACAGAGAGAGAGAGAGGGAGGAGTTCGGGAGAGTAGGCTCTCGCCTACAGGAAGGCAGGGAATGAAACGAACAGAGACAGAGAGATGAGGAGGTTTTAGGTGTAGTCTCTGCACGAGGGAAAAGGCAGAGAGATGAAGAGAGGAGAGAACGAGGGAAGAACGAACAGAGAGAGAGAGGGAGAGAGAGGTTCTGAGTGGAGCTCTGCAGGAGAGAAGGGCAGAGAGAGAGAGAGATTTAGGGGAGGAGAGAAGAGAACCAAGTTGAGAGATTAGCATGAGATAGTCTGCAGAGGAAGGACTGAGGAGAGATGTGGAGAGAGAGAGAGAGTTGCTAATTTATGAAGAAGAAAAGAAAGAAAAGAAAAAAGAAAAGAAAAGCAACCATGTCCATTTGATAAGAGCAGACTAGAAGAGAGAGAGAGAGAGAGAGAGTGCAATGCGTTAATGCAGGAAGAAAGAAAGGAGAACAGATCGATGTTGATAGTCACTGTTCTAACCTAACCGGGGTTCGACCTCATACCTGGCAGCGTCACTTCGCCAAGCAGAACCACAGACCAAGCCAACAGTCTCACCTGACCAGGCGCCATCAGACCAACACCAGTGCCGGCAGTTGTGTCGTGTTGTGAAAGTGACAGTGAAAAGAAAAGGAAAAGAAAAGAAAGACAGTGATTCGTGAATAGTTAAGATCACCTGGCCAGGTAAAGTAGAAATCTGTTTATACCCGGGTTAGTTAATGATGTTTTAGATAAATGATTTTGTGAAGTTCAAGGAAAGAGAGAATGTTTTATTTTATTTGATTCCAGATGCATTGATGTTTCGTTCTATGAACATGTGTAGTAAAGTTATAGACTTTACTAGTGGTTTGATGTGACGAATGCATGATATATGAATGAGATCGTAAGCAAGCTGTGAGTGTGTTTGGGCTGTGCGCTAGTCATTCCTCCACTGACATCACCCGAGGTTGACACACACACACGCAGAGAGAAAGAGAGTGAGTCAGAGAGAGAGAGAGAGAGAGAGAGGTGGTGTGTGTGTGAGAAGGAGAGAAAGAGAGAGAGAGAGAGAGAGAGAGAGAGAGAGAGGGCACGGACATTTGCACAACTATTCATTGTACGACAAGACATATGAGATCAAATCTGATTTTTATTTCAACTTGTGCGTTTTCCCAGCAAATGAGTCAACAAAATATTCAAATGAATGAATAAAACAGGTAAACAGTAATTTAATGTGTTAATGAACTAACCTAATTAATTCATCTATACGTCAAATAAACTTGATCAATTGATTCCAACGGAGGAGGTCGACTAATTACACACCTGTGTATAACATATCAAACAGATCGCATGTGAGATCAGTTATCATAATATTGTACAATGCAGCAACGATTCCCTCACCACTTTTGCCTCTCAGCAACCAAAATTAGTAACAGAAATATTGTCCAGAGGTCATGACAGCTCTCTCTCTCTCTCTCTCTCTCTCTCTCTCTCTGTCTGTTGTTCAGAATATTTATTTACTTAGCTATTCAGTTTATCTGTTTCATTCCAGATAATTTCCCTGGCGCTGCAAATATGATCTTGTTCCCCCTTAACACAAGGACTGTACAGGTCAATGTCAATGAACAATGTGTCTGAAGCGTCTCTCTCTCTCTCTCTCTCTCTCTCTCTCTCTCTCTCTCACACACACACACACAAAATCAACCCACTCACCGTTTCTATCCATCACTTAAGAACGAATATCCATTTTAAAGATCACCCAACCACATATATTTGTAATACAACACTTTGTCTATTTCTCCAAACATCTGTTAACTTTTCACCAAAATCTGTCCGTGGTGTCATCACCATGGGTCATTGCGTCAACACAGTCACAGCTTTTACTATCACGTTACACATGCAGTCTGCCTCTTCTTCTTCTGCGCACGCAGGCTGATACTCCTGCGGACACTCCCCGTATAGAAAGGCAAGGATTAATCCCATCTACCTAACAAAGGGAGTGGAGTTTTGTGTGTATGACCGGGGTTTTTTTTTTTTTTTTTTTTTTTTAATACTCCAACTTCGGGGAAGGTGCATGCTATGCGTAACGTGTCATCCATACCAACGGCCAAACTGGCCTTCTCTTCCGAAAGTTGGTGATGGGATTTGACGTGTGTGCAAGATGTTATGCGTGCGTTCACACACGGAACCTCGGTTTATAGTCTCATTCGAAGGACTGTATGGGAAATGGAGTCAGAACCAATGTTAACTCCGAGGGAAAAATCCCCCCGTACCGAAACGGCCCGGAGGAGATTCGAACCCGCAACCCAAAGATCACGAGTCCGGCGCTCTACCACTGAGCTATTCTGGCCCCCGTAGTCTGCCTCTTAAATGGGACTTGTACTTTCACTTTTAGAAAACAAAAAAAACAAAAAACAAAATCCTCTGCCCTTTTTCTTTTCTTTTTAATCGACAGAGTGTTACTCCAGCTACCCGTTGGGTTGGGAGAAAATAAAAAAGCGTTTTTGAGAAAAGGACGGCGGGAGGGGGGGGGGGGGGGGGGGGGGGGGGGGGGGGCGGGCGGGC
>CM031598.1:12672218-12682218 GCA_018398815.1 Conus ventricosus
TTAATCCAGTTTTCCCTGACCCTTTCATCGCCTACCGCCCATTGCCGCAATGTCTAGCCCCTGGAGGTTCTGGCATGGTAGTGGGTGGGGTCCGCTACCCCTGTCTGCCCTCTATCCCCCACCTCATTCCCCAACACCTCCAACCACACGGTCACCCGCCAGATTTCTTCTTCGTTGTTCAGCCAGAACTGGAGATCCAACACGGGTGGGATTTTGGTTTCTTTTCTCGTCTGCCACTGTTTCTAATTCCATATTGTGTGGATAATTTCAAAAATTACATAGTGTGTGTGTGTGTGTGTGTGTGTGTGTGGTGTGTGTGTGTGTGTGTGTGTGTGTGTGTGTGTGTGTGTGTGTGTGTGTGTGTGTGTGTGTGTGTGTGTGAGTGAGTGCGTGTATGCGTGTGCGTGTGTGTATGATATATCAAAGGCACAGGATTGCCTACCCTTCCGCAGTGCTTAAGGCTATTTCGTTTGTTTGTTTGTCTGTTTGTTTGTTTGTTTGTTTGAAATACACACGTTCCCACACGGAATCCGAAAGACTTGTGAGTCTGGACAGACGTGGACACTGAAGAGAAAATCGCTTCCTACCTCGCTGTCTCTTGAGGTGAGTGGACCCAGCAGCCTTGGATGAAGAGAACAATGCTCTATCCAACAACCCCACTTCCACCCTCACCCCCACCAAAACCCCACTACTACCTCCGACCCTCCAACACCCCCCCCCCCCCCCCTACCCTCGCGTCCTCCCTCCCATCTTCCAGAGAAGCTACCGTTGGTAGCGTGATGTCGACGCTTTTATCGTTGACTTGGACTTGTAGGACTTCGGATATCTTTTTAACTGCTCTTCCGTTGAGTCTGTGAACCCCCTAGATTTAGGCCTACTGGGCTCAAAGATACAGAAATGATGGACATTCCTGGAGCGATAAGAGGAGGGGCAGTATTGTGAGAAGCGTATCTTTTAATCTTAAAGGAACACGTGCAAGGTGCAAGACTGCCAGGTGTTGCTTTCGTGTAAAAGAAAAAAAGAAGAAAAAAAAAGGAGGGGCGATAATTCCAGGGTTCTAGGCCGTGATAAAGTTAGGGCTTCGCAAAGTTAAGCAACGCTGTAAAAACGTCCATACAAGGGTTCTAACATCATACAACTACCGTTGACTGATCTATCACATAACTACTAAAAACAAAAAAGCAGTCAGATGATTTCAAAACAGACAGAAATCATGAAGATGTGCCGAGCATGTAACGAAATACAGTCGCGTAACAGAAAGAAAAAATGCTCAGTTTTTACAAAATGGTATGAAATTTGTATTATAAAACACCAACATACCAACAGCAAAAAATGCATGCGCTGCGATATGCTATGACAGATAGGATTTGAAAGGGTTGTCCGGATTCCCTGTGTTTTAGTACTGAACAGTAAAAACAGTAAACAACCTTTGATCTACAGAACATCACCATAAACATCACAGCAAATCAACAACAACAAGAAGAACAACATCAACAACAACAACAACACACACACACACACACACACACACACACACACACACACACACACACACACACACATACACAACACAACACATACACAGCGCGCAAACACATATACACAAACGCGCGCGTACTTCAACGACCGCACCTGCCCGGCGTTTGAGTGTCTGAAGACCACTACAAACGCATCGAAGAGAACAGATGTAGGCGATATTACACTCAACTAGACAAAATCCATGACTAGCATATTAGTCAGAGACCAGATACATAATAGGGGAAAAAAAAGAATAAATCACAATCGTTCGTTGGTGAATCTACGCAGAGATCCGTTGCTGAAAAATAATTCCACAAAAAAACCCAGAGACTTCATGGCCGACGTAATTCCACTTTCGTGGCCACAGCGACGATAAGAAAAAAAAAATGAGATCCTTGTCTAAAAACCTGTCCACAAAATCGAAAGAGATCCGCCAATCAACAAGGACCCACGAAAAAACAATGAGATCCGGCCTGACAGTATCCTGTAAACGAGGTTAAAATCCGTGGCAGTCGTTCAGAGAGAAGCTCCTCTATTACTTGAACTGGAAGATTTCAAGTAAGCCATTAGAGAAGACTCGAAAGAAAACATCGCCTCATGTGCCGCCAAGTGACAAGTTTACATGATGCGACCCGGTTCTGTAAATATGACTTCGTAAATGCCATGACAGAAGACTCGAAAGAAACATCGCCTCATGTGCCGCCAAGTGACAAGTTTACATGATGCGACCCGGTTCTGTAAATATGACTTCGTAAATGAACAAATCTACACGATTTAGGCTAGTCTTGCTTGACCTCCTAATAGACTGCTTTACATCATGCAGTCTGGTCCTTAATATAGGACCATGTGGATGGACTGCTTTACATCATGCAGTCTGGTCCTAAAAGAATGACTTCGTAGATGGACCAGCGTACCCAATACAGTTGGTCCTTAAAATATAACCTTGTAGATTGACTGCTTTACATCACGCAGTCTGGTCCTTAAAATGTAACCTTGTAGACTGACTGCTTTCCACTATACAGTCTGGTCCTTAAAATGTAACCTTGTAGATGTAACCTTGTAGATTGACTGCTTTACACCAAGCAGTCTGGTCCTTAAAATATGACCTCGGAGATGGACTGTTTTACATCACGCAGTTTGGTCCTAAAAATGACTTCGTAGGAAACTGCTTTCCACCATGCAATCTGGTCCTTGAAAACCTGGCAGATAGGCTGCTTTACAACATGCAGTCTGGTCCTAAAAAAAACAAGACCTCATAAGTGGACGGCTTTACACTGTGCATTCCGGTCTTATAAAATCATGAACTGGTGACTAAAGTACTTAGTACGATGCAGTCATGTCCTTAAAGCATGTTCCGGTGAATTGACCGCTCTATGGTTGCAGTCTGCTCCCGACAGCTTGACCATTTGAATGGACTGCTTTCAACGACGCAGTCTGGTTCTATACAGCATGAGAGGTGAATGTACAGGATTACACGATGCATTCTACCCCTGCAGAGGGTCGGGTTGTTAGACTCTTGTGATAATAGAACCTGGTCCTACAAAACACAGGCTGCTCTGTATGTCGAAGCGTAATTTCATTGTTGACATACACGTTGTCCATCATCTTATATGTGACCAGGGAGACGAGAGGGGAGGGGAAGGGAGAAGAGGGATGGAGGAAAGGGGGATACCGTCTTGGCACAAATCTGAAGATCTAGCACGAGCGGGACAACGTGTGCGTGTTTCCATACGTAAACGGCGGCAAAAAACACTGCAGAACTTTTGCCATGTGAAAATTTGGGTAACTGACCACTCGGTCGACTGGACGATCATCTGTCACTGACTACTGGCGAATACGAAAATATTAGTGACCCAGACGGACGATTCTGCCCTAAATGCATTGATTTCCGAGGCATCAGTAAAGACAAATCAGCACTGCTCTAATTTAGGATCAGACTCTGGGAAATGTGAATACACTCGTTACTCCATTGCACGCAGACGTAATACTGACGACAAACTGACAAATACGAAAAAAAGCAGTGGCCCACTTTTTTTATCTGCAGAACCACTGTATTGGGGTCATTATATCAAGGGGGAAAATAATGCTCCTTTAGTCCTAATTTAGCATACCGACCATTCACAGAAAAACTCAGTAGTTGTGCGGCCGCTGAAGAATTTGACAACAACAAAAAATCGGATCGTCTAGAATAAGCAGACTTTTGACCGTCTCGTAAATAATTCTGTGCTCTAGATCAGTAGTATGTGGTCAACTGGTCAAAAAGACGATGATGCCACCAACCATCACACTGACCATTTCTTCAACACTATGGTGGCAAACGAACGTCAGTACAAGTAACTGACCAACTAATACCGAAGTCATCTTCCACTCACAAGTCAAAAAAATGATGATAATAAACATTGGCTATTCGAAGACAAGCAGTCGTACAGACCATCAAATAAAGTGCGGGACGACCTTCACTTTACAGTAAAAACCACAGGGCACCAGTCAAAAACGAGGTCATTTCTCATTCACGCAGGTCATTGCTCTCTATCCGTCTCATCGGAATACACACTGAAAGCATTACGAAGAGAACACAACCATCAACAATCCACAAAGACAGATGACCAAAAAGCTGCTTATCGTTCGACCACGGCTGAGGAACTCGAAGGCAGTGGCCGCTCATGCACAGAGCAATATACTGAGCATTGGATGACGACCAAACAGCTTCTCAATCCCCAGCAAAAACAATGGCCACCCACTGATTTACCTCACAGGTAAGAGGAGAGATTTCAGAGTTCATCAACAGTTCTAGTTTCAGAACTGATCTGTGAACGACTTGGAGCTACCTTGGACAGTGTTTGAGGCTTTTATCATACTGTTCAGCAAGCAATGGCATGTCCTGGTCGGTCTCAACCAAGGAAACTTCTAGCAAAATGATCTGTACTCACCCCAAAAGAGTTCGGCCTCCCGAACACGGACTGTGGCTGGCTAGTCTACAAAAGAACCAAACGATTCCATGTAGCTAAACACACGATCTTCTCAGCCCATGAAACGTTCCCAGCGGGCTGACAGATCCTGACAGAGGGTGGTGTCGCCGTCTGACCTCGGAATGTTCAGCTGGGTAACACAAGCCGCTCTGATACAGAGTGTTGTGCTCCCTGTCCAACCTGAGCTAAGAAAGAAATCAAACTACCTGTCTCGGTCTTCTGGCCACGATTTAAGTAAACGAAAAAAGACTAAATCTTGGCGACAGGCTCGAAATGGAGAACATGACAGAACACCGTTTCATCGTCCTCGGAGCGAAGATGGCAGCTTTCCAACGTGCCCCGGAAGATCAGGCGGCTGGAGCATGGGTAAATGGTGAGATTAACGTTCCGTTAGTCTTGGTCTCTGAAGACATGTTAAAAAACTGAAGACTGTTCGGGTGTCCCGGAGAAATACCTGCTCCAGGGATGCCCTCTTCACCACACTTCTAGTCTGTTTGATCTCAAAATCCACTGCACTCAAGATTTCACACTAACAAAATTCATAATAATTGGCTTTTCGCGCCTAAAGGAGATTGGGCGAAGGGGAACCACACTGAAAACCAACAGTAACATACTATATTTCTTTATGTGACATGTTACATTCTTGCATGAAGAGTATCGGCAAACCCAACAGGCGTTACGTTTCTGAATGCTAAATTTTTTAACAACGCCGATTGGATACAACAAACTGTGGAAATCAAAGGGAAAGCACTCTGATCCTTTACCGTCCTGAACCAAAGTACTTCAATCAAACCGTCGGCCATTTTGGTATCGATCCCCCTGTGACTTTATCTGGCGTACTTTTAATTGAAACTAGTAGTGAGACGCCAGGTTGTAAATCTGGTACATGTTCACAGCCATTGATTTCAATTGTTCACTCTCTAACACATTCTGTACGTGACCTCCCGTTTACGGGAATAATATATCCCCATTCGACAGGTGAACCGCTGTGTTGGCGATTACCAACAGCGCGCAAGTCCTTTAGCCCTACATATACATAAGCATACATATTACTTACACAGACAGATATGCAAAGCGAAGAGAAAGCTTAAACAGCCTTATTTCTGATCACTTTCTTTTTAGTTAATCTTTAATACAAACAAGATAAGTATCGCCTTAAAGGGCTGTGATAGGTCATCTTTTCTAATTACATACCAGCATTATTTTTCCACGCACCGTAAATAGCAACGCCTTTTGATTGGTGTTCATTCTGTGCGCTTTTCATCCACTCAGTTTGTGCGCTAAACATTGAACCATCTGGTCTCTCACTCATTAATAAAGATGTCACATGTGTTTCCAGGCCACTACATCAGACACTGTCATCACTCAAACACACCACACACGTTCCCAGTACCCTTTCCCACGTTTGACAGAGACAGAGGCCTGCTCTGTATGGTCTTTTTTTTAAAGATCAAATAAGATCCTCAAAACAAAATAATCAATCAATCATTCGATCAATCAACCTGTCAATCAATCACTCGGCCAATCAATTAATGCTGGATCCGCCGCTGTCCCGGAATCGGTGTTGAACAATCTGACTAGAGCAGGAAGGTTGAAGTCATTGTCTTTTCCGAACCGAAAATGTCGCAAAAGTTGTAAATGTCATAGGTCATTTCAGAAGCATCAATATCCCCCCCCCCCCCCCCCCCCCATTCTCCATCCTCTTTACCCGCTTCTTATCCACTCCCTCTTCCAAGACAAATGTATCGCCAGCAGCAAGTACACGAACAAGATTCACGTTGCATTGTCTTACATTGCGTTGCGTTACACTGTATTACAATACAGCGTTTTGCAAAGGATGATTGTAGAATGCAACAAGATCATGAACTGCAAAAGCACACACACATGACACATCACAATAGAAAACGGCATGGACATTCCGGTCAGCACATCACAGTCCCAATCACTTTCCACGATATGAAGTCTCCTCACATCTTCACCTCCAGCGCTCTCCCCCTACTTCAACTACAGTGTACATACAACAAATACCGCACACAAAAAAGGCTTTCCAGTTGTCAAGATTCTGAAACAATGCACCACACTGACGCAGACACGAATATGTGTTTTCTTTTGTTTTGTTTTGTTTTTAGTCAAAAACAATCAACGAACACAAGGCAATGACATTGTTCTCACTGTCACTGGCAGAGAAGTAATTAAGTCACAAACTGCTGGTCGAGCTACACGCCCTAATACATCTTATTGTGAACTACAACCTGGAGATTATGGCACGGTCATCACCACAGGTCTGTCCAGTCTATGGTATGGGGGACGTCTCTCTCTCCTCTCTCTCTCTCTCTCTCTCTCTCTCTCTCTCTCTCTCTCTCTCTCTCTCTCTCTCTCGCATAGGCATGTCATGGGAAGATGTGTTGTTTGAGAGAAAACGGGATGGAAGGACAAAGAAAAATGCTGAGGTCAACCAACAACTTTTCAGAAACCATATTTCCGTCCTCTTCGGAGCTTCTATGGGTCATGCGGCCTGGGAATTGTTACACCCGGAAAGATAGGAATAGGGGAAAAACGGAAAAATTACAAGGAATAAGAGAAGGAAAGACCGGACAGAGAGAGATGAAAATGAACCACAACATTCGCATATCACCACCAATGACAGGAAAAAAAACAGCCTTGTCTTACACTGTCATGAGTATACCAATGCCTCATAGGCTTACAACTCTCCGGCGATGTCAAAAGAACACACAGTGAAATGATACGTTCTGGGTTGGAGAATAATCACAGGGTCACGTATCAACATGATGTGTTTCTCAACAGAAACACAAGATTTGACGTCATGTGGGCAAATGACCCCTGTCCGGAACACAATCCAAATCACACTGGGTTTCCGAGAGGGGATTGGATGGGAGGGGTGTGGGTGTGGGTGTTGGAGGAAAGGCTGTCCAGGGACCAGATGAGCAGTCTTTGCTGGAGTGGACAGTGCCGGGAAACGTGCTCTGAGGCTTGGTCCGATTCCTCACCATGCTACAGGCCTTTACTGGCAAGTCCAGTCCCAGTCCTCATCAGGGGAAAGGGGGGGGGGGGGGGGGAAGAGGGGGTGTTCAGGCTTCAAGGCCCTGTCCCATGACGGACTGTTCATGGTTGAACAGCTGGTGGACAGCGTGTGTGTGTGGTGTGTGTGTGTGTGTGTGTGTGTGTGTGTGTGTGTGCGTGCGTGCGTGCGTGCGTGCGTGCGTGCGTGCGTGCGTGCGTGCGTGCGTGCGTGCGTGCGTGCGTGCGTGCGTGTGTGTGTGTGTGTGTGTATGTGTGTGTGTGTGTGAGTGTGTGTGAGTGTGTGTGTGTGTGTGTGTGTGTGTGTGTGCATGCGTGCGTGCGTGCGTGTGCGTGTGTGTGTGTGTGTGTGTGTGTGTGTGTGTGTGTGTGTGTGTGTGTGTATGTGTGTGTGTGTGTGAGTGTGTGTGAGTGTGTGTGTGTGTGTGTGTGTGTGTGTGTGTGTGTGTGTGTGTGTGTGTGTGTGTGCTACATCCACTGGATCTCTCCGGAAGCTTTTCTATCCATTCTTTCTGATGAATGTTCTGAAGTTTGTGTATGCGTTGCATCAACTGCTTCTGAGAGTGTTTCCGTTGTTTGTTCCTCATACACATGTTCTGGTTTTCAGAGATGCGAGTGGGGCTTCACTTTCTTTTTGTTTGTTTGTTGTTGTTCTTGTTGTTGTTGTTTTTTGTTTGTTTGTTTGTTTGCTGCTGGTCGGCCATCTGGGGAAGGTGAGGGAAACAGCGGGTTTGGGGGACAGCGTGTTGAACTGATGATCGCAGTGTTTTCTCCAACGTTCTAAAATGTCATCAGCTAAACTGGGAATTGCCCAGTCTGTCAGCATCAAAGCATCGGAGCCCAGCTTCGTCCACTCGACCTCAGGTTTGAGGGGCATCGTTTCTGCAGTTCAGTGAACCACCATTATGATGAACGGCCGAGTTGTGGAAACGAGGCTTTAACAATGCACACGCACGCACGCACGCACGCACGCACGCACGCGTACACACACACATACACACACACACACACACACACACACACACACACACGCGCGCGCGCGCGCGCGCGCGCACATTACAGTTGTAGACAGCTGTCACAAGCCCACCTGATCTTGTTAAGCACAGAGGATCTAGTCAGTGGACACAGAACAGTGTAATGACCGATGGGCAACATTACAACCCTGCGCACAGGCGAAGTACTGCGGAGCTGGACACGGTCAGTTTTTTTGTTTTGTGTTTTTTTTAGTCCCGTGTGTCTATCTCTCTATCTGTCTGTCTTTCAGCATGATCACTATTGAACAGTTGAATGGATCTTTATCAAAATCCACACCGTTCTTTGTAGGTCAGTGTCTACAAGTCACCTCATTTTGATGTTCTGCCGAAATACCAGACGCTACAATACATCATCAATTGTGCACCAAATAGCGTTAGAGTGCGCAGGGTTTGTGCCCCGCTGTCTGTGGCGCTGTTCTCACTGGTTTTGTCCTCCCTCTCCAGAGACACCGACACTCTTCCACTGAGCACAACTGCAGAACGGTAGTAATACACCACTCCCAGACCTGCATGAATTCCAGCTACATGCATGGCACATGGAATGATGCTAGCCACGAATCAAGAGTCCAGAATCGACGCTGCCCCGATCTCCCAGCTGTCGACTGCAGACTGGGTGAAGATAACACTAGACCTCACGGAGCAGAATCATTAGAATGACTCAGCCTAAAACGTCCAAGACGTCGTAGACCAATGCCAACAAACGATCAGTCCAGAAAAAAGAATGTCTGGACACCCGGTCTATTGATGGTGTACGCCACTTGCAGAGGTATGGCTCGGTATACAGCTGTATCTAACCGTATTCCCTGTTTTTTGTCAGAAGCAGGGGCGCTTCTGGCTGGGAAACGAGCACTGGTGAGTCAGACGTGGACAAGTCCTCTCAGACCCCATCTCATGCCCCTCTCAGCGACATGCGTGGAGCTGAGAAAAATCGTGGTGACTCCAGGGACACCAAGGAAACTTGCCCCTGAGTGTTTTCAGCCAGTAGGACGGGATTCTCATCGTGACGGAGAGCGACTCCAGACCGTAGTGTCAGTTCCACTCCGTCGCACTACATACACGAAGCGAATGGCAGTGAATCCCTTGAATTGCGTCTTTCTCTCCTCCCCGGATTGGAGGTTGAAAGTCATGAATCTGCCATGTAGAATTGTCTCTTCAGACATACACAGAGAGCTGAAGTTATGAATCTGCCATGTAGAATTGTCTCTTCAGACACACACAGAAAGCTGAAGTTATGAATCTGCCATGTAGAATTGTCTCTTCAGACACACACAGAGAGCTGAAGTTACGAATCTGCCATGTAGAATTGTCTCTTCAGACACACACAGAAAGCTGAAGTTATGAATCTGCCATGTAGAATTGTCTCTTCAGACACACACAGAAAGCTGAAGTTATGAATCTGCCATGCAGAATTGTCTCTTCAAACACACACACCAGAGCTGA
>CM031598.1:12687218-12689718 GCA_018398815.1 Conus ventricosus
CTGTGTGGCGACAAAATGAGGGATATTATCAGTTGTTGTGCGCGTGCTGTGTGGCGACAAAATGAGGGATATTATTAGTTGTGCGCGTGCTGTGTGGCGACAAAATGAGGGATATTATTAGTTGTTGTGCACGTGCTGTGTGGCGGTAAAATGAGGGATATTATTAGTTGTTGTGCACGTGCTGTGTGGCGACAAAATGAGGGATATTATTAGTTGTTGTGCACGTGCTGTGTGGCGGTAAAATGAGGGACATTATTAGTTGTTGTGCACGTGCTGTGTGGCGGTAAAATGAGAGATGTTATTAGTTGTTGCGTACGTCGATTTTAGTGTCTATCTGTCTGTCTCTATGTCTCTCTCTCAAATACATATCTATAGCAGTATCTACATATATATCTCTGTATCTATCTAGATACAGATCTGGCATGAGTGAGTCCGCGTGCGCGTGCGCGCGTTTTGCGTTTGTGTGTGTATGTGTGTGTGTGTATGTGTGTGTGTGTGTGTGCCCGGCCGCGCGCGCGTGTGTGAGTGTGATTTTAGGGGGGGGGGGGGGGATGTACGCGTGCGCACCAAAATGAATATGTGCTTGAGTCAAAAATGAATTTACATGTCTGTGTGTGTAAGCGCGTGCGTATATGTGTAATTTTCTATCGTTGGAGAGAGAGAAAGAGAGAGGGGAGAGAGACAGACAGAGAGACTGAAACAGAGAGACTGACACTGGCAAAAGAAAAAGACGGAAATAGGAGACAGAAAACGAATGAGACAGACAGACAGACAGACTGAGACAGAGACTCAAGACTCGAGTCTTGAATTATCTTGAGACAGAGACAGAGACACTGAGAGAGAAAGAGAGAGACAGAGACAGAGAGGAAAAGTAAGAGAGATGGAGAGACAAAGACAGACGGACACACACACACACACACACACACACACACACACACACACACACACACACACACACACACCGCGCGCGCGCGCGCGCGCGCGCGGAGAGAGACAGATAGACAGGGACAGACAGACAGACAGGGACAGACAGACATACAGAGACAGAGAAACTGGAAGATAGAGAGACAGACAGACAGACAGATAGACGGACAGAAAGAGAGATGGAAAAAGAGAAAGAGAGAGAGACAGAGAGGGAGGGAGGGAGAGAGGGAGACACAGAGAGAGGAAGACAGAGAGAGAGAGGGGGGAGGGAGGGAGGGAGGGGGAGAGAGAGGAGGAGAGAGAGAGAGAAAGAGGAGAGAGAGAGAGAGAGAGAGAGAGAGAGAGAGAGAGAGAGAGAGAGAGAGAGAGAGAGAGAGAGAAAATTCTTTATTTACGAGGATAATAAATAAGCACTGGCGAGCTGTTTTTTACATCCAGTCCTCGCCCTGAGTAGGGTCAAAAATGCAAATAAAAAAAAAGGCGATGAATGTAAAGGCATGCAGAAAGAGGTTAAAAATGACCGAGAGAGAGGGGGGGAGAGAAAGACAGAGAGACGAAGAACTGGGAGTGCGGAGAGAGAGAGAGAGAGAAAGAGAGAGAGAGAGAGAGAGAGAGAGAGAGAGAGAGAGAGAGAGAGAGGCAAACAACCAGACAGACAGACAGAGAGTAAAACAAATCCAGGCCCGATTCCTTTTTTTTTTTTTCAGAGCCAAAAGGAGAAGCAAACATCCGTCATGGAACGAATACGCCAAGCAACAGAATTGTGCAGGGTGTGAAGAAGGGGAGAGAACAAACCCTTTATGAACTTTAAGATTCACGTCCTACCGCGCGCAGGCCCTAAAGGACGCACTGTTCGTGAAGCTAGCCCATAGGGAGTCGGGTTATGAATGAATCCTTCTCCACAGATGGCTCCCTCAGTCGACTGTTCCGCCAAGCGGGAGGTCAGCGGACCAGAAAGTTTCGGTCTACGAAGAGCTCATCAGGTAAGCTACCACAACTCCTGGTTACCGGGTGCACAGGAACGTGCACGGGAAAAGTAACCGTCCGAAATCGGGTCGTTTCTCCTAGCCCTGAGGAATGTCTAAAACTGTATGACGTGATCATTGAAATGAAAAGTACTTGTTTTGAAATTTAAAGAAAAATATAATAATAACAGGCGAAAGTTAGTTTTAAGTTGTAAATGTGGAAATGTGAAATACACCATCCTATGGGGGCCAGTAACAGGGAGTTAGTTGTAAGTTGTAAATGTGGAAATGTGAAATACACCATCCTATGGGGGCCAGTAACAGGGAGTTAGTTTTAAGTTGTAAATGTGGAAATGTGAAATACACCATCCTATGGGGGCCAGTAACAGGGAGTTAGTTTTAAGTTGTAAATGTGGAAATGTGAAATACACCATCCTATGGGGGCCAGTAACAGGGAGTTAGTTTTAAGTTGTAAATGTGGAAATGTGAAATACACCATCCTATGGGGGCCAGTAACAGGGAGTTAGTTTTAAGTTGTAAATGTGGAAATGTGAAATACACCATCCTATGGGGGCCAGTAACAGGGAGTTAGTTTTAAGTTGTAAATGTGG
>CM031598.1:12702218-12707218 GCA_018398815.1 Conus ventricosus
TCTAAAGGCAGGTGAAGACAGTGCTTCTCTTGGTCCCCCCCAGCACCTTCGGGTGTTTCTTTTTCTTCTTTGCCTTAACTAGGCTGACCCTGGAGAAAGGTCCAGTGACGGTGAGGAAAGACCCACTGACCACAGGGAAAGTCCTGTTGACAGTGGGAAAGACTACAACTTTGGATTCTCTCTTGAGGGCACATAAGACCGTATGGCGAAAGCTTGGCTGTGTCTGGAGTGGCACCGTCTTCATCTGTCCGTGGGCAGGGGTGGTTGGGTCTGTGGGGTGTGCTCGCAGCTGGAGGGTGGTGTTTTTCGCGGGTGGGCTCTGCAGTCATGAAATACGGGCTGGTACACCCATGGGGAATGCTACTTTAAGCTGTTAAAGAGCTGCATCCTGTAGTCTAATTTACCTCTGTTCAGGAGCATTATGTCCCTTGATATCTTAATGGAGTGTCCTGCGCGTGCCTGTACCCATCGTCAACACAGCGCAGGGCCTCCAGGGTGGTACAGGACTGCTCTAAAGGCAGGTGAAGACAGTGCTTCTCTTGGTCCTCCCCAGCACCTTCGGGTGTTTCTTTTTCTTTGCCTTAACTAGGCTGACCCTGGAGAAAGGTCCAGTGACGGTGAGGAAAGACCCACTGACCACAGGGAAAGTCCTGTTGACAGTGGAAAGACTACAACTTTGGATTCTCTCTTGAGGGCACATAAGACCGTATGGCGAAAGCTTGGCTGCGTCGGAGTGGCACCGTCTCATCTGTCCTGGGCAGGGTGGTTGGTCTGTGGGTGTGCTCGCAGCTGGAGGGTGTGTTTTTCGCCGGTGGGCTCTGCAGTCATGAAATACGGGGTGGTACACCCATGGGATGCTACTTTAAGGCTGTTATGAGCTGCATCTGTAGTCTAATTTACCTCTGTTCAGGAGCAGTTATGTCCCTTGATATCTTAATGGGGTGTCCTGCTCTTGCCTGTACCCATCGTCAACACAGCGCAGGCCTCCAAGGGTGGTACAGGACTGCTCTAAAGGCAGGTGAAGACAGTGCTTCTTTTGGGTCCTCCCCAGCACCTTCGGGTGTTTCTTTTCTTCTTTGCCTTAACTAGGCTGACCCTGGAGAAAGGTCCAGTGACGGTGAGGAAAGACCCACTGACCACAGGGAAAGTCCTGTTGACAGTGGGAAAGATACAACTTTGGATTCTCTCTTGAGGGCACATAAGACCGTATGGCGAAAGCTTGGCTGTGTCTGGAGTGGCACCGTCTTCATCTGTCCGTGGGCATGGGTGGTTGGGTCTGTGGGGTGTGCTCGGCAGCTGGAGGGTGGTGTTTTTCGCCGGTGGCTCTGCAGTCATGAAATACGGGCTGGTACACCCATGGGGATGCTACTTTAAGGCTGTTATGAGCTGCATCCTGTAGTCTAATTTACCTCTGTTCAGGAGCAGTTATGTCCCTTGATATCTTAATGGAGTGTCCTGCGCGTGCCTGTACCCATCGTCAACACAGCGCAGGCCTCCAAGGGTGGTACAGGACTGCTCTAAAGGCAGGTGAAGACAGTGCTTCTCTGGTCCTCCCCAGCACCTTCGGGTGTTTCTTTTTCTTTTCTTTTTACACCGCCAGAGAAGGGCCCACTCGTGTCACGAGTGTAAGATCCAAAACAGAACGGACCTTCTTCCGAAGCTATCTATCTAGGTCTTCATATATTTGCCAGAGAGAGAGAGAGAGAGAGAGAGAGAGAGAGATCAGCGGGGAAGATAAGGGTACTGGAAGGACCACACACACACACACACGGGTACGGAAGGACCACACACACACACACACACACATACTCTCTCTCCCTTACACACACACACACACACACACACACACACACACACACACACACACACGCACACACACACTCTCTCTCTCTCTCTCTCTCATCTCTCCTCTCTCTCTCTCTCCTCTCTCTCTCTTTCTCACACACACACACACATACACACGCGCGCGCGCGCGCGCGCGCGCGCGCACACACACACATACACACGTACACACACACACTCTCTCTCTCTCTCTCTCTCTCTCTCTCTCTCTCTCTCACACACACAAGCGCGCGCACGTGCGCACGCGCAAGCACGCACGCACGCACTCACGCGTACGCACACACACACACACACACACACAAACCCACACACACACACACACACACACACACACACACACACACACACACACACACACCACACACCCACACACACACCACAGGACGTGGGAGGAAAAGATGGTAAGAGCGAACAACACACACACACACACACACACACACACACACACACACACACACACAGAGAGAGAGAGAGAGAGAGAGAGAGAGAGAGAGAGAGAGGGGGGAGGAGGGGGGAGGACAAGTAAATGAGAGAGAACGACAGACAGACAAAACAGGAGACATTGAATCAAGAAGTACACGCGCAAAACAGAAACAATGAGAGAATATTATATGGGCAGCACTTTCCTTGTACATCAAATACAGGTTGATTACCATCAATGCTCCTGTTCCCATAAAACTTCTGATTCTATACATGATAAAGATCTCTGATGACCTAGCGACCTCATTTCTCGGCACGCTGTGCGGCCTTGAACTTAAGCCCAAAACAGAAATTTAAAAAAGAAAAGCCTCGAAAGTCTGTTACCCCATGTCATGCACTGTCGCCACCGAAAGATTTTTACAACAATTATTGAATATGAAGTGTTGTTCATTGGTTGACGGCTGGAGTTTAAGACACGGAGACTGAGTTCGAGCGTAGCTTCATGCTTCAATACGCTAATTGAAAGATCTGTTTCCTGTGCCTGATCGTTTCACACACACAAAATATGATCTGAAAGAGATCATTTCTGGCAAAACATTAATTGTTGTTGACGTTAATTTTCACTCAGGGTAGTTTTGTTTGCTTGGTTTCTTCTCCCCCCCTCCTCCCCACCCCCACCCCCTTTTTTTCTTCTTCTTTATTTGTGGGGATAAGGGAAGGGGGATCCCTCTAGTTTAAACATCAAGTCCTGCTGATGCAATCTTCCGACTTCTGACACGCTGATTCGAGAGCATCCTCCATGTGAACAATCTGGAAAGAACAGAAGTTATTTTCATCAAATGTGGGAAACTGGTAATGTTCATTACATGAATGAATCCAATGTGATTTTTGATGGAAATTGTGTGCCATTGATTTCACACGCTGGATGTATCAAATGAACGGATGGTAGCCGTCAAAAAGGTCGTGGGTCCAGTACACTATCATACGACATTACCAAACTCGCCACGTATCAAGAGCCTTTTTATGTGGAGGTTGAATAGGGGAAGGGAAAACACTACGGATGTACAAAATGGTGTAAAATAAATGAGATGGATTTTTTTTTTTCCCATCAAAATATCAAATCATAGAGCTTTGTAAACTTTGTATAAGCACAACTGATAAGAAACATTTTCGGTGGGTTGTTTACTACTGTTTGTCATTACTGTTATTGCTTGTGTGTTTTGAATCAAGGGGAGCATTCTGTATATGTCTACACCTTTTCATCAAAACTATGCCCGTATATCAGGACAATCAGGTAAATCAATTCTGATTTTTGTGCTCAGACCTGTCGTCAAGGAGAGAACCAAGGATCAGGATCAAGGATCATTTAAAACCATGATCCATCTTGACGTCTGACTACAAATTGTGTCCAAACCTGCTTTCGCCACACTCACCTCCACAGATCTGCGCTCATCAAACAAATAAATCTTCATGCTTGACAGAAAGTGTCCCCAAACCTTTCTTCCTTTAAATGCACGTCCGTATTTAGCAGCAGTCCAGTAAATCGATCTTTTGATATTTTCCTGAAAGACGCCTTGTATGACATATTTTGTGCAGTCATCATATTCAGGGTTATCCGCGACCTCTACTAGATGCTGTTTGATGTCCCCTCACCCCCCTCACCCCATCTCTCTCTCTCTCTCTCTCTCTCTCTCTCTCTCTCTCTCTCTCTCTCTCTCTCTCTCTGTGTCTCCCTACACACACACACACACACACACACACACACACACACACACACACACACACACACATCTCAAAACCCACCACACAAAGACAGGGGGGAAACACACACAAACAAACAGGTCACTGTAACGTGAAGTGAAATTAGATAAAAGCGTCTACGTTCAGAAGTCGAACAGTCACTTTGTGGCTGAAAATAACCGGACTTTATTTTGGGAGCGGCAATTCACTTCAATCTGTCCTTTCACATGTTGGTGTGGGACAGGGCCAGGCCGCCGCTTGGCTCCCACCTCTGTGATTAAATTGAAGTAGGTCTGAAGGCAAAGTGTTGGACCCGGCCGGTACTGAGGGCGGAGCTGACATCTGTTGTACCAGGGGCATGGCAGGCTGGAGCGGTTCGATAGCAGAAGCTCAACGGCAGCACGTTAATGCATTACAGGTTGGAACTTAAGTAAGGGAGAGAGATCAGGTTGCTTCAGGTCATATCAGGGCTGTCATCGCGTTGAAGTCAACTCGAGTCAGGGGGGAAAAAAACCTCATTCACACAACCTTTGAAATACACATTCTAAAGGAACTTAGATAAGAGAACCGCATCAGAAGACTGCACCTGTGGGAATGCATGTTCCTAACCTGACCTTAACCCTACCCTAAACCTAGTTCTAACTTACCAATCCCAGTTCTAACCTGACCGTACCTGTATGTAGCCTGATGAGAACCCTCATTGTTCTATTGTGCCGCAGTGCGTTGCTTAGTCCTCTTCTTCTCCATCGATAAAGGAAAGAACATTTGCCAAACTCAACACCTGATCTGGCTTCATGTTGCGGTCTACTTGTTGTTGCTTTGTTTTTCTGTGGGCCTCGGCTGTAGGTTGTGCAGGAGGCACCATCTTGAGGAAGAGGATTCTAATTCTTTCTTCGTTCTGTTTTTGTTTCTGTTTGTTTGGGGTGCTCTGTTGTCTGTGGCTTTGTTAGTCGTCAGTGCTTGTATGCGTCTTGGCCGCTGGTTGTTCTTTTAGTTGG
>CM031598.1:12714718-12727218 GCA_018398815.1 Conus ventricosus
GTTGTGTTCCAACCGCAAGCCTCTCGACTTTCGTCTTATTACCCAAAAGCCAGTGAATGAACATGCTACATTTTAGACCACATGGTCCTAAATAAATCTCATTTTCCTTTGTTCTTGCAGTAAAATAGTGTTTGTCACATCACATGGTTTTAGTGGAGGAAATGTCTACATCTCATGGTTCTTTGTGTTTTATCATAGCACATGTGTTAAGTTGGTACATGGTTCTTTGTGTTTTAATCATGGCACATGTGTTAAGTTTGGTACATGGTTCTTTGTGTTTTAATCATGGTACATGTGTTAAGTTTGGAGAAGTTTTCCTTGAATTTCAGAGGATGTTTATTTTTGCTTTCTCAGTTGAAAAGAAAAAATACTTGCTTTCAAGGATGACTGTTATCCTTAAAATTATTTTATTAGTGTCAACTTAGACACTGATTTTAATCAGAATGGCTATGGTAGTATGAAATTGGTTTTATGGGGACATCTGTTGGAAACCTGGGAAAGGAAAGATTGATCTGGCTTACTGCCTAGTGGTTCAGTTGGATGACTGATAAAGGATGTAAGCAGATTTGCCGCCATGGTCAGGTGGCCAATTGATAGTGAAGAGCTGTCAGTATGTTGGTATGCAACTCACTGTATTCAGTTTAACATTGGATCGGATCAAAGTGTGTTTGGCATTACCATAACCAGGGTCAAGTGGATTTGAACTTGATAAGATCACTACTACTTTATTAGTGATGCATTGTCCCTCATTGTGTGTTTCCTAGTTGAGATGTTGCTGAGGGCCTTTGATGGCTTTTGGTTTGGCCATTGTTGTTATTTGTGTTTTTTCGCACACAGTCCCGTGCAGATTTTTATGTTTTGTATTCTTTTGCAGTGCCCCTTTTGAGTTGCTCACTCTTTTCTTCTTCTCTCTGTCACAACCCTAAAGTTCTTTTGTCATTTATCACCTGAAAATTGAATCGGTCCATGTTTTACGTTAATATTGTTGTTTGGATTTTTGTCTATTTAAATTGTTAATAAAAGTTGGAGTATAATCGTACAGTCAGAGTTTGGGTTATTTGTGGTCTGGGTCTGTGCGTTTAGGAACCTGGGTTACATTCAGTTTGAAAAAATGAAAAAGGAAGTCCTGTAATCGGTTTGTCTGTGTCCTGTGGCGGAACTAATACCGTTTCTTTTTTTTAATTTTGCTTCATTTTCCGCCCTCAGTCACCTCGTTTTGAAACTAAAACCAAAAAAAGGAAGACATGTGAAAAACAAACCGGGGAGAAAAATGGGTTCATGCGCGTACGTACAAACACACACACACACACACACACACACACACACACACACACACACACACACACACACACATACACACACACACACACACACACACACACACACACACACACACACACACACACACACACACACACACACACACACACCACAGTGGAGGAGGGGGGCGTGAGATGGAAGGGAGGCGGTAGAAGGAGGAGGAGAAGGGGGAGGGGGGGAGGAGGAGGAGGAAGAGGAAAGGGACACAGAAATAAACATAGAAGGCTGTGGCTAAGACAGAGACAGGAACATTTCATATGAAAGAGATTTTGGACTGTGCACTGAGTGCGTTTCAGGTAGGAGACTTTGGAGTAATATAACAACAAAAATCATCTAGTCATATCAGCATATTGTTCACATTGTTTTTGTTAATGCTGAAATTACGCAATGATATTATATTATTATCCTCATTATTATCGTTATCAACATTTCTTTCCGACATGGTTAACTGCAGATTTTCTAGCAGCTAAGATGCTCTTCACCAAGAACTATGATGTAGAGTACTTCAGAATTTGTATAAAAAATGATAACAGAATAACAATAATAATAAACGGTTACATAATGGGTTTTTTTAAGAAAGTAAAACGCAGTCTTCTTTTTTTTTTTTTTTTGTCCTTGATCAAATATAGCACGACTTCGGCTGACAACAGAAAATAGGTGCTTGTGATTTCCAAAGGCTGTACACGCAATAGTAAACTTCTCTCTCTCTCTCTCTCTCTCTCTCTCTCTCTCTCTCTCTCTCTCTCTCTCTCTCTCTCTCTCTCTCTCGCTCTCTGTCTGTCTGTCTGTGACAAAGTGTGTGTGCCTAAAAACAAAAAGGGTGAGGGTAGAGATGGGGAGTAAGAAGTGTTGGAATGGAGTATGGCAGGGGAGGGGGGGGGGGGGGAGAGACTGGAGAGCATGGGCAGTAAAGGGACTGTATGTTCTTCAGGTGTGTGTGTGTGTGTGTGTGTGTGTGTGTGTGTGTGTGTGTGTGTGTGTGTGTGTGTGTGTGTGTGTGTGTGTTTGGCGTCCCTGAGAGAGAGAGACAGACAGAGACAGAGGGAGAGACAGAGAGATAGAGAAAGAGAGTACGAAATGCAGGTGAAATGACTGGAGCACGACAACAACAAATATACAGGAGGGTAAAAAAAAAACGGGGGGGGGGGGGGGGGGGCAGAGAGTTAGAAAGGAAGGGGCAGGATGGGAGGAGTACGCGTGACGGCAAGTGGGACAATGGATGGGGGTGGGGAGGGTGGGGGGGAGGGATCGGGACATGGAGGGCTGGGATGTGTGCATTGGATGCCGGCACACCTTAATCTGATATCTGATGACGACTGACAATTCTACATGGCGTTCACCCCACAGCCAATTACACTATGCAGCTGTACCTCGACGATAAATAATCGATACTCCACAACGGAAGTCCGATACTTTGACAATCATCAATCTATACACTGACAATGAACAGTCAATACACCAACAATCAACAGTCGATACTGCTACACTTAACATTCAATACTCTTACAATTATTAGTCAATATTCTGACAATCAACAGTCAACACTCCCATAAAAAAATAATGTGACAATCAACAATTAATACTTCCAGAATCGACGGTCAACACTCCGACAATATAGAGTAAATACTTCGACAACAAACAATAAATACTCCGAAAATCATTATTAAATACTCGACAATAAAAAAAATCAATCCTCTGACAATCCATATTCAATACTCTAATAATCAACACTTCGACAATCAACAATCATATGCTGACAACCAACGATCAATACTCCAAAAATCAATAGTCAATACTCCAAAAGTAAACAATCAATACACCGACAATCACTGGTCAATATTCGACAATAAACAACCCATACTCCGACCGACAATCACCAGTCAATTCTCCAACAATCAATGCTTCAACAATCAATATCCTGACAATCAACAGTCAAAACTCCAACAATCAATGATCAAAATTTCGACGACCAACAATCAATACTCCGACAAACATTAGTCAATAATCGACAACAAATAACCCACACTCCGACAAATCAAGAGTCAGTTCTCCAACAATCAATACTTCAACAATCAACATCTTGACAATTAACAATATTTACTTCGACAATCAACAGACAATACTCCAACAATCAAGAGTCAATGCTCCAACAGTTGACAATCAATATTCTGACAATCGACAATCAATATTCTGACAATCAACAGTCAATGCTCTGACAATCAACACTCAATATCCTGACAATCAATAGTCATACTATGATAGTCAACAGTCAACGCTCTGACAATCAACAATCAATACTTTGATGACAATCAACAGTCAATACTCTGAAAATCAACAATCAATAGTCTGATGATCAACAATCTATGCTCTGCCAATCAACAGTCATTACTCCGACAATCATCAGTCAATACTATGACAACCAACGGTCAATACTCTGACAATCAACAGTCAATACTCTGATAATCAACACTCTGCCAATCAACAGTCAGTACTCTGTTAATCAACGATCAATACTTTGAAAATCAACAGTCAATACTCTTGACAGTGAACACCCTGACAATCAACAATTAATACTCTGACAATCAACAGCCAATACTCTGACAATCAACACTCAATACCATGACAATCAACACCCTGACAATCAACAATTAATACTCTGACAATCAACAGCCAATACTCTGACAATCAACAGCACAGCCAATACTCTGACAATCAACAGCCAATGCTCTGACAATCTACAGCAAACACTCTGACAATCAACAATTAATACTCTGACAATCAACAGCCAATACTCTGAAAACCAACAGTCAATACCCTGACAATTAAAGACGGTCGAGTGCCTAAAGGCCAACTGACTTAAGAGATGCAAATAAAAATAAAAAATGAAAAAAGAAAAAGTAAACAATGTGGGGGGAAAATTGGAGGATAGAGACCCCACATTATAAAAAAAAATAAAAAACCGATCCTTCTGCAAAGAGATTCGAACCGCCACCTCCCTATTTGGTGGGAAGGGTTCGTGCAGTGCTTCAGCCACTTTATTCCCGCTACGATCAGCTCCCGAAAGTCGAGCACTGATCAGCTGGGCGCCTTACGCAGCCCGAGTAGAAGAACGTGCTTGACCCGTGAGTCAGCTGTGTCTATTGGCACATTGACGACACGTCTGATGCAATCAGTCGCCATCGTTTCCGATCTGTGAAGTTTAACTACCCCCCCCCCTCCTCCCCCACCCATCCCCAACCTTCACCATCACAATCACTACCACCGCCACCACGACCACCTGCACCCTTCACCCTCTCACTTCTCCTCCTCCCTCTATTCCCCCACTCTTACCTCGAATGCTCCTACCCTTTATCCCAGGAACAGATGTTTTCTGCCCACACAGATGTTTTGCAACCGTTGGGGCGGGGCTATACGTTCATTTCGTTAGGGGGCAGTACAGGTAGGGGGGGGGGGGGTGCGTGCGTGCCTGCGTGCGTGTGTGTGTGTGTGTGTGTAGGAAGGGATGGATAGGGAAGGCGAAGGGAGAAGAAACTGATGTCTGTCGCACCAAAAGGCAGTGCGAATGGGATGTTTACATTGACAACACGACAAGGACTGGAAGTGGAGGATGTTCAATAACTGAAGTATCTAACAGAGATAAAGGTATCCACTACAACCACGACACCACTGACTGAAGCGGATATCCATCAAAACTAAACAGACGGCTGCGTTACGGAAGACAAACTCAAAAAATAGAAATCAACAGGCATAACAGTGCAAAGTAACACATACATTACGTAATACACATTACAAAACAAGCAAGTGACTTTTCGACAGTTGTATTACGCTCAACAGACATCACAAACAGCAGACGTCAACAATAACGGCACTCCACCACCGCCAACAAGTCTTTCATTCAGGAAAAAAAAAAACATCAACATTCAACCACCAGGGGAAGTAATAGCTGTCAAGGACAACTCCTGCATATTCCGTTTGGTTGAGATCTGAGCCAAACTTCACTGGATTCATCACTGGGAGAACTGCTAAGTGTGTAAAAATTAATCCGGCAGTTTTTTGTTTCCCTAGCGAATAAAATGTAAATAAATCTTCACTGGCAGATTTTGAAGAACCAGACCACGACCTGGAAAACGTCACAGTCATCTCTGAGGTGCCAGGCATTCACAACAAAAAAGACTGTCAGGGTCCCCACCATCAAAAAAAAGCAAGAAAAAACAAGATGCAAAGCATATAAACGTACTCCCAGTTTATCTAGAAGACGCGTAAGATATTCCATAAAGAGGAAAACCGTTTTGGGCCGTTACAGCCGTTAGTAACGGCTATTCTGGTAAACATCGGCCATCATCTGTGACCCATAATGAACACACCTACAAATTTTCAGAAAGATCGGCCATGTACTTTCTGAGATATTACATAAAGAATAAAAACTGTTATGGGCCGTTATAGCCGTTAGTAACGGATATAACGGTAAAATAAAACATTGGGCATCATTCGTGACCCATAATGAACATACCTACAAATTTTCAGAAAGATCGGCTCAGTAGTTTTGTCTGGAGCGAGTGGAACACATTTTGACCACGGACGGACAGACAGACACACAGACAGCATTTCTTCGTTCCCATTCTAAAGTACTCCATGTTCTATAAGGACTGGGAGTACAAAAACCGGCCCTGGATATGACTGATGATCAGAACAACATCAGGGAATGGGCACAAGTGTTCACAGATGGGTCGTCAGAAGGACCAGAGAAGGACGGAGGTGGAGGATTGCTCGTTTAATACGCAGATGGCAAGCTGACCTCCAGACCTTTTTCAGCTGGAGGAATCTCCTCCAGTTTCAGAGCGGAGTCAACGTCAGTGCCCCAGGCTGTGAAGAGCTTCGCCCAGAGCCACCGCCAACCTGCAGACAGGATCGTCTTCCTCACCGACAGCACACCTCTGCTGGAGGGACTCCACCACTCCAGCGGGGAACAGCAGCTGCGTGACATCAGGAAGGCCCTCAGCAACCTTTCTACAGCCTCTCCTGTTGTCCTCCGGTGGTTCCCATCTCACGGTGGGACAGATGGGGATGAAAATGCTGATGCCCTTTCCAAAGTCGGCAGCTAGCGAGATGGGGACGAGAATGCTGACGCCCTTTCCAAAGTCGGCAGCTAGCGAGATGGGGACGAGAATGCTGACGCCCTTTCCAAAGTCGGCAGCTAGCGAGATGGGGACGAGAATGCTGATGCCCTTTCCAAAGTCGGCAGCTAGCGAGATGGGGACGAGAATGCTGACGCCCTTTCCAAAGTTGGCAGCTAGCGAGATGGGGACGAGAATGCTGACGCCCTTTCCAAAGTCGGCAGCTAGCGAGATGGGGACGAGAATGCTGACGCCCTTTCCAAAGTCGGCAGCTAGCGAGATGGGGACGAGAATGCTGACGCCCTTTCCAAAGTCGGCAGCTAGCGAGATGGGGACGAGAATGCTGACGCCTTTTCCAAAGTCGGCAGCTAGCGAGATGGGGACGAGAATGCTGATGCCCTTTCCAAAGTGGGCAGCTAGCGAGATGGGGACGAGAATGCTGACGCCCTTTCCAAAGTCGGCAGCATGCGGAAACAGATCAGCCATCCGTATTCTACGGTCAGACGGAAACCATCATTCGTTACTAGGACAGCTTCCAGTGGAAAAGTAGACTCAGTGTTGACGAAATCCAGCGTCTACAGACATAAACAGACAATTCTCTTCCGACTGAGGATGGGGTAGTGCAGACTGCTGAACCGTCTTTACCGACTCCACATCTCACACACAGAAAAATGTCCCTGTCGGACAGGAATTCTGATCCCTGAACACACACTTCAGCACTGTCCAACGCCAGATCTGCCCCGACGCCAAACCTGGTCAGAGGGAGCGGAGCTCGCAGACAATCTGTGGGACAGCCGTGCCGACCTGGAGAAGACAGTGGGCTTCGTCAGGCTGACAGGGCTGAAGGTCTGAGCATGACCACGCTGAAGAAGAAGCCTTAATCATGCTGACCGATCCTGGATCTGTCACGGATCCAATGTAATGGATTGTCCTTGTGCTACATTCCATCTTTTGGTGATGTTTGGTTAAACTAAGTTCTGTAGTGTTTACGTAATCCTGCTGACATCAATATATTCTAAACCAGCAAATCGACAGAAGGACGACGGTGGAAACGTAACCTCCTAGAGGGAGTAAAAGGGCATAAATGTACTCCCTAGATAACAGTCTACAGGAGAATAGTAGTATTACACCGACCACACCAGAAGATAGAAGCAATAAGATGGACAGTGAACAGAGGTATCTCGCACTACACTGACACCACCAGAATGATTGAATCTTTAAGATGGACAGTGAACATAGACATCTGACACTATCCCACACCACCAGAACGACTGAAGCATTCAGGTGAACGGTGAACAGATATCAAACACTACACTGTTACCACCAGAACGATTGAAGATAGTAAACAGAAAAATTGAACACTATACTGATACTAGCACAATGATTTAAGGACTGAGACAGGCAGTAAACAGATATTTTACACTGCAATTTCAAAGAACAGTCCGCAAAGACGTACCAAATTAACTGTCTTTAAAAGATAATATGTTGTAGTACAGAAAGGCTGGGGAACAGTCACCATGATGGCATCTAAAGATAATATTATGTTGTAGTACAGAAAGGCTGGGGAACAGTCACCATGATGGCATCTAAAGATAATATTATGTTGTAGTACAGAAAGGCTGGGGAACAGTCACCATGATGGCATCTAAAGATAATATTATGTTGTAGTACAGAAAGGCTGGGGAACAGTCACCATGATGGCATCTAAAGATAATATTATGTTGTAGTACAGAAAGGCTGGGGAACAGTCACCATGATGGCATCTAAAGATAATATTATGTTGTAGTACAGAAAGGCTGGGGAACAGTCACCATGATGGCATCTAAAGATAATATTATGTTGTAGTACAGAAAGGCTGGGGAACAGTCACCATGATGGCATCTAGTTACACAGTGGAGGGAAGAGGGAGACCGGACAACAAAGAGCACTTGTGTAACTGTGAGGATGGACATAAAAAGAATACAACACAAGCGTCAGCACTAAGCCTCGTACAGCTGCTGCCCCCGTTTATGTAAGTGCACTTGCTGACTTCCCACGTCATGCAGTGTAGAATCATCTCCCTGCTCTCTGAACTTCCTAAAATACCTCACCCGCCGATCTTTTTTTCCTCCTTTTGTCATTCGAGATTAGATCAGATCCATCCCCTCACAGCCCATCCCATTTACGTCCCTCGCCCCCAAGCCGATCGATCCCCTTCCCTCAAACCTCTCAGGCATTCATCAAGGCGGCATCAATGTTTACGATCTTCATAGATATGCAGCAAACCCTCCTCGCGCTCCACAAATAGAACGACCTTCACGAGAAACTCACGAGGGCGCATCACCATGCGAAATCGTTCCCTTGACCTTCAAGAGACTGTAAAGGACAAGTAAGAGCTGAACGAAAACCGCCACCCAGAACGATCGCTCAGTGTCTCATTCACTCAAAGCCATCATCCACAAACCGTCTCCCACGCTCTGCTCTCAGTCAGTGCACAGAGGCGTCTGTCAATGAAGCGGTATGACTGGTTGTGTCCGGGTCTCAGGAGGCGGGGATAAAGGTACAGCCTGTGTGTGGGGATGGATGCATCTGTAGAAGACAACAATATATGTCGTCAGCTGTCCCTGCTGACCTAAGCAATTTCTCTGAAGCTTATCGACCTGAATCCGCTGACAGAGGAGATAAGTAAATGCGGTGGTCTGATGAGCCAACGCACCTGTTTCACGAGCCAGAAGACAGCAGTTCCGCGATTCGAGTCTCTCACGGGACAAGATTTGTCTTCCCACCTTCACTAGACCCTAACTGGCCGGAGGTCCGGGTGCTCATCTTCACTAGACCCTAACTGGCCGGAGGTCCCGGTGCTCATCTTCACTAGACCCTAACTGGCCGGAGGTCCCGGTGCTCACCTTCACTAGACCCTAACTGGCCGGAGGTCCCGGTGTCATCTTCACTAGACCCTAACTGGCCGGAGGTCCCGGTGCTCACCTTCACTAGACCCTAACTGGCCGGAGGTCCCGGTGTCATCTTCACTAGACCCTAACTGGCCGGAGGTCCCGGTGCTCATCTTCACTAGACCCTAACTGGCCGGAGGTCCCGGTGCTCATCTTCACTAGACCCTAACTGGCGGAGGTCCCGGTGTTCATCTTCACTAGACCCTAACTGGCCGGAGGTCCCGGTGTCATCTTCACTAGACCCTAACTGGCCGGAGGTCCGGGTGTCATCTTCACTAGACCCTAACTGGCCGGAGGTCCCGGTGTCATCTTCACTAGACCCTAACTGGCCGGAGGTCCCTGTGTCATCTTCACTAGACCTTAACTGGCCGGAGGTCCCGGTGTCATCTTCACTAGACCCTAACTGGCCGGAGGTCCAGGTGCTCATCTTCACTAGACCTTAACTGGCCGGAGGTCCCGTGTCATCTTCACTAGACCCTAACTGGCCGGAGGTCCCGGTGTCTTCTTCACTAGACCCTAACTGGCCGGAGGTCCCGGTGTCATCTTCACTAGACCCTAACTGGCCGGAGGTCCGGGTGTCATCTTCACTAGACCCTAACTGGCCGGAGGTCCCGGTGTCATCTTCACTAGACCCTAACTGGCCGGAGGTCCCTGTGTCATCTTCACTAGACCTTAACTGGCCGGAGGTCCCGGTGTCATCTTCACTAGACCCTAACTGGCCGGAGGTCCCGGTGCTCATCTTCACTAGACCTTAACTGGCCGGAGGTCCCAGTGTCATCTTCACTAGACCCTAACTGGCCGGAGGTCCCGGTGTCTTCTTCACTAGACCCTAACTGGCCGGAGGTCCCGGTGCTCATCTTCACTAGACCCTAACTGGCCGGAGGTCCCGGTGTCATCTTCACTAGACCCTAACTGGCCGGAGGTCCGGGTGCTCATCTTCACTAGACCCTAACTGGCCGGAGGTCCCGGTGTCATCTTCACTAGACCCTAACTGGCCGGAGGTCCCGGTGTCATCTTCACTAGACCCTAACTGGCCGGAGGTCCCGGTGCTCATCTTCACTAGACCCTAACTGGCCGGAGGTCCCGGTGCTCATCTTCATTAGACCCTAACTGGCCGGACGTCCCGGTGCTCATCTTCACTAGACCCTAACTGGCCGGAGGTCCCGGTGCTCATCTTCACTAGACCCTAACTGGCGGAGGTCCGGGTGCTCATCTTCCGGATGAAAAGCTGCCTCGTATGTAGCAGTCGCCGCGCACGTTAAACGAACCTCGGCAACAAGAAATTCGTCGAGTGGAAAGTTATGCAGAAAAATCCACGAATCAATCGCTCAAGGTCAAACTAACTACATCATAATAATGACATTTGGGATCAGTGGCCTCACCTGAACCCCACACTGATGAACCCATGCCTTAAGCCAGGCGTATCGAGTGCAACTGTGGGGTGCCACATGAAAACGCGGCATAAAAGTTTCCCTGTCTTAATGGTAATAGTCTTGCCTCTAGCCGACTGGACGTGAAACTCACCCCAACCAATGGTGACAACTGTCTTAATGGTAATAGTCTTGCCTCTAGCCGACTGGACGTGAAACTCACCCCAACCAATGGTGACAACTGTCTTAATGGTAATAGTCTTGCCTCTAGCCGACTGGACGTGAAACTCACCCCAACCAATGGTGACAACTGTCTTAATGGTAATAGTCTTGCCTCTAGCCGACTGGACGTGAAACTCACCCCAACCAATGGTGACAACTGTCTTAATGGTAATAGTCTTGCCTCTAGCCGACTGGACGTGAAACTCACCCCAACCAATGGTGACAACTGTCTTAATGGTAATAGTTTTGCCTCTAGCCGACTGGACGTTAAACTCACCCCAACCAATGGTGACAACTGTCTTAATGGTAATAGTCTTGCCTCTAGCCGACTGGACGTGGAACTCACCCCAACCAATGGTGACAACTGTCTTAATGGTAATAGTCTTGCCTCTAGCCGACTGGACGTGAAACTCACCCCAACCAATGGTGACAACTGTCTTAATGGTAATAGTCTTGCCTCTAGCCGACTGGACGTGAAACTCACCCCAACCAATGGTGACAACTGTCTTAATGGTAACAGTCTTGCCTCTAGCCGACTGGACGTGAAACTCACCCCAACCAATGGTGACAACTGTCTTAATGGTAATAGTCTTGCCTCTAGCCGACTGGACGTGAAACTCACCCCAACCAAGGGTGACAACTGTCTTAATGGTAATAGTCTTGCCTCTAGCCGACTGGACGTGAAACTCACCCCAACCAATTGTGACAACTGTCTTAATGGTAATAGTCTTGCCTCTAGCCGACTGGACGTGAAACTCACCCCAACCAATGGTGACAACTGTCTTAATGGTAATAGTCTTGCCTCTAGCCGACTGGACGTGAAACTCACCCCAACCAATGGTGACAATTGTCTTAATGGTAATAGTCTTGCCTCTAGCCGACTGGACGTGAAACTCACCCCAACCAATGGTGACAACTGTCTTAATGGTAATAGTCTTGCCTCTAGCCGACTGGACGTGAAACTCACCCCAACCAATGGTGACAACGGTCATTTCCCATCCCTACTCACCAGCCTCCTTTCACCTATCCCCACCCACCCCCTTCCTCCCTCTCACGTCTCCAAGATCTCAATCTGTCACCTATACAGCTTTTATTCCAAAACGAAAGGCATAAACACTGAAGCCAGACATTCGCTTAAATCCATAGACTCAGAGAAAGTTGTCTCACTTTCCCTGATATGCTAAACGACTTTCATCATCCCCCCAGACTCGCTCGCCGTCTCAGCTCACACGACTTTTGATGGGTGATACGAGAGCCACGACAGACACTGTTCTTGGAATAAAAAAGGGGGTGGGGTGTTCTTTTCTTTCTGGATAAAGAAAACAGAAGACAACTCCACTGTTCCAACACTGAAAGCACAATTCATCGATGAAGTGTTTGTTTTTGTTTTTAAATCCAGTTAGGGCATGGTTACGGTTTGGACTAAGATTCAGGCTAGACTAGGTTCGGTTGGCTCAAGGTTAGAGTCTTGTTAGGACTAGAGCTAGGGTAATGCATTCCGGAGTTGGAGGTGTGCTTTCTCATTAAAGTCTCTGATTCATAGA
>CM031598.1:12729718-12737218 GCA_018398815.1 Conus ventricosus
AGATGCTACCATCCCATGGACAAAAACGAGTGACAGTCACAGTTTGGGAGCACTGTGGGATGGAAATGGGGGATGGGATGGGATGGGGGTAGGTATTCCGACTCCCCATTTGAGGAAAACAAACAAAACCGGTGTACTGCTTTCAGTTCATAGAGAAATTTAAAATGATCTAATTGCAACCCCTCCCCCCCCCCCCCCCCCCACCCCATCCCCATCCACGCCACCCATCCCCGAGCTTCTCTGCTATCCCTTCCCACCTCTACCCCCTCCCCCTTTGCCCTCCCCATCCTCCCCTTCTTCTGGACATGTTTTTTTTTTCCTTGGATGAAGTGCAGCGTGGCAACTGTGCAACAATACTGTACACCTCTCTCTCTCTCTCTCTCTCTCTCTCTCTCTCTCTCTCTCTCTCTCTCTCTCTCTCTCTCTCACACACACACACACACACACACACACACCACCCCCTGAGAGAAAAACGAGTAGGACAGACGGGGCCAGAAAACGACAGGAAGTAGGGGCCACGCAAAAAAAAAAAAAAAAAAAAAAAAAAACAACAACTAGACCCCCACTCACCTCACAGTTACTGATGCTGAGCTTCTTCAGGCTGGTCATCCTCTTGACCACCGTCCACAGCTCGTCCATCTCGATGGGCACGAAGTGCAGACACAGCACGCTGACCACGGAGGCCCAGCGGCTGTCGGCCACCATCTGCACGATCCGGCCTCCTTCCCGCATGGCGTGCTCGCTGCGGACGTCGTTGAGGGGCAGCCCGGAGTTGATCTTCAGCTTGAGGCTCTCCACGCTCCTCAGGGAGCCCAGGAAGCTCTGCATGCCGTTGGCGCTGATCTTCCAGCAGGCGTTGACCGACACCACGTGCAGGTCCGGGAACGACTGGCCCACGCGGAACAGGTCTTCATCCGCCAGGGAGAAGCCTCCGTTGACCTGCACCTGTTCAGGGCCAAAAGCGATTCATCACTGTTCGTGGGAGTGTTTCACTACCCCATGATCTTAACGCCGAATTCATCACTGTTCGTGGGAGTGTTTCACTACTCCATGATCTTAACGCCGAATTCGTCACTGTTCGTGGGAGTGTTTCACTACCCCATGATCTTAACGCCGAATTCGTCACTGTTCGTGGGAGTGTTTCACTACCCCATGATCTTAACGCCGAATTCGTCACTGTTCGTGGGAGTGTTTCACTACCCCCTGATCTTAACGCCGAATTCGTCACTGTTCGTGGGAGTGTTTCACTACCCCATGATCTTAACGCCGAATTCATCACTGTTCGTGGGAGTGTTTCACTACCCATGATCTTAACGCCGAATTCATCACTGTTCGTGGGAGTGTTTCACTACCCCATGATCTTAACGCCGAATTCATCACTGTTCGTGGGAGTGTTTCACTACCCCATGATCTTAACGCCGAATTCGTCACTGTTCGTGGGAGTGTTTCACTACCCCATGATCTTAACGCCGAATTCATCACTGTTCGTGGGAGTGTTTCACTACCCCATGATCTTAACGCCGAATTCATCACTGTTCGTGGGAGTGTTTCACTACCCCATGATCTTAACGCCGAATTCATCACTGTTCGTGGGAGTGTTTCACTACCCCATGATCTTAACGCCGAATTCATCACTGTTCGTGGGAGTGTTTCACTACCCCATGATCTTAACGCCGAATTCATCACTGTTCGTGGGAGTGTTTCACTACCCCATGATCTTAACGCCGAATTCATCACTGTTCGTGGGAGTGTTTCACTACCCCATGATCTTAACGCCGAATTCGTCACTGTTCGTAGGAGTGTTTCACTACCCCATGATCTTAACGCCGAATTCGTCACTGTTCGTGGGAGTGTTTCACTACCCCATGATCTTAACGCCGAATTCGTCACTGTTCGTGGGAGTGTTTCACTACCCCATGATCTTAACGCCGAATTCATCACTGTTCGTGGGAGTGTTTCACTACCCCATGATCTTAACGCCGAATTCGAGAAGGTAAGTGATTGCTCGTGCTTCGATTTTTTCTTCTTTTTTTTTTTAAATTGTCTTGGACGTTGCTTGTGTTGCCTGAAGAAGACCTAAGAGGTTGAAACGCGTCGTGTTTCGTCGTGTAATTTTGTCCGTGTTAACCGATGGAGTTACTTAAAATTGCTTTTAAAGTTTGTTTCGATTTTCATCAGCAGTCTTCTCACTCTGAAACTATCCTATGAGAACAAGGACCGTTGTCATGTCCTTTCTTTTTTCTTTCCATTTGTGTGCATTAGTTACGGTTAGGTACTCAAGTCCATAACCTACCAAAGTGACATGGAAGACGGGTGACAACCACGGATATCAGGAGAGCTAGGCAGGCAGGAGGCCAGGAAGAGATGGGGGGGGGGGGGGGGGGGGGGATAAAGGACCTACAGATTACACTACCCTGATACCGCACTTTGTGATTAGTAGTGAAATGGTGCTTGGGGGGGGGGGGGGGGAGGGGATAGGAGAAGGGGAGGAGGGGGGGGGGGGGGGGGGGAGCGCCTACGGGATCCAAACTCGCAACATCTGATTGCCAAGTCAGTGTTCTGCCACTGAGGCAACATTTGTAACGGCTGTTGCAAACGGTCCCTTATTGTTAAAAAAAAAAAAGAAAAAAAAAAAGAAGAAAAATTAGGGCAACAAAGCCTTTCCCTCAAATGCAAGGTCAGACCCTAAAATTAGCAGATCGATCCTCATCTTTCACGGCAATGCAAGAAGGATTAACACCTCCAGTTCAAACGTGTCCGTGAATAATTCAAGACGGTAAACCAGGATCGACCGGTACTCATCCCAGTCTCTTGTGTCCTTCGATTCACTTCTCCTTGGCCTCATCATCACATCGTCCCATAGCCAGACAGCTTGTCGTGGAGGTGCCACCGCACAAATGAACAGCACAACAGCGTTGTTGCAGTCTGACTAGTCACTACAACACCTCTAGGACTGCTCCACTGGTGCTCAACTCCTCTTCTGTTATCTTAGTGCATGTTGGTGTTTTCCTGTTTCTAGGGTCCTGACTCGCAGACGATGTCGGTGGTCCAACCCAACAGTGACATGGGTTGCAAGGTCCGCAATGACCGTATCTGATCTCCGCATGTCAGGGCGTTTAATGAAAGCAACGGACCAGTGCGCATTGTTTTCATGTTATGGTCGTCTTGAATTAAATTCCACATCACGTTTGCCACGCGTAATGAAAAAATCTAGTTCAAATCTTATCTCTTGGTGTCTCTGTATATTTTTTTAATGGGGTGTTTCGAAAGCAAGCGCGCGTGTACGGTTGTGTGTGTGTGTGTGTGTGTGTGTGCGTGCGTGCGTGCGTGCGTGCGTGCGTGCGTGCGTGCGTGCGTGCGTGCGTGCGTGCGTGCGTGCGTGTGTGTGTGTGTGTGTGTGTCCCACCGAATCTGTATTTTTGTGCGTGTGTGCATGCGTTTATACATGCGTGGCTCGGCACTTCTACACTGCCGAACTAAAGTTAAGGGCCAGAAGAAGAATCATCTCTCATAACCCCAAAATCAAAGCAACACCTTCAACTCTTAAAATGTATTAATACGACATGTAACCTTTCGATTCATGTAAACAAAATCACCAACAAAGAAATTTCATTCGCGCAGCAAACGTCGGAATTACCCCACCCCCCTTTTGAAAAGTTGCAAGAAAGTTCTTTCAGTTTGGTCAAGTTCAGTAACGGGTGTGCCCACCCTGGGCTGCAAGGCATTCACCGATCCGTGAGCGTATTGAGTTCACATGGTTCTGGAGCATCTGTTGAGAGATTGCCATCCACTCCAGCTGCAGGAACCGGAAGAGCTGGTCGACATCAGCAGGTGGGGGGTGATTGTCCCTCACCCGGCGCCCAAGGATATCCCAGAGGTGTTCTATGGGCGCCAAGTCGGGTGATCGGGCTGGCCAGTTCATCCTCACAATCTGCTGACGCTGCAGAACATCTTGGACCACCCTAGCGCGATGAGGGGTCGCGTTATCGTCTTGGAGTATAGCGCCGGCACCCATGGCTTGCAGTGTAGGGAGGATCAGAGGCGTCACGATTTTCATCCCTGTACCGTACGCCGGTAAGATTGCCTCTAATACGGTACAGTGGGGTCCTCCCGTGCAGATGGAAGCCAGCCCACACCATAACTGAACCGCCTCCGTACCTGTCATGTTCCTGGACACAGGCGTCGATGAAACGTTCACCTGGACGTCTCCAAGCGCGTATGCGGGCATCACAGGAAGACAGAGTAAACAGGGACTCGTCTGTAAAGAGTACCCTGCCCCACTGCTGTCTGTTCCAACGTCGATGGTTTTGGCAGAACGCCATCCTGGCCCGGCGATGACGTGGTGTGAGGGGCACACGGACGACAGTTCTCCTTGAGTGCAGGCGCACCTCACGCAGACGACGGGTCACCGTCATGCGACTTATGGTGACGTTGGTAGCGGCCGTGAGGTTGCCTATCAACGTCCTGCGGGTGATGGTTCGGTGACGTAGAGCCAAGACCTGGAGGTAGCGATCGTCTCTTCCATCTGTACATCTTGGCCGCCCAGACCGAGGTCGCTCATCAGTACTTCCGGTAGTCTGGAAGCGTTGGTGGAGCCGCTGAATAACAGAGTGGCTAACTCCTAGCCGTCTGGAAACTTCTCTGCCGGAAACGCCGTCCTGCAGCCATCCCAGCGCCCGTCCTCGATCCACTGTTGTCAGTTTCGTTCTTGGAGGCATGCTTAATCAGAGCTCTGGTGCGCGCCCCTAAATACCCATTCCTGTGCAACTTTCGTTGAGAAGTGTTCAGTATAGCCATGGTTTGCTCGTGCAAAATGCCAAACACCTACTGCAATACTGCTTCTTCAGCTAAATTCGAGCAAAGTTTCAAGAAAAGTCTCGTGTTTTGACAACCTTTTCACTGCCCCTAAAATCGGTGTTGCTGAACTGCAATTCTTGCAAAACATGGTCAGGCACGTGCAGCAGTGGGAAAGGCTTTGGGAAAACCCAAGTTGACCATTTTCACGCGGTGTTGGCATGAAAAATACATACGGAAAGCTGCTGAAATCAGAGGCCGGCCCTTAACTTTAGTTCCGCAGTATATATTCTTGACATATTCGTCTGTTTTTTTCTGTAAATAACTTTTAGACACACTGTCTTCATTACTTTTTCTTTTTTTATTGGCGAAATAGCAGCAGACAGCAGCTGTAGCCGCTGTAGCACCCCAGCGGCAACCGTAGTAATGTTTAGTGTGCTACGCAGTTTCCATTATCGTTGTGTTACTATTGCCATTGTTATTAGAATTATCATAGTTAGTATCAGTCACACTGTGGTGATAAAAGAAGCAACAGCTGCATTAGCAGCAGCAGACATAGTGATTTTTTTTTTCTTTCTTTTTTTTTTTTGCTGTGGTGGTAGTCTTTATCATCGCTATCGTTATCATTTCTATATCATCACAATCCTAACCGTCATCAACACGCTAATCATCGTCAACACAATCGTCATCACCATCTTCGTTATAAGCATTATCATCATCAACATTATCATCAACATCCTAACCATCGTTACCATCATCATCATCAACTTCTTCTTCTTCTTCTACTTTTTCTTCTTCTTCTTCTTCCTCTTTTTCATCATCATCATCATCATCATCATCATCATCATCATCATCATCATCATCATCATCATCGTCGTCGTCGTCGTCGTCGTCGTTGTCACTGTCATCAACATCCTCACATTAATCACCACATCGTTCCTGTCAGAAACATCTTAACCACCATCATCATCATCATCGTCATCGCCATCGTCGTCGTCACCGTCATCAACATCATCACCAGCACCATCAGCGGCATCCTTATCATCCATATGTGAATTACCTGCTCCAGGCGGCTTAGGGGCTGAGGGAGTCCACCACGGCCCTGGTCCACAGAATGGGCAGGCGGAGGTGGCGAAGGTTGGACAGCCGGGGAATGAGCGAGAACACGCTCTCGTAGACCGGCGAGTGCTCGTACCACGTGAGACGCTGCACGTGCTGCCCGTACAGCCTGAAGATAGAGCACAGCAGCGAGAAGTGCCAGTACCGGTACCCCCGGGGATCCACCCGGAGATCCCGCCACAAGCACCCCGAGGCGGCCAGCAGGCGGCGCCACTTGGCGCAGACCAGCGCCAACACGGGCAGCTCGTGCTGGATGGGGTGCAGGTAGCTGAAGATGCGCACCAGGATCTCGTCGGGCAGGTCGTTGATGTGGAAGGCCACCATGGCCCCCGCCACGGCCTTGACCCCCGCCTTCAGCTGGGCGGGGTCCGGGTCATCCTGGGTGGGGTTACCGTTCTTGTCGCTCTTGAAGAACCCGTTGCCCTGAACCAGCATCGTGGCGACCTCCCCTCCTATGAGGGAGGGCAGCAGGAACTGGGGGGTGGAGAGGGACAGAAGGGGGGGGGGGGGTAACCACGCCGACCCTCGTCTAGTTCAAGGTCACAGGCTCGGAATTCGTGTGACGGCCGCACAAGAACCTCGAGCACACAGACGTGACGGAGAAACGTTCAATTCGTGACGGATAAACCACAGATTCACCGACGGATAAACTATAGATACACCAACGCATAAACTACAGATACACCAACGCATCAACTACAGATACATCGGGAAACAGGCTGCAGTTCGTGAAATGGATGCACTGAGAGCACAAAGATTTCGCATTCTGCAATGGCTCCTTGTTTGAATCGTTCAGACACCGAACATTCTGCATTCAGATTCACAGACACTGATGATTCCAGGATGGAACTTATTTTCCTCACTTGCAGGTCGAACAGCAAACGTAGGTTGTCTTCGAGCACGCCGATACCGGCAACCAGATTAAAGACAATTCTAATACATCGTCTGTGCCTGTCCCTCACTTGATACCTTATCGCTGAACTATCGTTGATTACACAAATAGGGCCGTTATGTTCTATGTCAATGCAATAAAAATACACAGATCGAGATAAACGGGTTTTGCTTACTGTATGTTACGTGTGTGTACGTCAGGTGTGTTGCGGGCAAGAACTCGGATTGAGAAGTAAAGGCATACGACGATCAGCTGTGCCTACCTGTGTTTGTCGACGGGATTATACACGGTAAAGAAAGGCGGGTGATACGACGGAGGCCGCACGCTAGACAAATGCACAGCTGAGCAGCCGGTCTGATCGGAAACTTTGTGGCGATGATGATGAAATTGTGCCAACCAGCTGTTCCCTAGGTCCCCGTCTGACACAGCAAAACTCTCTGCACGCGAACAGGTACACATTCACACAGGTTGATGTACAACAGTTAACATTATTAACACACCAAAACAGCACGCGGCCAGGTGCACATTCGAACGGGTTGGTGTACACCAGACAACATTATTAGCACCGCAAAAGCGCCCGAGGCTTTTGAGGTACACGACGAGCCAGGTTGATACACGACAGGTAAGATTATGAACACACGGATGTCATTTTCGGCTTACTGTCTGTTGTGTTGTGAAACATGTCAACGTCATAT
>CM031598.1:12744718-12752218 GCA_018398815.1 Conus ventricosus
CATCACCAGGGCCAAACGGAATACCTTACCAGCTTTACAAGAAATGCCCCAAGGTGCTGGAGTGGCTCCACAGGCTGCTGCGATCGGCTTGGAGAAACCAGAAGATCAGCGGCCAGTGGATGACGGCAGATGGTGTGTACATCCCCAAGGAGCAAAACTCAAGTGACATCAGCCAGTTCAGGCCAATATCACTACTGAACGTCGAAGGGGAAAATCTTCTTCTCTGTCATGGCAGCAAGGCTGACCAAGTACCTGATGGAAAACAAGTACTTGGATGTGTCAGTCCAGAAAGGTGGCATCCCAGGCGTGGCTGGCTGTGTAGAACACGCCACAATGATCTGGGACGCAATCCAAAAGCGAAAACAGAAAAGAGAGACCTGGACGTAGTGTGGCTTGATCTGGCAAACGCATATGGATCTGTGCCCATGAGATGATACAGTTGGCTCTTGAGATGTACATGTGCCAAAGAACATCCGCGACATGCTCAAGAAGTACTTCAATGGCTTCTCAATGCGGTTCTCTACCAAGGAGTACACAACTGATTGGATCAACTTGGAAGTGGGTATTGCAATGGGCTGTGCAATTTCCCGATACTGTTCGTGTGGCAATGGAAACTCATCTTGAAAGCAGCAACAAACAACGCGAGACAAACAGACCTTGGCGATGGATACAAGATGCCTCCTCTCAAGGCCTTCATGGATGACACTACAGTGATTTCATCCAGAGAAGACGAGACACGTCATGTGCTGGAGAGGCTGGACGACATAGTTGCCTCATCCAGAATGAAGTTCAAGCCAAAGAAATCACGGAGTCTCTCACTGAGGAAAGGAAAAGTGGCCGAATCTGTGGTCTTCAGTGTTGCCAACCAGGCCATTCCAACAGTCACAGAAGAACCAGTCAAGAGCCTTGGAAGATGGGATGATGATACGCTGAAAGACACACAAAGAGCAAAAGAAACCAAGCAGATGGCGGAAGAAGGCTTGGAGACCATTGACCAGTGTGGGCTCCCTGGCAAATACAAGGTCTGGTGTCTGCAGTTCATGCTGATACAAAGCTCCTATGGCCTCTGATGATATACGACATCTGCACCAGCACAGTGGAGGCAATGGAAGCCAAAATCAACAAGTTCACAAGGAAATGGCTTGGTGTCCCACCCTGTCTGACTGACATCGCGCTGTACTGTCGCCAAGCAAAGCTCAAACTACCACTGAAATCCATCCTGGAGGAATACAAAGCAGGAAGATCAGACTTCAAAGCATGCTGGAGGACTCAGGAGACAAGGTGGTAGAAGCAATCAAGCCCCAGCTGAAGACAGGCAGAAAATGGAAAGTTCAAGAGGCGATGGATTCTGCAAAAGAAAGTCTCAAGATCAGAGAAATAACAAGACACACACAGACCAACAGACAAGGACTGGGGGTGACCAAAACTGAAGGTGGTCAAAGGGGAAAAAGGGAAAACCAAAAGGATATGATGTCCGGAGTGGAAAAGAAAAGACCAAAAAAGACCCAAAAAAGCAGTCCAGCGGCCAGAAGGGGGAAAATGGACAACGTGGAGAATGCACCCCAAAAGAAGTCTGCTTGGAATGACTTTTGGGCACAGGGCCCCCCTCTCAGGCAGCTTCATTCTAAATTTGCATATGACCTTTGCCCTCAAATGAAACTGGTGAAGGGGGGAAAACAGAATCCTGCATCCCCCCCTCTGCCATAAAAAAACAAAAGTGGAGCATGTTCTAAGCTATGTAAAGTCCCGGGTAAAGGAAGGTACACATGGAGGCAAAACCAAGTCCCAAAGAGTTTGTACAAGTAGTCTGGGCTAGTACCAACCCACAAAAGGGAGAATCAGGATCCAAAGCCCCCGCAACATTCTTACGGGAGGAGGGAGCAAATCTGGCCAAGAACAACAGTGCCCCTCGAGACATGCGGCAAGTCTGTGGATGGGCAGATGCTGGGGGTGCACTGCGACCTCCCAGAATGGGAAAAGGCACCCAGAGATCTCAGCAAGAGTGGCATAGACCAGACCCAAATAGTCCACTTAAGTCAACCAAAAAGCTGATCATGTGAGCTTCCGGGGCCTATGAGAACAGAATGGGGGCGTCAAATCTACAAGACTGAAAAAGTATGCTGATCTGGCAAAAAGCCTGAGGGGAAGAAGGCTATCAGGTCAAGTCCCACTCAGAAATTGGAGTGGGGGTTTGTAGGAACTCGCATACAGCCTCATGAAACAGCTTCAGTTTCAGGGAAGGAAAAAACCAGAGCCCTGAAAGCAATGGGAGAAGCGGGAGGAGGTGTTTTAAGCTGGATGGTCAAGGGGGGAAAAAAGGGGAACTTTATAGGCTTAATTTCCCTACAAATATCAGGTGTCCCTGTGGCTCAGTGGTTAAAGCGCGAGTCATTAAGTAGAAAATGAGCATGTCCAGAGGGTCATGGGTTTCGAATCCCAGCCATGGCTCGTCCCAAGATGGGGGGAAAAAAAAAGGGGCAGCAGAGGGACATCCGGAGTCATGAACCGGGTGTGGCCCAACCCCCCTAGAGTGTCAGGGATAAGGGCCGAAACACTTGCTTGAAGGGGGCTTCTCTTCTGAGGACTCTCTGCTGCCACGCTCTCCACGAGTTTCTTTCTACATATATATATATATATATATATATATATATATATATATATATATATATTATAATGTATCTCACTCTCAGCAGTGAGAGAGTGGTTCTTTCTTTCTTTAAGTGTGGTATGTATATACAGGTCTGTTGTCTTGGTGTCGCAAGACGTTTTTAAAATGTGGAAAAAATAAATAGATATTTATTATGTGTGAGTGCGCGTGTGCGCGTGCGCGCTGTGTGTATATGTGTGTGTGTGTGTGTGTGTGTGTGTGTCTGTGTGTCTGTGTACCACACTTAAACCTTAAACCTTAAAACCCCAGAAAGAACCACTCTCTCACAGCTGACAGGTCTTTTCTCTTGGTGTCGCAAGACAATTTAAAATGTGGAAAAAAATAAATATATATTTTCTTTTTCCGCTTATATATATATATATATATATATATATATATATATATATATATATATATATATATATATATATATATATATATATATATATATATATATAAGAGGTTATCTTTCTATATTTTCTACTTTCCACAAGAAAATGTAGCTTGTTTTGCTGTTTCATGATTTTCTTTTGCTTCTTAGGTGGTACCTTTGGTTGTTTTTTTGATAACTCAACAAACATAGGCCTACTATGGTATTGCACACCAGCCTTTTTCTGGGATAGCATTCTGCTTAAAATCGAAAAAGCAGAGGACTGTGTGTAATCAGAGGATTCAAGTTACCACTTTCCGAGGTCACAGAGGAGAAACGATCAGGTTTCGAAATACCGGTATCTGACCAGGAGTTATGATATGTTAGTGAGTATCGTCCCCTTTAGAGATTGTCTTCCCTTTGGAGACTATAAGCTTGCTGAAGGCTCATCTTGAGAAGCATTTATTATTCCCCATTCACCCACTCCAGAACATACTGTTAGGCAGAATTATCTACCACTGCAGGTATGAATGCTTATCTTCCCCCTATTTCTTCAATCTAAGACACAAGAGCAAGCTTTATTTGTAATTGAATATATATATATGTGTGTGTGTACCACACCTAAACCTTAAAACTCCAGAAGGAACCCTCTCTCACTGCTGACAGATTTGTTCTCTTGGTGTCGCAAGACGATTTCAAATGTGGAAAATATAAACAGATTTTTTTCCGCTTATATATATATATATATATATATATATATATATATATATATATATATATATATATATATATGTGTGTGTGTGTGTGTGTGTGTGTGTGTGTGTGTGTGTTGTGTGTGTGTGTGTGTGTGTGTGATTATCCAGACTGGTGTCCCAAGCATTTGAAAACACCATAAAGAATAATACGTAATAGTTTGGGTTTTATTTTCTTTTTCTTTTTTTCTATCTGCGTACACTACCACTTCATTTGCAAAGTTAGTAACGTCACATGTTCTGTTTATCTGGTGGTGCCTCACGTTTACTCGCTCTCAGGTCCGTCTAGGTACCTATCAAGTACTCAGGTCCGTCTAGGTACCTATCAAGTACCCGAACAGGCCTTACATTTCTGAGCAGCCTATATAGGCTACACTGTGCATGCATACTCTTTGAAATATCTCATGCGCTTTTCACTGGGAAAACCCAATTGCGCGTGACACCTGCCCACGTGATGCACTATACGTGCACTTGCAGCTGTTGCCATGGTGACCTGTTTGTCCGGGTCACTTTACTTATTGCTCGTTGCTCCATTTCTACTGTACATACGTCGCTCTGATACGGACAGCCGTGTTCAGTGTGGAATGTGGTTTGCGAATATAAAGTGTGTGCCTATTGTTCTCGGTCGGGTTTTGACTGGTATGTGTGGTATGCTACAAATATACATAAATCAAGATGTGTGTGTATGTGTGCGTGCGCGTGTGTGTTTGTGTGTGTGCGTGTGTGCGAGCGTGCGTATGTGTGTGTGCGTAAGAGAGAGAGAGAGAGAGAGAGAGAGAGAGAGAGAGAGAGAGAGGGAGAGAGAGAAAGAGGTGAATATAATCCCATGTGTGTCGTCGATTTACAATGCATAGCAGCATGTTTGTGACTGCTTGTGTGCACGTTTCGCACTGCGTGTGTATCATGCACACATAGGCCCTACACGTTGCGCTTTTTCACCGCCAGTGTACTGTACACATTACTAGCTTTTTCTTTCGGTATCTGTTTGGTAGAATTAAGATACGATGAGCGTCGTTAAGTAGGCTATGTGAATAAAACTGACCTTACACAGAGAGAGAGAGAGAGAGAGAGAGAGAGAGAGAGAGAGAGAGAGAATCTTGTGTGGTATGTATGATTGTTTCAGTGTGTCATACAGCTTTGTTTCTTTTTTTTTTTTTTAGAACACCTTCAACCTCTCTGGCCATATATTGGCCAACAGTTGCAAAGAACCCAATGTAAGGCACACAATAAGTGCTATCGCAATAAATTAGTAAATAAAAGCAGAGCTGTGTTTCTTTTTTTTTTATCTGTCGGGTTTTAAAAGTGCATGTCATGGTGTGCAAAATGTCAATGTTTTTATCACAAGAAAGTTTTAATGTTCCGTGGAAATAGGCTACTTCCTCGTAGACTGCAGTTGATGACATTGATTAACTTCACTATGTTCTGACTTGGTGGAACTAATGTGTAATAATTTATTTGCATCAGTGCAAAATTCAATGGTTATAGCCTTGGGGCACATTCTGTCTTTCCGTTGAGTTTCGTTTAAAACCGGTTCTTCAGGTTTTGCACAACAAACTTTGTGATAATCTTGCCCAGCGACGCTGACTTCAGTTTCTGTAGTGGATCCGCATCAAAATACATTCATCTTTGGGACTCATTGCATCTTTTGACAAAGTTTGTTTAAAAATGAGGCAGCCGCCGTGAGGAAGCAGTAAGCGTCGCGGAATCTCGGTTGAAAGGTTTTGGGTTCGATTCGCATTAGAGTCATTTATTTGTGGGATTTTTTCTGCCCCGACCGACTCCTACCCAGAGCTGAGTTTGCCATGGGCTCATCTGGGAGGACTGGGACCACACATTCGAGTTTCATCCACATAATGGATGCATCTCTGAGAATGTGGCTCAAATTTCCTAACCAACGCTGCAGGTGTCTGTATCGCTCGGTCCTGGTTGACGACAGGATATATCAAGAAAGTAGGCGTAGAGTATAATATAGCCCTGTCATATAGTCTCAGTCCAGAATGAAATTCCGTAGCATCATCTTCATGATTGCTATCGATCAGAATTCAACAGAAAGTCTCAAATTCTGTAGCTCTTCACGCCCTGCTCTCATGGTGACCTCAGTTTTGATTACCTTGCTAAGTCTGCGGCCTTGGCTTGATCCTGTCGAATATCAGCAAATTCATGGGGACCGTTGCTGGACGGATATAGTAGCGTCCTTTGGAGGGAGAGTTCACTCACGCCGGCTCTGAGACAAAACAATTATTGTCGTCGGTAGGGGGCTTAGTAGATGGTGTGCTGCCATGTTGGATTAGAACGGACACCACCAAACACCACTAAAGGGACTTGGCAGCAGCACAGTGTCTCTTTTAGTGGATTGCTCATAACGACTTCACATTGAGTGCTCTCTTTGGATTGCCGTTGCTAGGGCTGTGGCTGTGGACGAGGGGTAGGAATGAGCGGTGTGGGTGGAATACCACTGAGGTACCCAGAAGATGGACAGAAATGTGTTCAGTAAATTTTGTGTTGTTACTTTAGTAGCAAACATCGTATTATGGCTTTGAGTCTCCCTCGAGCGCTAACGTTCGTCAGAACTGAACGCAACCAACCAAAGCCCAGAACAACCAGCATTCCACAGTGTGTGTGCAGACGTGTCACGGTCATCCGAATCACAACTGTCCAAAACCCTTGTTCCGCTTCCACTTCAGAGCTCTCTTCACGACAAAAATTCACTTTTCTCGGACTGTCGGAATCATCATCAGAAAAAAAAAAGTGCAATGAACTTGCGAAAAGTGGTCATGTCAAAAACAGAAATTGTTAATTTAAAAAGAAAACATTATCCAAGGTCGAAATTTGTCTTGTATTTTCTGCCCGCAGTTGAAGAAATTATGTGTTGTTTGAGAAAACAAATTATGTGTTGTTTGAGAAAACAAAGTTCGAAGCGGCTGCTGTACTTACTCGATAGTGTTTAATAAGACCAACATGATGGTGCACTGGAAAAGTGCTTCATGTAGTATAGGTGTTTACTTGTACCAGCAGGGATATGGAAGACCTCACCGGCATCAAGGTCTCTCTCTCTCTCTCACACAGGTAGGACCATCGACTAAGAGAGAGAGAGAGAGAGAGAGAGAGAGAGAGAGAGAGAGAGAGAGAGAGAAAGAGAGAGAGAAACCCAGTCCAAGTCATTAAAAAAAAAGCATGGAAAAGCATCTCATTCTGACATCTGTGATTTGGAAAGTCATGATTCAAACAGCCATAATTCAGAGAGTCGTTATTCAAACAGCTATGATTCAGAGAGTCGTTATTCAAACGGCCATGATTCAACAGGTCGTTAGTCAAACAGCAGCCACGATTGAGAAAGTCGTTATTCAAAAGGCCATGATTCAGCAAGTCGTTGTTCAAACAGCCATGATTCAGAGAGTCGTTATTCAAAGAGCCATGATTCAGAGAGTCACTAATCCAACAGCCATGATTCAGATAGTCATGATTCAAACAGCCATGACTAAAGAGTTGTTATTCAAGCAGCCATGATTCAAACAGCCATGATTCAAACAACCGTGACAACAGGAGTCATTCTTCAAACATCATGTGATCCACAGAATCATGATTCACCCAGCTATGCAACAGGAAGTCTTACTGTGAATAGCCATGATTCAGACAACGGTGATGTGGACAAATTGGAGAGTCATGACTCAAACAACTGTGATATGGACAAATTGGAGAGTCATAATTCAAACAAACTGTGATATGGACAA
>CM031598.1:12757218-12819718 GCA_018398815.1 Conus ventricosus
AACTGGAAATGATTTCACATGCGACTATTGTTTTTTTCTGCCTAGGACAAAATCAAATGTACAACCTTTTACAACTTTGAAAAGATACACCAGTTTCTCCAAACCTTTAACCACCATAGTAACTGTGCATGTAGCTCAAAGTATCATGGCCAATGAAATCCAGTACACTATCTATTGTTAGGTCTGCCCTCCCCTCCCAATCCTTTGAGAGGGCTCTGAATAAGGAATCATGGCGACACATACACCAAGCATGTTTAAAATGTTTCGATTGCTAGGTCTGGCTTTTGCATGCAACCACATGTAGCTAAACTGCCTGATATCAGCTTCCTTTTAATATTCTTGCATACCTAAGATGTGAAGAAGCCATCTTCAATCTTTTGTGTAAGAGACGAAGAAGGCCTTTGCTTTCCAACATCTCTATTTTTCACTAACGATCCACAGTCAATGCCTCGTGTGTATCGCCAAAAGCATGACATGGTGTCCATAGCTGAAATGTGTGCACTGGCTTAGTTCTCATGAAGCTAACGACGGCAACTGAAGTCTGAAAATCATGAACTGGCATTCATTGTGAGTGGAAACAAATGAAGTTCACTCGCCTGATTGAGCTGGTGAGAAAAATCACATGCTGTCTCCAATAATTTGTATCTGAGTAAGACAAGCTCCTATGCCGTTTGGACATCTTGTGTGTGATATGAAAATGTATTAAAATGCAAAATCTTGAGACAAAATTAACCCCCCAAAATGCTTCAAATTCTAATCCACACATCAAACATGACCCTTTTCTTCTCAAGCATGGCTGAGGTGAAAACTGACAAGTATGGGAGATAGGAAACCATCAACATCCAGTATGTGGAGGTAACTTATTGCGACAAATTCATACCGACATTCAGGTCTGAATAATAGTAAAATGAATTGATTGAAAATAAAAACATAACTTCAAGCAGCTGAATCATATAACTTTACGTTTTCCAACAATGAAAAAGGCAGATGTTTAAAATTTTTTCTTCAGAATATTGTGATAATATCTGAAACTTAATTTTCGAGTGCACGCACTATGAACACATTTTCCATCCATGTGCAAACTCAATCGGTGAGCCCACTGACACAAGTTTGTTTATATGTGTCTTTAAATGTTCCACTTTACTGCTTACCTGCCTTGAATGTAGGTGACATGTTCAGAGCTTCAGATTGTTGGCGCGCCCGCGCCATTGGCGCATATTTTATCAGAATGACGCGTAACAGTCAGTGTGTATGCGCCAGCCTGGCGCGTCATAAAAATCGCCAACTTGTCTCGATCCTCGGTCTGTCGGTACCAAGCCACACCAGGTCCAAGCACATGTGGCCACACAACGGAGTATAGTACCCAAACTGGCACCTTGCTGCCTTGCCTAGCATCGCTGTGTGTGATTGGCTGACAGCCAAGCACAACAACCAATCAGCGAACATCTATCAGTTTTACCTTGCAAAGGCGAAATCGCCTGGGTCCAGAAATCGTCTGACTTTTCAACACGTGTGGAATCGAGTCATCGTTCTGCTAAAGACAAGATGCCACCGAAGAAAAAGCTCAAACAAAGTGAAAACCAGCGGCAGCTAACTTTGCCAGCAATGTTTTCAAAGGATAAAACGAGTGGTAAGTGTTTAGTTTTTATCTCTTAGCTGAAAATTTAAGCCATCATTGTTTTTCTCTCCCTTCTAGTCTCTCTCAGCCAGCCGGCACGTGTATTTCCCCACTCCCCTTTCGGCTTTCCACTCCTCCCTCCCGCACTCCATTGTCTTTCTCTCCTTTCCCTTGTATCTTATCTCAGCAAGGCGGCATGTGTATCCCCCTCCCTCCCCTCGCCCCACCCCACCCCCTCTCCAGCGTTTAGTGGGTCAGTCATCCAGCAAACTGCCACCGCTAAAAATAGCTAAGTGCCATGAACACATCGCGAGGAAGATGGGGTGGGAAAAGGGAAGAGAGAGAGAGACCGAGCGGAGAAGAAGAAAAATGAGAGAGGGGGGTGCTGGCTATGAGGCCGATTTCATTTGTTGACAAGAACAAGTTGGATGACTGGGGCATGGAACAAATGGAGAAACTTCTTCAACAGTTTGCTGACGAGAAGACACACACCTGGGAGGGTCAGAAGAGCACCAGCACTGAGCCTTTTATCAACAGAGAAGAGACCATGGATGAGTGGAGACTTCTGAAGAGAACAGTCCTGAGTGAGCAGTTCCCTAGAGACGACTTAGTGACTCTGTGAAAGGCCATCTGCAAGTTCTACCCTGAGGACTTTCCAAACCTTAAGAAGCTGACAGCCTGTGCTCTGACCTTGCCTGTCCACACAGCAGATTGTGAAAGGTCCTTCTCGCTGCAGAACTACATTCACACCCAGAGGAGAAGTGCCCTCACAAACACACATTGTGACCAGCTGATGAGGGTGTGCATTGATGGACCTAGCTTCCAGGACATGCCCTTTATGAGTGCAGTGCAGGTGTGGGTGGAAAAACGCAGGCGGTACCTGTTCAAGGACTAGGTGAACATACCTTTGATTGTCAATGACCCATCTTTTTCAAAATTGACCCATCATTTTGCATGGCCATGGGTCATTGGGCCCATGATGTCTGAAAACAATCTGAAGCTCTGCATGTTGTCCACGGAGGAAATTATACTAAATTTCTTGTAAATTAGTTATGAGCACAGTGATTACTTCATTGGTCACATTTACTGTTGAAGTAGAGTTACAATACTGCAAGTGTTCAACAAATTTGATTTGGAACATGATTTACAGATCATAATTTGATGATATCCAAAGCACTGGATTTCAAAATGCCTGTAGATGGATCCACATGACCTTTTTTGTAAAGGCACATCATCAAAATTAAAAACTGCAAAAGTATTTTAATTCTTAATATTTTCTTATTTATAAAAACATCAGTAAGTTTTATTTACAGTGATCTTGACCAACAAAAATTACATTTTGACAATTGTATTCAAAACATCACATTAACCTTTAGTGATTGAAAAAGAAGGAGGCTGTACATAAATCATCATTTCATTCAAAAACAAAACTAACTTTGATTTGAAAAGCTTTTTCTGTGCAAATCATCCTGCAAAGCAATTCTACCAATCAAATTTCAACTGCTTACGATGAAATCTACAGAAAAAGGTATGCTGTAGATAACTTCACATTTTGTGCAAGCTGTGCACTGTGATGTTCAAAACTCAGTAGAAAAAAAACAACAACATGTAGCTTCGAGATTTGCTTCAAAGCAGAAATAGGACCACTCCACATGGCTTCCCGCCTTCAAAAACGAACATGCTCTCAGCATGCCTAAGTAAATTTGTTGTGGTAGGAGAAATCCCCAAAAGAAATAAAATCGTTTCATATTCTTGTAAAAATGTTAACACAAACTCACTGTTTCTTGCTTTTTTTTCTTCAGATTAATAAGTTCAATGTCTAAGTGCTGCCATACATTACAAGTCAAACCTTTATCATAGTAAAATGAATTTTAAACTGAAGTGAACTATATATGTAGAAATGCTTGATTTGACAGTCTGAAATTATGAACACAATGGGGGCTTCAGATTGTATTTCTAAATCATGTTCATTCAAACGTAATTTAAAAAAAAAATTATTATGTTTGCTTGGTTATTTTAGAAGTATAGTGTGGAAAGAAAGAGCAATACTTTTTATTACTAATAAGTATTTGGTTATGAGCTAGGAAATTCTTAGCTTTGTTTTGTGACAATGCATGAAGTAATAAATATTTCTTAATTTCATTTTCTAATTATGGAGTAAATAATCTCAAAAAGGACAGTGAACCTTCTGACTTGTGTTTGTTTTAGCCTGAAATCAATTTACCTTTTAGCGTAACTCTGAAATTACAGACTTCAAAGAATACCTTCAATGCCGCAAAAGATGACACCTTTTCGTACTTCAGGACATACACAGAATCATAAGGATGGATCTATATCACCAGAGACTTGAACAATAACATTTTTAATTTCATCTATAGAAAAGGAAACATGTATGCATGATCTAAAATGAAAAAAAAACCTGTCTAAAAGTTTCATGTCTTTGTTTTAAAAACAAACAAACTTGTATTTCATTCAAAATGATTGCTTCTTTAATAGATGCCTTCTCCGGACTGGTGACACTAAGAATAAACTCTTTTTAAATGCTTAACATAATTCATTCAACATAATTCAGGCAAAAAATCAGTACTGGGAATGCCCATGGCTAAATCTGTTGCAAAAGAACAATTCAACTGCATCGACCAACATGGCTAAGTGGGTAGTCACAGACTCCCAGCTCAGAAGTCATGGGTTCGATTCCCTTCAGAGCCATTTATTTGCAGGATTTTTCTGCCCAGATTAGCTCCTACCAGAGTTGAATTTGCTAAGGGCTCAACTGGGACAACTGGGACCACACAGTCCAGTTTCATCTACTTCATGGATGCATCTGTAACAGTGTTGCTGAAATTTCCTGACCAGCACAGCAGGTGTCTTATCTCTCAGACCTAACTGACACTGGGATGCATTACAAAACTAAGCATACTGTACAGTCTTGTCATGCAGTCTCCGACCAGAATAGAAATCTGTAGCATCATATTCATCATCCTCATCCTCATTGATCAGCATTAAATAAATGTCTAAATGCTGTGGTCTTTCATGCTCTGCTCTCATACTGAGTTTCGATCGTTTCTCCAGATCTGCAGCTTTGGTTTGATTCTATGGGGGCAAACAGTATCGGAAAATCCATAGAAACTGTCATTGGACAGATGATGGCACCCTCCAGAGGGACAGCTCACTCATGCCAGCTCCATAACTAAGCAATTACTGCCCTAAGTAGAGGGCTTAGCAGTTGGTGTCCTGCATATGTTGGATCAGAACAAGCACCACTGAACACCACCGATGTGACTTTCCAGCAGTGCAGCGTCTCCTCAGGTGGGTTGGCTCATGATGACTTGACACTGACTGCTCCCTGTGGACTGCTGGTGTTGGGGCTGTTGCAGGACGGTCCAGGCAGTGGCTGTGGGCAAGGGGCCAGAAGGAACAGCATAGGAACAATGCCACTGAGATGGCACAGAGGACAGGACAACAGAAAAAATTACACTTATATACACAAGCACATCCACACACATACACTCTTGCAAACATACACACACAGAGTAAACACGCTTGCGCATTGAAACAGAATCTGTGGCAAGCTTCAGTACTGGAACAAGCACAACATACATCCCTGATCCCTTCCAGGGCTTGAAGTATCTGCCCATCTAATTGTCTGAGACGACGAAACCTTACAGCTACAAGTAAAAATACTCTCTAAGGTTGTCCACTGGGCAACCAATTTTTGACTGTCAGTCAAAGGGTGACTGAGCCATCATCTTCCAAAGCAGGCTGATTGCACTTCACATCTGCAACTCCCAGTCCCCCTATCCCCTGGGTTTGTTTTTTTTCAGAACAAACCCCTGCAGAATAAACTCCTCCATCTTACAGTGTGTTACATCACCAGCTACCAACCCCCATCCAACAGTGTTTAAACCAAGTGACAGGCACGCAACAGACTCATCTCCCAGCACCATGACATCCAACAGTGTTTAAACCAAGAGACAGGCACGCAACACACCCATCTCCCAGCATCATGACATCTAACAGTGTTTAAACCAAGAGACAGGCACGCAACACACCCATCTCCCAGCACCATGACATCTAACAGTGTTTAAACCAAGAGACAGGCACACAACAGACCCATCTCCCAGCACCATGACATCTAACAGTGTTTAAACCAAGAGACAGGCACACAACAGACCCATCTCCAGCACCATGACATCTAACAGTGTTTAAACCCAGTGACAGGCACACAACAGACCCATCTCCCAGCACCATGACAGTCTGTTCACCTGGTCACCAATCATGACCTGGTGACCGGTTTCATTTGGGTGAAAGAAAAGGCAAGTATTTCAAGTGGCCATGCATGACAGCTCAAAAAAAAAAAAGAAGTGTAATATAACACCGGTTTCATTTGGGTGAAAGAAAAGGCAAGTATTTCAAGTGGCCATGCATGACAGCTCAAAAAAAAAAAGAAGTGTAATATAACACTCAACAAAGAACTGTGACGCTTCCTTGAGAACTGCTGGCAAAGGGATTGCCAAGGAACAGTCTTGGAAGTGGCTTCCCTCACACCGGGGCTATACAGCGTGGAGGCCTGTCCCCTGGTTGGTGGATTGGGGATCCCTCAAGCTTTGCACTTGGCGGGCTGCACTGGATAATACGAAAGAAGGTGCTGAGGACAACATAGCTTAAGAGAAGGGGCCACAGCCATGGCGACTGGAGCCAGACATGGCCCAGTCCAGTTGAGGTCCAGGAGAAGCTGTGGGGACCTGTGGGGTCTCTGCGACAGACTGTGTACTTCGCCTTACTAACCAGGCTGAGGATATAGCATGGCGGGAATGCAAGATAAGATAAGATAATGTTGCTTATAGCCCAGCCGACCGCAGAGGGCCACATCAGGGCTGTCACCACGTTAAAATAACTCACCAGTCATTTAAAAAAAAAAAAAAAAAAAAAAACTTTCCACACCTCGTTAAATGACATCGTCTACAAACGAACCAGAAACTTTGTTAAAATCCTTCTTCCGTAAAATCTCAAATCAGATGAAAATGTTAATTTCTCTCAAAAACCCAAGGATCACGTCAGGCGGGACATCCTGAACAGGATCTTCATGGACTCCGCTGTAAAATGTTTGTGTCTCACATCGTGCAAGTCCCAACACTCTAAAAGAACATGTTTCATGGTGAGTGGTGCATGACATGGAATGCACACGGAGCTTCTTCACTCTTTAAAAGGTAAGAATGGGTAAAATACGAATGGCCGGTGTGCAGCCGGCACAGAACCGTTTCCTCTTTACGACCACCCGACGTAGATGGGAGGAAGTCCTTAAGGTTTGGACGGATCTGAAAGAGTTTGTTACTCGTCTGTGTGTTCCAATCCTCCTGCCAGAGGTCTCTCACATAATCGTTAATTTTGGGTTTCACATCTGAACAGGGGATATAAATGTTGGACAGTTTCTCTCTTGTGGCGTTCTTGGCTAAACGATCAACCATTTCGTTCCCGCCGATGCCAACATGGCCAGGAACCCAAGCAAGAGTAATGTTGTAACCGTCCGCCTTCAACTTGCTAAAAGTTCAAAAAAAAGTAAAAGTTCTGGATGCTGAAGGTTGCGGCCAGCTATGGCCTCCAAAGCTGACAGCGAATCCGACAGAACCAGAAAGTCCCTCCTCGAAGAATGGGAGATTATCTTCAAAGCCAGTACTAGAGCAGTAAGTTCAGCAGAATAGACAGAAGCATCTGAATGTATATGTTCCAACAATATCTGAGAAGGAGCCCCAGGGCAGTAGGCTGCACAGGCCACTCCATCCTCAGACTTGGAACCGTCAGTGAAAACTTTTTGATAGGATGGGAATTTGGAACAGAGCTCGGCATACAAAGCCTTGTACGCCAGAGAGCTGGTAGACTCCTTACGGAAAGCTGCGAGATCAAAACGAATCTCTGGTGTGAAAAAGGTCCATGGAGGTTGATCCGGAAACTTGGAAAAATCGGAAACTACCCCCAGGTCTATACCTGCATTCCGCACGTGAGGCTGCATACGAAGTCCAACGGCGGAATACATTTCGGGTTATTTTCAAACTTACTTTGGAACGGAGGGTCAAAAACACAGTCATAGGCAGGATTCTGTGGTTCTGAGAACAGTCGGATATAATAATTCAAAGACAGTTTCAGCCTGCGATTGGACAGTGAAGGTTCACCTGCCTCTGCGTACAGGCTGTACACAGGGGTGGTGCGGAACGCTCCAAGACAGAGACGAAGCCCTTGATGGTGGATAGGGTCCAAGAGTTTGAGGTAAGATGATCTTGCGGAGCCGTACACAGCACAACCGTAGTCCAGTTTAGAACGGACCAGGGCTCTGTAGAGGTGCAACAAAGTTTTCTTATCAGCGCCCCAGTCGGTGTGTGCTACGACCCGCAGAATATTCAGTGCCTTTTGGCAAGCAGTTTTGAGGTTTTAATATGGCTGAGAAAGTTAAGTTTTTGGTCAAAAATGACTCCCAGAAATTTGGCCTCTTTAACGGCTGGAATGGGAGATTTCCCTACTTGAAGTTCCGGATCTGGAAAAAACTGACGGAAATTATGGAAGTGAATACACTGGGTTTTTGTAGCAGAAAAGGTGAAACCGTTTTCATCCGCCCACCGATGGATTTTATCTACGCAAAGCTGGAGCCTGCGCTGGACACTCGGGTACAGGCTTCCAGTTGCGTAGACGGCAAAATCATCCACAAACAATGAGCAGTCTGAACCCTGCTGAACTGATTTCACAATGTTGTTGATCTTAATACTAAAGAGGGCAGGAGATAGTATGCTCCCCTGGGGAACACCCAACTCCTGCTCGTGGACATCAGAGAGAGTGGTGCCAACCCGGACCTGAAACTGTCGTTCTGCCAAAAAATTTTGAATAAAAGCGGAAGATGACCTCGAAAACCCAGATCGTGGAGATCATGAAGTATCCCCGACTTCCAGGTGGTATCGTAGGCCTTCTCCAAGTCAAAGAAAATTGCCACTGCATGCTGTCTGTTTAAAAAAGCGTTTCTAAGTGTAGATTCCAGACGAATCAAATGGTCAACTGTACTACGATGTTTGCGGAAACCACACTGTTCTTTCGCCAAAAGGCCATCGGTTTCGAGTTTCCACATGAGCCTAGCATTGACCATTTTTTCCATCAATTTACAGACACAGCTGGTCAAAGCTATGGGACGGTAGTTAGATGGATTGAAAGATCTTTTCCAGGTTTGGGGATGGGAATAATGAGGGCTTTCCGCCAAGAGGGTGGAAAGCAACCTGTAGTCCACACGTGGTTGTATACCTGTAACAGGATGTTCAGACCTTCTTGCGGAAGATGTTTCAATAGTTGATAATGTATGTCATCTATACCTGGAGAAGAATCGCTGCAAGAGAGTAAGGCAGATTTCAGCTCGTTTAATGTAAAAGGAAGATTGTAGTCTTCCATGTTGTCGGATGAAAAGTTGCAGGGAGATTTTTCTTTTAGGGCTTTGTGTTTGACAAAAGTGACTGATTTATTAGAAGAGGAGGAATTCTTTTCAATGGTTGAAGCAAGCAGATTAGCAACTGCTTTCTTTTCTGTTATTAAAGAATCCGAAAACTTGAGATGGTTCACAGTGGGACAGGTGTTCTTCCCTTTGATTTTCTTAATGATGTTCCACACTTTTTTCTTAGAAGTTTTTGATGTCAGCCTGGAGCAGAAGCTTCTCCAGGACCGACGTTTACTGATTTTAAAAGTGTGTCTCGATTTAGCACGGAGTTTCTGATGGGCTCGAGCGTTGGGACCCGAAGGTCGTTGGTATACCTGACGCTGAGCCCGTTTTCTAACTTTGGAAATTTGTTGGCATTCTGAATCGAACCAGGGTGTTTTGGGCATTTGAAGTTTATCGGAAGACCCTGGAATACAGGCTTTAGCACATTTGATCATAGTGTTAGTGAGAGATTCTGCTGGGTCTGGACTCTGAAAAAGATCAGTGTCCTGGAATTCTTTTGAAATAGTGGCTGCAAATAGATCCCAGTTTGCTTTTTTATAATTGAGATGTTGAGAGACAGAGACGTGTTCAGTTAATACAGGTTGTAGAAGGACAGGGAAATGGTCACTTCCGTGCAGATCGTCATGGACAGACCACTCATAGTCCAGGACCAGCGAGGGGTCACAAACCGACAAATCTAAACACGAAAGTGAACCTGTGGAAGAGTGGAGGTAAGTTGCAGATCCGTCGTTCAGACAACACAAATCCAAATCCGAAAGGACATCCTCAATCAGCAGACCTCTGGATGACGAACCGGTACTACCCCAAAGAGGGTTGTGACCGTTAAAGTCACCCAACAGCAAAAAAGGTCGAGGGAGTTCCTCTATCAGACTGACAAGGTCCTGACGACAAACCGGACAGAAGGTGAGAGATAAAGAGAACAGATTGTCACAGTCTTGTGGAGAGTGACTCTCGCAGCTACAGCCTGAAGGGAGGTAGACAGAGTGACAGGACTATACAACAAAGTTTTGTGTAGGAGAAGGGCAACACCGCCCGACAGTCCCAGCGTGGATGGTTGTGCAGGTTTCGAAAGAATATTAAAGCCAGAAAGAGTAAAGGTCTTCTGGCTTTGAATTTGAGTTTCTTGAAGAGCCACGACGGAAGGTTTTAGAGACTGACACAGAAGCTGCAGCTCCTCGAGGTTGGAATTTAGACCACGGATATTCCAATGGAATATTGTATTATCCATGGTGCAGAGGGCGAAAAGGAGAGAGATCAGGTCATCTCCTCCTCAACATCTGCTGCTAAAGCTGTAAATTTGTTGCTTAATTTCACTGGACTATCTGCAGACCTGCTGGCAGACTTGCCAACAGGTGAAGTAGGTCTGGGTTTGGGGGACGTGGAGTTTTTTTCCTCAACTCCACCATCTCCACACTAGGTTGAACTCCCTTGCCCGCACGGGCACTGGACAGAGGAGTTCGAGGGAGGGGTGCTGGTTTTTTAATCTGCCCAGCAGCAGATGTTGTAGACTGCTGGGCAGTCTGAGGGGTGGCGGATTTTTTGCCTCCACCAGGGGCAGTCACTTTGGTTTGGAAGGTGGTGGACCTGCTTCCACCAGAGCTGACAGTTTTTCCTTGCAATGTCTTCGAAAACGTAAAATTATCAGTCTGACAGCAGACTGACCGAGTTGGAACTGTTGAAACTTTCTTTACGGCCGAAGCATACGAAGAAGCTGTCGGCGACTGACTGCCCACAACCTGCTTGCGGGCTTCAAAAAAGGAGATTTTCTTTTCTGTCTTAACCCTTTGTATTGTAGATTCCTGAATCCACAGAGGACAATTCCGTGAAGAGGAGGGATGGTCGCCACCGCAGTTTGCACAATGTGCCGGATCTTTACACGGCCCATCATGGGTTGCCTTGCAGCAAATACCACACACCTCCTGCCCAGAACAACGGTCTCTGACATGGCCAAACTTCTGGCATCGGAAGCACCTCAACGGGGATGGAACGTACAACAGAACCCGGACAATCAGGTAGCCGACTTTGATGACCGGAGGCAGCACAGGGTTGCAGAATGTCAGAAAGAGGGTGTTGGTGGCCACTCTTTCTGCACCCTTCTTGACAGTCACCCTGCGTACCTCCGTCACACCCTGGGATGCCAGCTCCGTTTTGATCTCTGCCTCTGAAACACCTGATAATTCCCTGCAGCGAATCACTCCTTTTGATGAATTTAATTGTTTGTGGGGAGTTACCCTGATCTCCCTGTCCACAAGTTTCGTTGCTTTCAGCAGCTGTTCAGATTGTTTTTGCGATTTGCACTGAATGAGAAACGAGCCGTTCCTCAACTCTTGATGGACCGAGGGTCACCTGCTATACCTTGAAAACCCTTTTGGATAGCAAAAGGGCTCAAAGCTGAAAGGGGTCTTTCTTGCTCAGTTCCTTCCATAACGAGCCAGGAAGCCCAAAAACCTGTCTTCTGTCTAACCTCCATATCCGAATCGCTGTCACTATCAAAATCCCCTGAAATAGGGGATGCTGCCTTCCTCTTTTTTGGGGGGATGATTTTTGAAAAAGCCATATTGAGTGAATTTGTGTTTCATCCCTCCCTTACCCACCCACCTTGGAGTCCAACTAAGGGGCCAGGGCCAAGAAACCAATGTCTTGACCCCTTCCAGGCTTCGGGAGAGACATACGACAAGCAGAAGCAACCAACCCTATCCCCCCTGATCATGCTCAACTCCCGGGAACAGAGAGCTGAGCACTGCAGGGGTTTACTTGGCCAGCTGGGGAACTGCCCGTCTTGACCCAACCCCAAGAAGGGGAGCCGATTAGTACACCCGGGCCAAAGTGTACTCCCTGTCTAGGAGAGGTCCGAGCCAAAGTGATGTGTTGAGAGCGCTGGCCCTCTCAATCACCAGGATCTCATTCCCCTCCGACACAGGTCGCACCGCACGGCAAACGCGGCGGATCTTAAGGAGACCACAGAGAGAAAAGGAGTGTGGAAAAGAAGACTTGAAGGGGAGACGAAGATAGAAAAGGGCCAAATAAGGGAGGCAGAAAACAAGAAAAGGAGAAAGGCGGGTTACTCTTAGTCAGGATCCTCACCCTTAGCCTATCTGACATGGGAAGCCCTACCAGGGGCATCAACTCCTTACCACGTTACGCTTAGGCCAAACAGCATCTGCACCTCTCAGGCCTAGAAGCAGTATGAAAAAACAGCCTATCTCCAAGTATTGATGCCCCCGCCAGCAGAGCCTAAGGGATCACTGGACCACGCAAACCCTCCGACCACGACAAGGTCGTAACCCCCGGAGGGCCGGGAATGCAAAAGAAAAAAAGAAAGGTTGGGCTTCAGCACAACGGGCTTCATAGAACTATTGTCACAAATGGGACAAGGGACAGCCAAAGGAAAAGGCCTAGAAAAAGCCTATAGCTTCCCATGGGAATGCGCCATGACTTCAGCAATTATTGCTGACAGCAGGGGATTTAGTAGGTAGTGTCCTGTGACTGTGGGATCAAAACAGGCACCAGTTAACAGTACCAAAGCCATTCTGCAACAGTAGCATTCCATTACCTATCATTATCTGGAGACGGTATCCTAAAAGTGCCATGACGGACAGTCGGCTGGTGCAGGAGGGGTCTCCACATCACTACAGCTGTCCTCTACCATGCACAGCAGGCCAGAGGTGTTGAAACAAGTCCAGTCCATGGGTCACTGTCGGACATTCATCCAGAGTCCATACGGCCACGGTCGGACATTCACCAGAGTCAATGGGCCACTGTCAGACATTCACCCAGAGTCCACCAGCCAGTCCATCAGGCCACTGTCAGACATTCACCCAGAGTCCATCAGGCCACTGTCAGACATTCACCCACAGTCCACCAGCCAGTCCATAGGGCCACTGTCAGACATTCACCCAGAGTACATAGGGCCACTGTCAGACATTCACCCAGAGTCCACCAGCCAGTCCATAGGGCCACTGTCAGACATTCCCACAGTCCACCAGCCAGTCCATAGGGCCACTGTCAGACATTCACCCAGAGTACATAGGGCCACTGTCAGACATTCACCCAGAGTCCACTAGCCAGTCCATAGGGCCACTGTCAGACATTCACCACAGTCCACCAGCCAGTCCATTGGGCCACTGTCAGACATTCACCCAGAGTACATAGGGCCACTGTCAGACATTCACCCACAGTCCATAGGGCCACTGTCAGACATTCACCCAGAGTCCATCAGGCCACTGTCAGACATTCACCCAGAGTACATAGGGCCACTGTCAGACATTCACCCACAGTCCATAGGGCCACTGTCAGACATTCACCCACAGTCCATAGGGTCACTGTCAGACATTCACCCACAGTCCATAGGGCCACTGTCAGACATTCACCCAGAGTACATAGGGCCACTGTCAGACTTTCACCCACAGTCCACCAGCAAGTCCATAGGGCCACTGTCAGACATTCACCCAGAGTACATAGGGCCACTGTCAGACATTCACCCAGAGTACATAGGGCCACTGTCAGACATTCACCCACAGTCCACCAGCCAGTCCATCAGGCCACTGTCAGACATTCACCCAGAGTCCAGAGGGCCACTGTCAGACATTCACCCAGAGTCCACCAGCCAGTCCATCAGGCCACTGTCAGACATTCACCCAGAGTCCAGAGGGCCACTGTCAGACATTCACCCAGAGTCCACCAGCCAGTCCATCAGTCCACTGTCAGACATTCACCAACAGTCCACATGGCCACTGTCAGACATTCACCCACAGTCCACCAGCCAGTCCATCAGGCCACTGTCAGACATTCACCCACAGTCCATAGGGCCACTGTCAGACATTCACCCAGAGTACATAGGGCCACTGTCAGACATTCACCAAGAGTCCATAGGGCCACTGTCAGACATTCACCCAGAGTCCATAGGGCCACTGTCAGACATTCACCCAGAGTCCATACGGTCACCGTCACACATTCACCCAGGGTCCATAGGGTCACTGTCAGACATTCACCCAGGCGCCATAGGGTCACTGTCAGACATTCACCCACAGTCCATAGGGACACTGTCAGACATTCACCCACAGTCCATAGGGCCACTGTCAGACATTCACCCACAGTCCATAGGGACACTGTCAGACATTCACCCACAGTCCATAGGGTCACCGTCAGACATTCACCCACAGTCCATAGGGTCACTGTCAGACATTCACCCACAGTCCATAGGGTCACTGTCAGACATTCACCCAGAGTCCAGAGGGTCACTGTCAGACATTCACCCACAGTCCACCAGCCAGTCCACCAGGCCACTGTCAGACATTCACCCACAGTCCATCAGGCCACTGTCAGACATTCACCCACAGTCCACAGGGTCACTGTCAGACATTCACCACAGTCCACAGGGTCACTGTCAGACATTCACCCACAGTCCACAGGGTCACTGTCAGACATTCACCCACAGTCCACAGGGTCACTCTCAGACATTCACCCACAGTCCACAGGGTCACTGTCAGACATTCACCCAGAACTTCTTCATCTTGGGTCCACATCCCCAATCCCACATCACTGTGTAGGCCTCTGACAGGGAGTCACAGCAAAGAAGCCCCATACCGGGTGCTTAAACCGCCAGGGAAGGTTCTTGTTTTGCAGCAGGGGTGTTCACTTGTAGCTAGTCAGTGACATCATTTTCACCACACGCTTTTTGTATGTACAATTATGTGGAGAATCCATATCAAACACATGATCTCAAATTCCTGTATTTTTCAGTTAAAATCTGTGTCCAGTATTCAGTCGTTTCAATCAAACAAACAAATAAAACCACACAGGTGACTTAATGGTACCTGATAGCCAGATAAAAAAAAAATTGTGACAGATGGCCCTGCTGTTAATCACCATCAACATCACCTGCTGCTAGAGGAATCTCAACACTTGTTAGATTGTGTAATCTCACTGGTAATTTCATGTTTTATCAAGCAAAGGAAGAGATCTGTGAAAAGTTACACAGCTACCATATTCATAAAGGTAATCTCCAAACCATTCCATGTTCTGTGGTATGTTTAATTGTCAATCTGTGTAGCTGTTCCCTTGGCTTTAGTTTCACATTTTACCATGAAAATGGTTACACACACACACACACACACACATACACACACACACACACACACACACACACACACACACACACAACACTGGGGTAGAGGGACAGAGGAGTAAGACCAGTATAAGCAGAATGTGGGCTTCAGAGCAAAGCAGGATATTTTGTGTGTACATGTGTGCCAGAGCATGTGCTCTGTGTGTGTGTGTGTGTGTGTGTGTGTGTGTGTGTGTGTGTGTGTGTGTGTGCATGTGTGCCAGAGCATGTGCTCTGTGTGTGTGTGTGTGTGTGTGTGTGTGTGTGTGTGTGTGTGTGTGTGCTTGTGTGTGTGTGTTTGTGTGTGTGTGTGTGTGTGTGTGTGTGTGTGCATGTGTGCCAGAGCATGTGCTCTGTGTGTGTGTGTGTGTGTGTGTGTGTGTGTGTGTGTGTGTGTGTGTGTGTGCATGTGTGCCAGAGCATGTGCTCTGTGTGTGTGTGCGTGTGCGCGAGAGTATGTCACTCTGTGTGTGTATGTGTGTGTGTGTCTGTGTGTGTGTGTGTGTGTGTGTGGTTAGCTGTCTTCCTGCATGCCTGCACATTTGCTTGCATCATTGTGGAAAAGCTACATAATTTTAAACTTCAAAACCTTATCAACATGCTACTTACTTGAAATACTATATATCAATAATTTTCAAACTACTCACACCACCATGTAAACCATAATTATTGTTTTCTTCACTAAGTTTTGGTCCAATGGACTCACTCAGGCCAGGGAGGAATACTGAATAGTCAATAATTTCACACAAAAAACAAATATTTCACACGGCCCTGCATGGATAACTCAAAAGAGATCTCTTACCAGACTGAAAGCTTGGCTGACTGGTGATGACATCCCTGGCCCGGTCCAGTTGACCCAGTGAAAGAGAGCGGTGCCCTTGCGATAGGTGGCCTTCACGTTGGTTGCGTCATATCCTAAAACCTTGTCACAGTGCTCCACTATTCGATGGTAGTCAGGGTTGTTCCGTGACAGCAGGCAGGCTGGTGGAGGGGCACAAGGTGAGCATCCCACATAATGGTTAGTGCCAAGTAGGTGCATCCACTCAATCATGTACACCACAGAATTTTAAAAAATCTTTCATACACAAATCACACACAACATGTGATGATGCATACAGACACTAACTCACATACATAGAGAATGTTAAGCTTACAAACATCCTTGAGTGGAGAACCTGGATGAATGACTTCTTTCATATGCTGCACACATTATATATATACGTACCCACACACATGCACACACACACACACACATTGGGGAAAGATTTCCTATCCATGATGATGATTCCACAAACTGCCCTCAGAAAGCCAGCAGACAGCATTTGATGTAAATGAACAGGAAAAACAACTTGTACTCATGAGATGATCACATGCCCATAACTTCCCCAGACGTCTCTGTTAGCTACACAGTTTGGATGTTGCTGGTTCTCCGGTACCCATTAATTTTACATGTACTGCGTGTCTGTAAGTTTTCGATGTGTTTCTCCTAATATTCAGATGTGGTGGGACAAGGTGGATACACACTCATAAATCTTATGATTAAAGCCTCCTCAAAGACAACGGATGGTGTAGGTCCACTTGGGCCCACCCACCGTGCGCTCTGGTACCCAGCTCCTGCTCTTAAATGCATGGATCCATAAGGACTCACACTTCACTGAATGTGTGCACTTAAAATGACACCAACCATTTCTTTCCCTGTTCATGCACAGAGATACCAAATCTGTCAACACAGAGTGCACGTTTTCGACAGATGTCAGAAATCTAATTAGAATAGTTCTAATGGCTTCGGATGCTTTTTTGTGTTACATGGGTACCCAGGGAGCACGGTGAAGGTTAAGCTGAGACCGTGAACTACAGTACAAGGTGTAGCAGTGCTCACAAGGGATGAGTTCATAATCTGTACTTTCTTGACCACAAACAGAAACGGAGAAAGAGGCTTGCATCTTGACAGTTATAATGGGCGAGTTGAAAAAAAAAATCTTTTAAAGTTGGTTTCAAAATGAGGTGACTGCAGGTGAAAATTGAAACAAATTTTAAAATAATTCTCAGTGAGTCTGCCAAAAACAAGTACTAACAAGATACCAGACAAAACACGATGCGTTTTGACCTCTTACTGTCTTAGGTCTTCTTCAGGTGAGATAAACAACATTCAGAACAATGAAAATGAAGAACAAGCAATCACTTATCTTGTATTCAGTGCAAGACGGGCATTGGACTCACTCAGAATTATACTTAAAATGTATCTTTTAAAGGTTGACATAAGAGGTTTAACCAAAGAAGGGCTGGTCAAGGTCATGCCAAGGACTTGCTACATTGGCCAAGATGGAAACATGAAAATGGGTAAAAACTTTTGTTTGTTTGTTTGTTTGTTTTTGTCTTTTTGCCTACAGTACTCACTGTGCACACTATATAAATGTCAGATGTGACAGCTGGCACTGCATTTGAAGACTTAAACTTAAAGTGAAAAATGGGTTTGGAGGGTATGTGGGCATCATCTTGTGTTTACCCCGTGTTGAAAATTGTGACAATGCTTAACACACAATTCAAGGGGTGAATACTACTGAAATTCCCATGTAAGGGTAGAACTAGAACAAGAAGCCACAAGACCTAGGACAGTGGCAATCACATGCACAACAGTCCACACTGCATTTGACCATAGTTCAGATGAGATGTGTATGGCATTCCAATTGTAAAAATATCATCTAAGTGGGGAACAGCATGATTTTGAGCATAACCATCATTTAAAGGACTACATAATGACTTGTGAATATTTTGCATTATTTACAGAAATAACAGTATTTGTAAACGATCCATTATAAGCAGAAATGTACATTCAGAAAAAGAAAACAGAAAGACAGAAGAACAAGGAAATACAAAAGGAAATGATACATGCTGAAGAAAACTGGATACCAGACAGTGCAAGGCCATTGAACAGACATGGAGCATGAGAACACTAAAAAGACATACAACACCCTGAGGAAGCTCACCAAAACAAAGCAAAACAAGTCGTCAGTGATTGAAGATAATGCTGGCAATGTACTGAGAACACCGACATCATGAAGAGATGGACAGAGGGTTGCCAGCAGTCGTACAATTAGTGAATTACCCACTTGACATGACACCAGCTAGTTGACCAACCAACCAGCAGCCAGAGGACCAGACCCTCTTCCAATATCGAGAGCAGAAGTGCAGGAAGCAGTTTTGCTGCCTGAAAGGAGGGGAGTCACCAGTGACCAGGAATTGCCAACGTCCCTGCAGAGCTGCTACAGCATGGAGGAGAGGGGATGATCACAGTGCTAACTATGCTCTGTCAGAAGATCTGGAAGGCCAAGGTGTTGCTCTGAGAACTGAAGCAGTCTTGATTATCCCCATCCCAATGAAAGGCAACACCATACTGCCTTAGAACCATAGAACAATCAGTTTGATCTGTCATCCTAGCAAAGTTCTGCTGAGAATCATTCTGAACCAGGTCAAGAAACAGGCATAGAAAATGCTCGCAGAAGAACAGGCGGGCTTTCGACCAGGAAGGAGCCGAGTTGAGCAAATCTTCAACTGCTGCCTGATGATTGAAAAAACAACTCCCAACACCAGAGAGACCTCTTCCACAACTTCAAAGACTTTTTCAAAAGAAGCTTTCGATTGAGTTTGGCATGACGAGTTGTGGCAGATCCTCAGAAATTTCAATGTAGAGGAAGGGTTGCTCCAGATCATACAGGTACTGTGCAGCTCTCAACCAGTGTCGTGCTCATGAACCTGTACTTTGAGAATATCATCCACAAGGCCCTCGAAAACTTCTACACTACCATCTGAGTTGGAGGCAGGTCCATATGCAATCTGTGCTTCACTGATAACATAGACCTGCTTGGCAGAAGCAACATCAAACTCCAAGACCTGACCAGCAGGCTAGAAGACTGAGCCAGCGCATATATGGGATGGAAATCAGCGCAGAAGACTGAGCCAGCGCATATGGGATGGAAATCAGCGCAGAAGAGAGCAAGGTGATGGGGAACAGCAACAATGAAGACCAGACCACAAATATCACAATTAATGGACAAAAGCTGGAAGAGGTGGAACCGTTCAAATACATCGGCTCCACACTCACAAAAGATGGTTGCTGTATAACAGAAATCACGGATTAGCTCTTGCTACATCAGCTATGGCAAAGCTCACAAAGCTGTGGACAAGCAACGACATCAGCTTCCCAACAAAACGAAAGCTATACAAAGCCCTCATCCTCTCAATTTTCCTGTATGGGTGTGACAGCTGGACAGTGATGGCAGAGTTGGAGAGAAGGCTCCAGGCCTTTGAAATAAAGGCATACAGACGACTGCTCCACATCTCATGGACAGAGCACAGAACCAACAACTCTGTCCGACAACAGGTGATTGCACTGGCAGGAACCCCTCTTGGCTATGGTCAAGAGGAGAAAGCTGATGTGGTTTGGCCATGTGACATGACATGACTCACTGGTAACGACAATCCTGCAAGGCATGCTTGAAGGAGGAAGGCACAGAGGCAGGCAGAGAAAGAGCTGGTCGGAGAACGTGATGGAATGGACAAACTTCAGGTTGACAGAACTCCTGCGAAAAGCAGAGGACAGGCCACGATGCAGAAGACTGGCTGAGTCATTTCTCATGTCCCCCCTATGATCACTTTGGTCATGGGAATAAGATGAGATGACATATAAAGATGAGATGACATAAATGTTGATGATTATTTAGTTGACTATTTGTAGTATTTGTGTAAATGATGATAATTTGTGTAAACAAATAATTAACATTTTTATTTCTGTAAACAGTGCATCATTTACAGATAGATTAGAAGCGATTATTCACACAAATAATTCATTAAACACATAAAGATAAATAATTCATTATTTACGCATATTACGATCGTTCTGTAAATGACGCATTATTTACGTGTTTATCATCATTTACAGAAGAAAGACATTATTTGCAGAATGAGGCTGGCAGATGATTTTAGTTTTACACTCACTCTCTCCCTTTGGCTTCAGTCTCTCATGCATGTGCTTGCATGAACATACCCACATGTGCACATGTACATACCCACATGTGCACATGTACATACCCACATGTGCACATGAACATACCCACATGTGCACATGTACTTTACCCACAATGTGCACATGTACATACCCACATGTGACATGAACATACCCACTTGTGCACATGAACATACCCACATGTGCACATGTACATACCACATGTGCACATGAACATACCCACATGTGCACATGTACATACCCACATGTGCACATGAACATACCCACATGTGCACATGAACATACCCACATGTGCACATGTACATACCCACATGTGCACATGAACATACCCACATGTGCACATGTACATACCCAAACATGTGCACATGAACATACCCACATGTGCACATGAACATACCCACATGTGCACATGAACATACCCACATGTGCAAAATGAACATACCCACATGTACATACTTGCATATAATAACGAACGACAGACACAGAGTTACACTTACAGTCACTCTTAGTCTTACTGTCAATGAAAAACTGAACTTGTGTTTCACCATGGTCAGTAACTACAGTCCTTAGTTTGATCATTGCACAACAGCTAAAAATGTAAATTAGCAACAGTATGTACAGGGAACAACTTTGACAAAGATTTCCATTTGTTTGTTAATCAATATAACAGTGCTAATTGTGTCATCAGACCGAACGAAAAACAAAATTCTCAGTGCCTCTGCATCAGGGATGAGATCTGAGGGAGGCAGAGATGGGTAAAATATGTGCATGTGCAGGCCTCTTTCTACTGCTAAAGAGAGCAGAGAGTTCATGATTGTCTGCTTAGCCTCATTCTGTAATAATGACCCAGTTCATTGATAATAATGCATTATTTACTAAATTAACTTATGTACATACAGATTATTTATTCACATAGTGTCTTATTTTAAATTATTTGCTATGAACAATTCATTACTCTGTAAAAAGTGTATACTACATTACTTACATGTATAAGTTCCATCAGAAATGTAATTACTTATTTTCACTCATTATCACCATTTTAACAAATAACTCACAAATAATCACCATTTCCACAAATACCTAATTCTATGTGTTAATAAATAATTATTCATAGGTAATGGTATTTTATGTGTATAATGTACCGTTTATAGATACAATTAAGTTTACAAAAACGATCGTGCACATGTTATTAATTTGCGACAAAGTGTACTGTCCATGAAGAGACTTTTTCATAACGAAGTCGAAGTCAATGTTGAACAGAATTTTGTCCTATTGGCTGAAGGTCCTCAAACAAATACATGCAAACCAAGGTCTGAATTTTTGTGACAATAGCTGTCATTGGTAGAAGAGTGTCTGGTACCTGGATGGGGGCTGTCAACCTAGTGCTCTCTCAGCTCTGGTTCCATGTGAACTCCGGTTCACTTTCTGGTGTAGGTCAGCTGACAATGGGCATCTCCTTTTCTTAGCATCTTCCCCTGAAAAAACGCCTATAGATCTTCTGGACCACCAGGCAACGTTCTTTATGCTCGGGTGGCAATGGTCCCTATGCTGCATGAGGCTAACTCAAAGGGAGCAGGACAAAAGTCACTGGAGCGCTGCACAAATTCTATGGTCCATGCAGACTACAGCCGAGAGGGCGATTTTTCAGCCCAACATTGAGATGGATACCCCCATGCCCTGCCCTCAAAATCATGGCATCCCACAACACTGTAATCGCAATCAGTTAGCACTCCATCATCGATCATCCCACATTTCTAAGAGCCATCCCCCGCGACACAGGCTTGACCCACCATCACCCATATGGCTGGAAAGTTTTCTGCACCACCAGACACTGACCTCTCACATCAGTGTCCCGCAAAGGAGAGCTGCTATCTCTCCCTTGGTGCACTGCTGGCAGTTTATGAAGCATGTTCCTTATGAATTATTCATGATTCCCAACCATATGGTTAATGACATAGTGTAACCAATGTTTCTGCACACCTATTGGATGATGTTAATGTTATGGTCACCTTTTCCATTTCAAAGACTTGTTTACCCCAAAATTTGACTATATTATGGTCGCCTTTTCCATTTCAAAGACTTGTTTGTAAACCCCAAAATTCGACTTAGTTAAAGAGTATTCCAAATCCAAAATAGCAGTACTCCAATGTGAAAGTTTAAACCACGCTACAGCAAATGTGTATTGTTTGTATCACAACAGTTGAATACTACATTACTACTAGTAACTATGTTAAAAATATCAGTATCATCTGTTTACAATTAGTGATAAAATGCAAGTGTCTGCCAAATTTGAGCAAATTCATTAAACAGCACTTACTTAAATGTTACTGCTAATGTTGAAAGTGATGAAATGGCAGATAAGTCCCTGACCTCTGGTAGTCTGGAAGATCTTATCTCAGTCAGTCATTGTTATGTCACATGCTTCAATACAGTACACAGGTATTGAATTTGTTTGTTTTTTTAGCAATATGTGCTAGCTTGAAAATTAAAACTTTCTTCTGAAATAACCACCGACATACATTCTCAAGTTTCAGAACCATTTCCTTGCGAGTCTTGGACTTTGCGTGCCCGACAAGAGCGAAAGCTCAATGCTTTTCATATGCGTAGCCTCCGATGCATTCTGAATATCACCTGGCAGGGCAAGGTCCCAAACAACGCTGTCCTGGAAAGAGCCGGATGCCCCAGCATGTACACGCTGCTGAAACAGAGACGTATGCGCTGGCTTGGCCATGTCGTGCGCATGGATGACGGAAGGATCCCTAAAGACCTCCTCTATGGAGAGCTTGTGCAGGGAAAACGTCCCACAGGCAGACCACAGCTGCGATTCAAAGATGTGTGCAAGAGGGACCTAAAAGCCTTGAACATCGACCAGAACAACTGGGAAGCAACAGCCCTCGAACGGTCAGCCTGGAGACAGACTGTGCAGAAAAGTCTCTCCAAGTTCGAAGAGACACTCGCTCAGCAGCACGGGAAAAGAAAATGAGAAGAATGGCTGCAGCCCAGGCAGACAGACCAGTGTCAGACTTCATCTGTGCCCTCTGCCACAGGGACTGTCATTCCCACGCGGACTGGCCAGCCACACCCGTCGCTGTACCAGAATACACACCTAGAGCACTACTCCATAGTCTTCCGAGACTGAAGGATGCCTACTATGCGCGCTGGTGACCTACTTGTTTTTGAGTGAACCAGTATTTTAGGATGAAGAAGAAGAAGAGTGCGCATGTCCAGCGAGGGGGCTGCCGGGCTTTTGGAGCTCCCATTTTAAATTCATTTTTACATCTTTTACGCCTTTACATCTTTTATTCATACGAGTAACTGTGAATTTTAAATATCAGCACTGTTGGCTGTTGATAGTTTAATGCTAAATTTTATTTTATTTTAACGAAATTGTGTTTTAAACCCTTTCAGGTAAGGTGAGTCTTTTATTTGGCTTTTCAAGATGGCTACCGGCGTGTTGTTCCTCGGCTTTGTTAAAAGTTTTCTATTTTTCCTTGCTGTTTTCACATGTGACAGGAACAACAATATTCCTAGCACTCAGTTTAATTTTGAAATTTTAGATGTAGACGTAGACACCTTTAGTTCCATTTTTGCAGGTTTAAAAACTTTGTGCAACCTGAACCATGTTAGTCTCCTATGTGCACCTGTGCCGAGTACTGTTCTCACGTCTATCACTAGCCCAGATTTGAACCCCTGATTTCAATTAACATCAGAAATAGTACAGTGATAAGGAATTGTTTGGGGCCGGATAGCTCAGCTGGTAGAGCGCCGGACTCGTGATCCTGGGGTTGCGGGTTCGAATTTCGGTATAGGGGGATTTTTCCCTCGGGGTTAACATTGGTTCTGACTCCATTCCCCATATAGTCCTTCGAATGAGACTATAAACCGAGGTTCCGTGTGTGAACGCACGCACAACATCTTGCACACACGTCAAATCCCATCACCAACTTTCGGAAGAGAAGGCCAGTTTGGCCGTTGGTATGGATGACACGTGACACATAGCATGCACCTTCCCCGAAGATGGAGTATGGCTGCCTTAATGGCGGGATAAAAAAGGGTCATACACACAAAACTCCACTGCCTGGCTATACAGGGAGTGTCCCGCAGGAGTATCAGCCTGCGTACGCAGAAAGAAAGAAAGGAATTGTTTGATTAAAAGAGTTAGACATAGAGGATTAAATCATGGCTTTAAGCCTTATCCTGCTATCAGGAGACATTGAACTTAATCCTGGTCCGTCCACCAAAGTAAAATATCCATGCGGAGTTTGCAATTTGAGAGTCGCATGGAAACATAAAGCAGTTTGCCTGTGACGTCTGCAATACATGGCATCACACTAAATGTATGTTAATGAATTCAGCAGTTTATGAAGCATTATGCAATAGTGATACATCTTGGACTTGTTTTACCTGCGGGCTTCCAAACTTTAGTTCGAGACTTTTTGAAGATTCTATTGAAGACTGCAGCTCAGAAAGCAACCGTTTTGACCCTATCTCACCAGACCGATCCCCAAAAGAAAACTTGAAATTTTGTCCCAAGTTTGCATCCACCCCTGATTCTAAAACTGATAAAATCCCAAATCATAAAGTCCAACTGAACCCCAAATCATTAAGAGAAAAAGATAAACTTAAATGCATAGTCGTAAATTTTCAATCTCTTATTAAGAAAAAGGAAGAACTCAGTAATTTAGTCACCGAAAAAAACATCGATGTTGTAATTGGAACAGAAACTTGGCTAGAAACTGGAACATCCAGCAGTGAACTTCTAATGGAGGATTTTGATATTTATAGAAAGGACAGATAATTTGGAAAAAAAGGTGGGGGAGTCTTGATTGCCATTAGGAAGAATTTAGCCAGTGAGTTTTTATATCAAGGCAAAAATAGTGAAAGTTTTTATTTGTAGGATTAATTTTAAGAATAAGAGACCTGTCATTGTTGGATCAGTTTACAGACCTCCAGATTCAGATGAAAATGTATGTTCGTCTATCTGCAGAGACATTTCTAACATTGTTTTGGCCAATAGGAAGGCAATATTATGGATTGGTGGAGACTTTAATTTACCGGATATTGATTGGGGTGAAGATGCCATACTTGGTAATCAATACAGTAAAAATATTAATACTCAGTTTTTTGATGCCACCAAAGACCTTGGATTGGTGCAGTCAGTTGAAGCACCAACTCGTGGTAAGGCATTCCTGGATTTATTTTTTACCAATTGTCCAGGCGCTTTAGGCAATCAGGAATTAATTGCAGGCCTGGGTGATCATGACATAATTCTCTTACAGAGCAACTTTCAAAACCCTTTCGAAGAAAACCTCCTAAACGTACCATCAGAGTCTGGAACCAAGCAGATTTACCAAAATTGCGCAGGGATACTCATGATTTCAGTCGTCTTTTTTTGAGGTCCCATAGTGTTAAAGATAATGTCAGTGACCTTTGGAAGTGTATAAAAACTAACTTGGAATTTATTATGGATGACGACATACCTACTAAAATAACTTCAAGCAAGAACCACCAGCCATGGATTACTACAAAAACTAAACGTTTGTTGAGAAGGAAACATCGTTTCTTTAAGAAATTGAAACTACATCCTAATTCAGAAAGATTACTGGTTAAGTATATAAACATATTAAGAGAAGGTGTCAGAGAGAATGTAGGCTTGCTCACTCCAATTATGTTAATTCGATGATTTCAGAAGGTAATCATCAAAACAAGAAATTATGGTCTTACATAAGGAGTAAGAGACAGGACAACATTGGGATTCCAGACCTGAGAAACAACCAGAATTTCATCCCCAAAAGTGCCAAGTGTTGCGTATATGTAACAAATGCTCACCAATTAGATCAGATTATTCCATCCATAATACTATTCTTAAAGAAACTAATGCTGCAAAATATTTAGGCGTGATTATAGATAATCGTCTCAAATGGAAAGAACATTACAATTTAGTATGTAAGAAAGCAAATAACATCTTAGCTTTCTTATACAGGAATATCAATGACTGCCCCCAAAAGGTTAAAGACAACTGCTACAAAACACTGGTTAGACCAGTACTGGAATATGGTTGCTCAGTTTGGGATCCTTACCATCTAAAGGATATTGATAACCTCGAAAAGATTCAGAAGAGAGCAGCACGGTTCGTAACAGGGAACCACATCAGAGAAAAGGGGAATACTAGGAAGAACATGACACGGCCGCACCCGCACACTCACAGCGACTGCATTTAGTTCGCCCAACGCTTTGCTTTGTGACTCGGCTAGGCCCTTAACTAGTCAGCCACCACACGGCCAGAAGCTCTGTGTGTTTTTGGACGCTTCGAGACTGGTGCAACATCTTTAAGTTATATTTACTGTACAGAGGTTTTTTAACTATAATTTCTGTATGACAGCAATGGCGCAGTGAGTACTTGAGAGTGTGACAAAAGCTGGCATTTCAGTCTTCTCTGTGAGTACCATAATTAAGTTCGTGTTTAAAACTTTCTGACAGAACTTTGCGACCGGCGCAACCTGTGCTGCACGCGCGCGCCGTGCGTCGTTGGCCGGCCTGGCACTTGACGCCACTATAACCTTCGCAGAAAATAGCTCACAGGGTGTTGAGGACAGAGACAATTCCGCTTTTCTCGGTTTACCCGCGCCTAGCTGTGTGTAGTCGTTGTGTAAACATTGGTCAGCTATAGGCGCGATACAGACAGCAAAGCAGTGTGTGGTTCGCTATTCTCCACGCTTTCAGTACAAGCGCGAGAAGCCCCCTTGGGCCCTTATCTCCTGACACTCTAGGGTGTCAGATACAAGACCGCTCACAGTGTTTCTTCTGCTTTTCCGTCTCACGCTTTTGAAGACTTTGACTCAAGCGACTCAATGCAGCAGTCAGAACTGCCGTGATGAGGAAATTAGAATGGAAACCCTTAGAAGAGCTCAAGAGCTTTTATCAAACTTAACATCTTCTTCAAAGGCAGAGCTAAAGTAATTGATATTCCAATGGAACAACTAGTATTGAATAAAAGTAGCACCAGGAGTGGCGGTCAATGTTATACCATACCTGCATCAAATATTGACAGCCACTTACATTCTTTTTATCCCAGTTCTGTACGGCTGTGGAACTCACTGCCGGGTGCCATCAAGATTGCCACAAATGCAATCTCATTTAAAAAACAAATTGATTCGACAGTCTTGAGATCTGCATATTGATAAGTTTCTATTTTTACTTCCCCAGATGTTTTACTATTGCCTGGGCCTGAGTTTGGCCATTGCTTTTAACTTCTTGAATATCGAGTGCAACCCCTTGTTGCCAAATTTGCTCCAGGGGCCAACAGTCTGAGTCGCACTGTTTTATGTTAGTATTTTACTTTTTAACATGCGCGCTGGTGACCTACTCGTTTTTGAGTGAACCAGTGTTTTAGGAAGAAGAAGAAGAAGAAGAAGAAGAAGATGTGCTAGCTTGAAAATTAAAACTTTCTTCTGAAATGACCACCGACATACATTCTCAAGTTTCAGCACCATTTCCTTGCATTTAAAAAAAAATCTTTCTTTCTAATTAATATGTTTATTTCTTTATCTCGAATATAAATAAATAAATTTACATCATTTTTCGTCACGTGCCTAAATTGCAAATGGTAGGACCGGTAGTAAACTACCGAAATTATGTACCTGCCAGATTGTTGTAGCATTCACTCTTCAGCTGATCTCGCTGTTCAATCATCCCTTTTGGTAAACGATAAGACGGGTGACGTTGAAATTCAGCCTCCACTGTCAGGCCCACAGCTTTCAGCAACAGCAACGCACGGTGGTAGTTTCTGATTGCCCTTCTTAAATCCTTTGTTTTGTATGCAGCATTTCCTTGTGCTTTAAACGTTGCTGCATTCTGCAGATAATCATGGTGTTTCGCCCAATATTCCAGAGCAGCTGCCATGTTGAATTTAATTTTCTCCTCCCAATTATTGGTGAACGGAGGAACGCCCAACCTACCCTTTCCGATTCAAAAGAAAAACTACTTGCCGCTTTCGGAAACGCAACGTTTTTCAACAAGCCGAAGTCGCAAACATTTGTTCGTTTACTCTGATTATTAACATGCACTGGCTTACATATTTCACATTGGAGTGGTACTGTGTTCCATAAACGCAAAAAAAAAGAAGAAAAAAAAAGAAAATTGTGAATTAAACAATGGATTCCAATTCACTCGATCAGCATAAACACACGACAACAGCGTTTTGGACTATACACAAAGCACAGGCTGATGGGTGTCAGTGCATGTTCAAAAGATGACATAGTAACAAGAACAATAACAAGAACGAAAACCACACACACACACACACACACACAACGCATACACACTCACATCTATGGACTCTCCACTTTACACTGATGGCAAGCTAATCAATGATTAGACTGACCCATATTTTCCAGGACTGTCGGGGACTGGAACAGCCTGCCTCCCGAGGTCATCTCCTTAGCCTCGGTAGAGTGCTTCAAGTCCCGAATCTGACCAGCCAGCGCCCCCCCCCCCCCCCCCTCCCTCCCCCCTTCCAACCCTCCAGTTCTGCATAACTAACATCCCAGATTGTGGAAACCCCCAGTTTTATACACATCAGAACCATCAAAAGGATGACGGCGGATGTTCATAGAAAGAAGAAGAAGAATGATAGCACGGGTAAAGCAAACATCCTGGTTGAGCAGTTCAAGTCTGTATTTACCAAGTCCTCATCGCCTCAAAAAGCTCTACCAGTATCCCGCCATTAAGGATCTCCACATTGGAGAAAAAGGTGTAGAAAAGCTGCTACGGAGTATAAACCCAGTAAAAGCAGCAAGCCCTGACAACATACACAGCCGAGTTCTCAAAGAATGTTCAACAAAACTGGCAGAAGGACTGACCCATATTTTCCCGAAGTCAGTCAACACAATAACCCTACCAGATGACTGGCTCACAGCAAATGTGGCACCAATCTTTAAGGAAGGGGACAAACATCTAGCAGAGAATCACAGAACTGTCTCACTCACATCAGTCACGAGCAAGCTCTTGGAGCATATCATCTGCAGTCACCTGATGGAGCACTTAGAAAAACACAAGATACTCACCAACCTAAACCACGGGTTTCATAAGAGGATTCTCATGTGAGACGCAGATGGTCACCACACTACGTGATCTGTGTCAGAGTTTTGAGAAGACTATTCAGACAGACATAGTCATCCTAGATTTTTCAAAGGCCTTTGACACGGTTCCACGTTCGAAGCTCTTGGAGAAGCTGGGATGCTGCAGCATCAGAGGCCCACTCTATCAGTGGTTCACCACTTTCCTCATCTAGCGGAGTATGAAAGTGGTGGTAGACGGAAATTCCTCTGAGCAAGTGACAGTATACTCTGGCATTTCCTAAGGTACAGTACTTGGCCCCTACTATTCTTATGCCACATCAACTACCTAACTGTCTCCGTTTCATCTCAAGTCAGGCTCTTTGCAGATGACTGCCTTCTGTATCGAGAAATTAAGACTCAGGCAGACAACATCGCCTTGCAAGATGACCTGGAAAAAAAAATAGAAATCTGGGCTAAAGAATGGGGCATGAGATTCAATGCCAAGAAATGTTACATCATGAGTGTACGACAGAGATAATCTTTCTTCTACCAGCTGGACAACTACATCCTACAGCAAGTGGACTCTTGCCCCTATCTTGGAGTTGAAATAAGCGAAAATCTGTCTTGCCAGCACTCAAGGGTGAGAGTTGGAAATAATTAATGTTGTAAGTGGTATTCCGCAGGGAAGTATTCTTGGACCTATTCTGTTCACTGTTTTTATAAACGACCTGCCAGAAGGTGTAATTAGTACATGTAAAATATTTGCAGATGACACGAAAATATATGATTCTGTAAGTAACCATCTTAAGTTACAAGATGATATTGATAATCTGATTAAGTGGAGTGAAACATAGAATTTATATTTTAATCCAGGTAAATGCAAGCTTATACATTATGGAAAAAATAATCCGGAATATACATATACTATGAAATACAATGATGCTGTCTCAAATGTTGACTCCGTTTCAGAAGAAAAAGATCTTGGTGTAATGTTTGATAGCAGTCTGAAATTTGATAAGCACATAAACAGTGCAATGATGAAAGCTAATAAAATGCTCGGCATAATCAGACGGTCTTTTTCATATTTGGATACTGAAGTTTTTACAATACTATATAAGGCATTAGTTAGACCCCACCTGGAGTATGGAAATGTGATATGGAGCCCTTACTTAAAAAGGCAATCAGCGAGTATTGAGAAAGTGCAAAAAAGAGTCACCTTGTTAATTAAGGAGTTTAAATATGTTAGCTTGCAGATAGATTGCGAAGGTTAAATTTACCATCGTTAAAGTTCCGACGAATAAGGGGAGACTTGATTGAGACTTACAAGCTATTTAAGGGACATAACAGTACAAATTTTAACAGATTTTTTCAACTAACCTCTAATCAAATTACAAGAAATTCTGATAGCCTAACAAAATCCAAATTAAATATTGTCGCACTAATATTAGAAAATTTTCCTTTAGTAACAGAGTGGCACCGTATTGGAACAAACTACCTGCACACATTAAAAAAGCAAAAGATTTGAATACTTTTAAAACCCTTCTGGATACTAACGCTAAGTTAAATGTGTTAAAATTCCAATTTGATTGATAGAATAGATTAAAATATATCCTGAGCATATGCATGCATTATGCAACCACTCTTTATGAAATAAATAAGATGTTTGGGACACAAAAGACTGTGAGGCTATCCAAAGTCCCAAGTGAACTGAACTGAAAAGAAAATAGAATTCTAAAGGAATATGAATAAGATATTTTTTCTGGATCCTCTTCACCACCGACGGACAGGTCTCCACAATCAATAAGTTGAGTATTTTGAGACCATATTGTCCGTGACACTTCAGAGGGGTCTGCGCCTTAAAAAAATAAATAAAATAAAAAAAAACATAATCCCCCTACCGGAGAGGGTGACAAGCAGGAAAGAACACTGAAGATGTCCCGTCCTACCATCACTCGCAGCGTCTCTCCGGAGAGTACCTAAGTCATCTAGAAACTGGATGAGACAGATCCACAGACATTACAAAACAGTTTTCATACACCCCCCTCCCCCACCCCCACCCCTCACATTCACACACACCGTGGGCGACAGGAGATCAGCGAAGCTGAGACACCCTAGATACAAATGTGTCCAGGGATGCAGCATCGACGGCAGTCTGGGGGAGAGCATTCCAATCCTTGATCGTTTTTGGGAGGAAGGATTCACCCCAGTAGTTTTGTTCTAGGAGACAGGCGCTTGAACTGCTTGTTATTTCCTGTCCGTCGGGATCTGTAATTGGGACAAGTTGGGACGTGAGGTCTTCGCAGCAGATGTTGTTGTTGATCATCTTAAAAAAGGCTGCCAACGCGAAGTTTTTCTGCGCTGTTCCAGTGTGTCCCATTTCAATGATTCCACCATGCTAGTTCACTTGACGTGTTGTGGTAACGGTTGAAGTGAAACGGGCTGCATGCCGTTGGACCTTTTCGATTTGTTGAATTAATTTTGACTCGTAAGGGTCCCAAACCGAGGAAGCGTATTCCAGAAGTGGCCTCACAAAGGACTTATAAGCCTTCTCTTTTACACTGTGGAACTAATCCTCAGGTTGCGCCTCAAGAAACCTAAGGCACTGTTTGCCTTACTGCAGATTGCGTTGACGTGTTCCTCCCAGTCCAATTTGTTGTGGAGCATGACGCCGAGATACTTGGCTGATGAAACCGTTCACAGGTATGGCCGTGGAGTACATAGTCATGATCTCTAGGGTTGGGCTGTGTGTGCAGCGAAGGGTAGGCATTTATGGGGGTGAAACTCCATATCCCAGTTTGTCTCCAGCCTACTAGCCTCCTGAGGTCATCTTGGAGTTTTAGTTGATCTTCGTTTTTTCTCACTCCAGAGGGATACTCATGATTTCAGTCGTCTTTTTTTGAGGTCCCATAGTGTTAAAGATAATGTCAGTGACCTGGAAGTGTATAAAAACTAACTGGAAATTTATTATGGATGACAAACATACCTACTAAAATAACTTCAAGCAAGAACCACCAGCCATGGATTACTACAAAACTAAACGTTTGTTGAGAAGGAAACATCGTTTCTTTAAGAAATTGAAACTACATCCTAATTCAGAAAGATTATGGTAGGTAATAAACATATTAAGAGAAGGTGTCAGAGAAGAATGTAGGCTTGCTCCTCATTATGTTAATTCGATGATTTCAGAAGGTGATCATCAAAACAAGAAATTATGTCTTACATAAGGAGTAAGAGACAGGACAACATTGAGATTCCAGACCTGAGAAACAACCAGAATAACCTAATACAGGACCCTGAAGGGAAGCAACTTACTAAACAAGCAGTTTTGTTCATTTTTTCCAAATCCCAAAACTTTAATTAACGTTAGACTAAAGGTATGATGATAAACTCCCTGAAATGCAAAACATCCAAAGTAAACAAAGCAGGAGTATTTAAGTTACTGACCAACATCAATGAAAACAAAGCTACTGGTCCCGATGGCGTTCTGGCAAGCTCTTAAAATTATGTGCCAATGAATTGAGTGAGGTATACCAACTACTTTACCAAGCTTCACTGGACCAGGGAAGTAATACCTGATGAGTGGCGAGATGCGAGCATTGTTCCCTCATTCAAAAAGGGTGACAAACAAAAGCAGAGAACTATAGACCTGTATCTCTTACATCCATATCAGCTAAACTACTTGAACACATAATATAATAGTAGCATAATGGACCATCTTGACAAATATGACTTCTTAAATAACGCCCAGCATGGTTTTCGACAGCGAAGGAGTTGTGAGACTCAACTTATAACAACTGTCAATGATTTTAATAACTGTCTTAACAACAGACAGCAAATAGATGCAATTTTATTAGACTTTTCTAAAGCCTTTGATAAGGTTGACCATGAGGGCCTGCTGCTTAAATTAGAACAATCGGCATTGGCGGTTCTTTGCTGAAATGGGCTAGATCATTCCTCTTTGGGAGAGAACGCAGAAAGTTGTTGTGGAAGGGTCGCATCCCATTGTAACCAGTCTTGTCAGGTGTACCACAGGGAACTGTTCTGGGGCCCTTGTTTTTCTTAATTTATATAAATGACATAAGTAGAAATCTCTCTCCTGGAACTACTATAAGGCTTTTTGCAGATAACAGTTTAGTATATAGAACAATCAGAAGCAAGAATGATACACGCATTCTACAAGAAGATCTAAACGCTTTACAAGAGTGGGAAAGAACTTGGAAAATTGAATTTCATCCCAAAATTGCCAAGTGTTGCGTATATGTAACAAAACACTCACCAATTAGATCAGATTATTCTATCCATAATACTATTCTTAAAGAAAGTAATGCTGCAAAATATTTAGGCGTGATTATAGATAGTCGTCTCAAATGGAAAGAACATTACAATTTAGTACGTAAGAAAGCAAATAACATCTTAGCTTTCTTATACAGGAATATCAATGACTGCCCCCAAAAGGTTAAAGACGACTGCTACAAACACTGGTTAGACCAGTACTGGAATATGGTTTGCTCAGTTTGGGATCCTTACCATCTAAAGGACATTGATAACCTCGAAAAGATTCAGAAGAGAGCAGCACGGTTCGTAACAGGGAACCACATCAGAGAAAAGGGGAATACTAGGAAGAACATGAGGAAATTAGAATGGAAACCCTTAGAAGAGAGAAGAGCTTTTATCAAACTTAACATCTTCTTCAAAGGCAGAGCTAAAGTAATTGATATTCCAATGGAACAACAAGTATTGAATAAAAGTAGCACCAGGAGTGGCAGTCAATGTTATACCATACCTGCATCAAATATGACAGCCACTTACATTCTTTTTATCCCAGTTCTGTACGGCTGTGGAACTCACTGCCGGGTGCCATAAAGATTGCCACAAATGCAATCTCATTTAAAAAACAAATTGATTCGACAGTTTTGAGATCTGCATATTGACGATTTTCTATTTTTACTTCCCCAGATATTTTACTATTGCCTGGGCCTGAATTTGGCAATTGCTTTTAACTTCTTGAATATCGAGTGCGAGCCCTTGTTGCCAAATTTGCTCCAGGGGCCAACAGTCTGAGTCGCACTGTTTTATGTTATTTTATTTTACTTTTTAACATGCGCGCTGGTGACCTACTCGTTTTTGAGTGAACCAGTATTTTAGGAAGAAGAAGAAGAAGAAACTGCAGTGTCATCAGCAAAGAGTCGCGCGGATTTCTCTAGGCTGTCAGGTAGGTCGTTAATATAAACAAGGAACAAGGATGGTCCAAGCACGGATCCCTGAGGGACTCCTGATTTGACACTGACAAAGGGGAGAGAGTAGCCATCCACCACGACTGATTGCCTTCTGTTGTTGAGGAATTCGGTAATCCACCTATTGGTCTGGCCCTGGACACCGTAGCAGTGAAGCTTGTGGATCAGGAGACTGTGGTTGCACTTATTCAAATGCCTTGGCGAAGCCCAGCACATCGACTTGTCCGCCTCCCTCCATAAGTCTGCAATCTCATCATAATTCCAGTAGCTGCGTTTCGCAGGACCTGTTTCTCCGAAAGCCATGTTGACGTTTATTCAGAATTCCCTTCGTGTCCAGGTGGTCCATTAGCGAGCTAGCGACGACGTGTTCCATTAACTTGCATATGAGAGAAGTAAGGGATATAGGCCGGTAGTTAGCTGGGTCGTACTGTTCACCTTTCTTGAAGATAGGTGCAACAAGGGCGTCCTTCCAGTCTTTCGGCACGGTTCCGCTGGTCATGGATGATTGAAATATGGTCACTAGGGCTGGGGCCACCTCTTCCATTAGTTCTCTCAGAACTCTGGGACCTATTCCGTCAGGGCCACTTGCTTTGTTGGGGTTGAGATTTCTCAGCAGTTTCTTCACCCCTTCTTCCGTGATGGAGATGCTTTCGATTTGCGGGCCTCCATAGTGGTGCATGCCTGTTTTGGTTGTAAACTCGTCTGCTGAATACTGCTTTCCTTCACTGAACGCTGATTGGAATTGCTCATTCAGTATTACAGCCTGCGTTTTATATTTGAGCACGGTCCTAGAGTAACACCTCTAACTGGTGGCTCCATTGTTTTCTACTAAAATCAGGTCTTTGTTCAGCATTTGAAAAGTCAAATCCAAGAATTTGAAGCTGAGCCCTGATAAACACACCTTTTCTCTTTTTGTGCATATAAGCATTATGTGTGTATAAGCATTATTTGCGTACAACTTCTGTCTTGATAGTTCAATGCACCGGTCCATGCGTTACTCAAGATGGCGGAGGCTATGAGAGGAAATGTGGCATCCCTTCTCCGAGGGATTGACAGGTAGATCATGATAATTGTTTCGATGAATTCATAGTCCAGTCAAAAAATGTGTTGAAAACGTGTTTTGTTCCGCCATGACAGAGTATGATCAGTGCAGTTTGAAATACGCTGTTGGGATAAACTAGTCTGACTTCTGCCAGATTGGGGTAGGCTATGCTTATGTGGGAACTTACTAATCATATTTTTGAAAAGAAAAAAAAAATATTGCGCCAGACAAAGGATACAAACAAATTACAAGACAAAACACAAAGCATTTCGACCTCTTCGGTCTTCTATAGCCAAGATAAACAACAACGAATGAAAACGATTTTGAAGAAAGTGTCTGGATTCAGTTTGTTACTGGGGATCCATGGACAGAAAGTCATATTTTGGTTGCAATGCTTCAACAAGAGTCCCAATAGTACACTAGAAAATGAAAATAAGCTGATTAAACCACTGAGAAGGGAAATTAAAATAAAATTTGAATGTGTGTGCATAACTGGGAATTTTAACTTTCCAAATATAATTGGAAATGAAATGAGGCAGGGAACAGTAAACAAGTGGGGTAGGCCTAACGTTTGCTCCCATAAGAAAACCTAACACAGAGTAACTTTTATTCTAGACTGGCACAGCCTTTTAAACTTGAATAAAGTCAGACAAATACATAGACGAACAATCTAATCGTGGGGGAAAAAACAAGCACGATGGTTCCCTTATGCAGCTAGTGAATTTGTAATATATTTTCTTAATTTCATGTTCCCAGTTTCTCCATCTTCAACCCCCCCCCCCCCCCTCCTTAAGTCCAAATCTTTGCCAAGTCATTACTATGAAGACAGTTCAGTTGTTGGCCTGCGCTTGTTTTTTTTTCCCCTCACTATTAGATTGTTCGTCTAAGATGTATTTGTCTGACTTTACTCAAGTTTAAAAGGCTGACCAGCCGCCGTGGCGAAGTGGTTAGCGTCGCGGACTCCCGGCTGGGAGGTCGTGGGTTCGAATCCCATCAGAGTCATGTGGGTTTTTTCTGCCCCGACCGGCTCCTACCCAGAGTTGAGTTTGCTGCGGACTCAGTTGGGAAGACTGGGACCACACAGTCGAGGTTCATCCACTTAATGGATGCGTTTCTGAGAGTGTTGCTCAAATTTCATGACCAACACTGCAGGTGCCTGTATTCTCGGGCCTGGTTGATGCCAGGATATATTATGAAAGGAAGCGTAGAGTACAGCCCTGTCATGTAGTTTCAGACCGAAATGGAAATCCGTAGTAATCATCCTCATTCCCATTGATCAGCATTTTTTAAAAAAAGTCTCAAATTCTGTGGCCCTTCATGCCCTGCTCTCATGGTGACCTCAATTTCGATGTCCTCTCCGCGTCTGTGGTCTTGGTTTGCTTCCGTCGGGGTCACTGGTATCGGCGGGTCCATGGGGGGCTGTCGTTGGACGGACGTGGTGGCACCCTCCGGAGGGAGAGCTCACTCACGCCGGCTCCGCGACTAAGCGATTATTGTCTTCAGTAGGGGCTTAGTAGGTGGTGTCCTGCGTATGTTAGATCAGAACAGGCACCACTGAACACTACCGAAGTGACTCGGCAGCAGTGCAGTGTCTCCTCCGGTGGGTTGCCTCTTGACGACTTGACATTGACTGCTCCCTGTGGATTGCTGGTGCCGGGGCTGCGGCGGGGCCAGCCGGGCTATGGCTGTGGATGGGTTGTCGGAATGAGGGGCGTGGGTGCACTGCCTCTGAGGTGGCGCAGAGGTTGGGACAGCAAAAAAAATAAAATAAAATAAAAGGCTGTGCCAGTCTTGAATAAAAGTTACTCTGTGTTAGGTTTTCTTATGGGAGCAAACGTTACCGCACTTGTTTACTGTTTCCAAATATAGAAAAAAGATGAACCAGACTGCTTGTTTGTTTGTTGTATTTTCCAAATATAGACTGGAAAGGGAAATGGGCTGGTGAGAGAGAACATGAATTAATTGAAAGTCCTCGAGATGCATTTTTGACACAAGTAGTGACACAGCCAACTAGAAGAAGAGAAGGACAGAAAGCAAATATTCTTATCTGGTGATCATTAATAATGAAGACCTTATTTCAGAAGTAGAGCACTAAAAGTGACCATGAAGTTTTATATCATAGTTTTATTATACTTGACATATCATATAGTTTTATTATACTTGGCTGATAAACTAGAAACTAAGACAGAAGACATAAAATTTGATATGAAAAATGGGACTTTTGCCAGATGAGGGCTGATCTTAACAATTTAACAGATTGGTCTGTTCTGTCAGAATTAAGTGTTGAAACAGGCTGGGGATGGATAAAAGATAAAATTTGTGAAGCTATGGAGAGAAAAAAATTGTGATAGATTATAATAATAAAATATTGTTATCATCATTACTATTTTAACTCTTATTGTCTCCTTCCCGATGGCCTGGTTTTCATTCAGTGCCCATTTTGTGCTGAATTCAGAAAGAGAAGTGATTGCTAGTTCTTCATTTTCTTTGTCCTGACCTGAGTATTGTTTATCTTGCCTGAAAAAAACATAAGAGGCCGAAACATGTCGTGTTTTGTCTTCTTATTCGTTTGTTCATGTTTGGCGGATACAGTACTTAATTTTTTTAAAGATATATTTTTGTGTGTTCAGCCTGCAAGGAAGATGGAATAGCCCACAGAAGTATGAATTGTTTCTGTGCAGGTATAACCCAGAAAATCTGCCCACTCTAGAGCGCTATGTACAGATGCAGGCGCAGGAGAAACACCTATGACCTGGAGGCTAATTTGGCTGTCCTGAAGTTGTAAGTAATGTGTGTGTGTGTGTGTGTGTGTGTGTGTGTGTGTGTGTGTGTGTGTGTGTTGTGTAAAAATGTTGTGCTGTATGGGCATGCATGGTTTGTGTTCAGATAAGATTTATGATCAGATTTGTCATGGTATTTGAAACTTAGGCATAAATCGTTAATATACATATATAAATGCTGCTGCTTCTTTGTTGGCATTGTGGAGAATGCTTCTTGTGTTATATAAAATTTCAGAATTTGTCATAGTACGTAGCACTATTTCTCTGTAGACTGTAGTGTATTAATATGCTGCTGTTTCTTTGGTATCATTGTGAAAGATGTATCTTGACTTGTTTTAGATAAATGCCATTTGAGATTGTCACTGATGTTTGGCATCAGCAAATATCTTATATCCTTATGATGTTTTTTTTTTTCAGAATGTTCTAGCACAGTAACAGTGAAATTATATGCTGTAAATGTAGTCCCCAAAAAGTTTTATTTTTTATTTTTTAAGAACCGAACTCAGCCAAATTACACAAATAAGTTATAACATAAAATTTAGCCAAATGTGAAACAGCAATAATGTAGTGGTAATAGGTATGCACTCTGTCAAAAGATACAGAGGGCAGTTTTCAGTCTGACCACTATATAAGCCGCTGTGTGGGGGTGTTTCCAATGGAACAGGTACCAGTTCAACCCAGGCTACTTCCAGACAGAGATAGCAGCACTGATCTTGCTGAAGGCGTTGACCAACCTTCCCCACACTGACTTCCTGCTGTGCAAGTGTCTGATTGACTCCAGCCGTGTATCCTTGGACAGGCTCTCCCAGCCTCAGCATCTTAGGATGCAGCTCCACATATGCAAAGATTAACTCATGGGATCTTTTTGTGAAACTCTATTATATTTGTTATTGAATATGGGCATGTGCATCCACACAAGTACTTACAACATACATGTATACTATAGTCTTTACGTTTAGAAAAGCGACACGGCCGCTCCAAAATGTTGCAATATTTGGAAAATCCAACATAGCCTGGCAGGTTATTGTACAAACTGCAAAATGTGTCTGAGTGCAACCAGGCCTTTTCTGTTCTGATCACGAAAAAGCCGGGCAGATCACTTTGTCACGGACGGAGTTATGGCCCTGTCCCCAAGTTGCCGCATTTTCACTATACTCGGCAAAGTGCCACTGTGTCGTTAACTGAGGTCAGATTCACGTGAAAATTGTGTCCTCGTGAAAAAGCAGAGGACACACTACAGGTGAGTAAAATGCAAAGCCACAATGTTTGGTGTCAGTGGGTAAAAAACAACTCGCAAAAAAGGTTACTTTCTCCCTCAACACCACAACACCAAAGGATGCCGCGTATGACGTCACCTGAGCGCTGGCGAGCCATCGGCATGTTGGAGGCTGGAAACAGAGTGCAAGACGTCGTTAGGGCGCTAAATGTGCACCGGTCGAACATTTATCGTCTTGCAAATCGCCATCAAGCCACTGGGACTGTTCGTGATGCCCCCAGACCTGGTCGGCCACGCGTCCTCACTGCTCGCCAGGAGCAATATGTGGTGCGTAGCTTCAGGGCAAACCCTTTCCAAAGTGCCTCTCCAGTGGGACGACAGATTCATGGACCCGGCAACAGGGTAATTCGCCCCAGCATCATCCTGCAGCTTCTCAGACGCCACCAGCTGTACTGCCGCCGACCCTACCATGGTCACTATCTGTCGCCACAGCATCGTGCTGCCCGCTTGAATTGGGTTCACAGGCACAGGAACACAAACTGGAGAACTGTCGTATTCAGCGACGAGGTTCGATTCTGTCTGGATCAGATTGACAGGCGTGTTCACGTGTATCGTCCTCGTGGCCAGCACTTTGCTGGTCAGTACGTGCAGCAGCACAACCTGTGGGGCGGCCAGTCCGTCATGATGTGGGGGGCAATGTGTGGCAACAGACTCATTGGACCAGTGTTCTTCAACCTGCAGCCAGGTCGTGGTGGTGGAGTCACTGCCCTTCGCTACATAGCACAGGTCCTGCGCCCTGTCGTAGTGCCCTTGTTTGCAAGACGCCGCCAATATGTTTTCCAGCAAGACAACGCCCCGGCCCACAGAGCACAGGTCACACAAGCCTTCCTTCAGCAGAACAATGTCCAGATGATGGACTGGCCTGCTCTTAAGTCCAGACTTGAACCCTATCGAACAGTTGTGGGCCTTCCTGAAACGCCGCATCAACGAGCAGCCCAACCGCCCTCACAATGCTGTGGCTCTGAGACGGGAGATCCAGCGTCAGTGGAACCAAGTCCCTCAGGCCTTTCTTGATCGACTTGTCAACTCCATGCCAAATCGGTGCAATCTCACCGTGATTGCTGGAGGTGGCCACATCCGATATTGAGGCCTTTGCGCGGGTGCCTGGATCCCAGGGCGAAAACTCTTGAAAACTTTACAGTGACAATACGTGCTTAGTTTTATCTGAAAAGATCAAATTTCAATCAATGTTATGCAAAAAACCGCTTTGAAATATGTCTACTGTGAATGAAATGGTATCATATTAAAGTTTTCGTTGTAATTTGCCTCTTGATTTTGTCGCGTTTCTAACCGTAAAGAGCATATATGTATACAACATGCATTGTCATATGCATGTTTGCATACATGCATGCACACATTTACACACGAGCACACACACACACACACACACACACACACACACACACACACACACACACACATATTCTGGCTGTAGCTTAATTTCCGTTGCAGGATGCAGGACAACGTTTGGATCAGTAAAACGTCTTGTTTGTTTGAATCCTGCTTTAAAAAAAAAAAGTAAGAGAAGGATTCAAAGCCAACAGACCTTCAGGAAATAAAACAGTGAATGATATCTATGTGTGGGATAAGAACAGAAAAGGGAAAAGTTTTGTTTCTGCAGAATCTGCAAATGTGCAGTCTGTGATTCTTTATCTTGATGGTGTATATGACGATGTGAGAGTATGAATATGCATACATGCACAGCATCATAAGGTTGCAGTGTGTTCCAGGAATTCTTGGAAATTTCAGTTTGTTCCTGATTTTTACATCACCTGTTCCTGATGGAAAGACTTTGGGTAGGCATATCGGGAAGCTCTGAAAACCGTGAGGAAGTTACAGCATATACTTGGACTGTTGGAGAAAAGGCTGTCGTTTCCAAGCTGTACGGTCGTATTGTGCTTCATGCTGACATTCTTTCATGAAAAATGTTGTGTATGTGAACAACAGTTTTTGTCCCCGATACAGGTCATTTGTAGTAGACTGGGCTGTGGATGTTATGACTGGACTGTTAATAAGTGTTATCTTTTTGTTTTCAACATGCTGTGTGCAGAAGGGGCAAAGCAGCTGTTCCAGTTGGCCTTGCCATGTGGACATGACTGCAGTCTAAAGAATTGTCCTATATTTACTACTACCAATTGTTGGATGCAGTCATGTTTCGTTCTTATTTTTAGGTGCTAGGTAAAAGTGTTGTTGTTGTTGTTTTTTTAAATAGAGATTTTATTTTTGATGCAAAGAACCTAGAACATAGAATTTCAAATATCTTCGTACCAGGCAGACAAAATTTCATTGTCTTAACATCGCAACAGTGTTTTGATATTAGCAAAAAGCTATTTCAAAGCATACTTAAAGCAAAGTTCATGTTTTATCCTTTCTGTTGATGTATAACAATGGGTTTTTATGTCTGTATTAGGAGGTATAAAATGATTTTTTATAACTTGCCCATTGGCAAGGGAAAGAATTCATAACAGTGTCTGTCACAAAGAATGAAGCAGCTCTTGAGTCATGTGTTTGTTGTGGCTCCCTGTGACCTGTTGATAGTTTGATGATGACATGATTTTGGCAAAAGGTAGAGAATGTAGTGTATCATATGTTTAGAATGATGTGACCTTGACAGAACCTCAGCTGAATGAAATGCCCATCTGCAAGATCCTGGAGCTGGCAGAGGATCTGGAGGCCTGTGACTTCGAACACTTCTGGGTAAGCTATGTGAACACTTCTGGGTGAGCTATGTGAACACTTCTGGGTAAACTGTTTGAACACTTCTGGGTGAGCAATGTGAACACTTCTGGGTGAGCTATGTGAACACTTCTGGGTGAGCTATGTGAACACTTCTGGGTGAGCTATGTGAACACTTCTGGGTGAGCTATGTGAACATTTCTGGGTGAGCTATGTGAACACTTCTGAATGAGCTATGTGAACACTTCTGGGTGAGCAGTGTGAACACTTCTGGGTAAGCAATGTGAACACTTCTGGGTGAGCTATGTGAACACTTCTGGGTGAGCTATTTGAACACTTCTGGGTGAGCTATGTGAACATTTCTGGGTGAGCTATGTGAACACTTCTGGGTGAGCTATGTGAACACTTCTGGGTGAGCTATGTGAACACTTCTGGGTGAGCAATGTGAACACTTCCCGGTGAGCTAAATGAACACTTCTGGGTGAGCTATGTGAACACTTCTGGGTGAGTTATATGAACACTTCTGGGGGTGTGCTATGTGAACATTTCTAGGTGAGCTATGTGAACACTTTTGTGTGGGCTATTTGAACAGATCTGGGTGAGGTATTTGAACACTTCTGGGTGAGTTATGTGAACACTTCTGGGTGAATCATTGAACACTAGAACACTTCCAGGTGAACCATTTGAACACTTCTGGGTGAACCATTTGAACTTTTCTGGGTGAACCATTTGAATACTTCCGGGTGAACCATTTTAACACTTATGGGTGAACCATTTGAACACTTTCAGATGAACCATTTGAACACTGTTGGGTGAACCATTTGAACACTTATGGGTGAACCATTTGAACACTTATGGGTGAACCATTTGAACACTTCCGGGTGAACCATTTGAACACTTATGGGTGAACCATTTGAACACTTTTCGGTGAACCATTTGAACACTTATGGGTGAACCATTTGAACACTTTCAGATGAACCATTTGAACACTGTTGGGTGAACCATTTGAACACTGTTGGGTGAACCATTTGAACACCTCTGGGTGAACCATTAGAACACTTCTGGGTGAACCATTAGAACACTTGTGGTTGGCATTTGTGGATGAGTGCTGCTGTTGTGGGCAGGCCAAAGATAGGACTCTTCTGTCTTTGCATTGTTTGTGTCATTCTGTGCAGGCCTTCAAATTTGCTCTCAGGATAGTAAATCTTGTTTTTCTCTTCCTTATTCTATCAACCACTCTTTTTTTTCTCAGTGTTTCTCCACGTACTATAGTTTTGGATTTGTTGCAACTTTGCTTATTTATTTTCTTTCGTGTCTGTCTGTTTCTCTGACAGCATTCCAGGTTTACATTCTAGAATTGCAGCATTCTGCATTTCTACCTTTAAGACCTCATGTATCTCCCCATGATGGTCTATGAGAAATATTTTCATGCATTGTTTGATTGGCCGGGACACGACTCACTGCAGCGATGTTGTCATTTGACTCCAGCAGAACTGGTCTGGTTACCATGGTGTGGCATAAGATTTGCAGATGTACACACTGATGGTGACTGTTGTTGTTGTGGTGGGTTTTTTTCATGGTACATTGAGCAGAATCCTTAAAAGAAATGGAGTAAGTTTTTTGGTTGAAGTTTTCTAGTCAATTGTAGTAAATGGCATTATGGGACTTCACTGTTGAATTTGAAATGTCTTGTACAGATTAGTTTTAGTATAGATACACATCAGTGATCAGCAACATGATGAAAGCTTGTTGAAATGGTTATTAACAGCATTTAAGAATGGGACACAGACCTTCAGTAATTTTTTCAATTTTTTTTCCACTAGTATTAACTCAGTGATGTGCTGTAGGTTCATATCCAAGAGCACACAATGTTTTCAGAGAGAAACTGATTTCAGTGAAGAGGAAGAAGAGAAGAGTGACTGACAACCGTAAGTGACGGTGATAGCAGCAGCATAGTCGGTGTGATTAGTGTGTGATTTAACCACAGTGATAGCTGCAGCGTAGTCAGTGTGATTAGTGTGAGTGATTTAACAGTGCAGTCAACAACACCACAGATATATATTAGTATGAGTGTAAAAGGTAGGTGTTTTACTTCAGAAGTTTTAGTTGCAAAGCGAGACGACTGCAGGCGGAAATCTAAAATCTTAAATAAATGTTAGCGAACCGCCCAGAGAACGTGGACAAACGAGTCACAAGACAAAACACAACGCGTTTCGACCTCTTAGGTCTTCGTCAGGTGATATATAAACGAATAAAACAACGAAAATTCACTTAGCTTTGATCGCTTCAGATCGCTTAGGGTTCAGCGCAAGGAAGAAGGCGTTGAATGAGAACGAGGCCTAAGCGATCTGAAGCGATCAAAGCTAAGTGAATTTTCGTTGTTTTATTCGTTTATATATCACCTGACGAAGACCTAAGAGGTCGAAACGCGTTGTGTTTTGTCTTGTGACTCGTTTGTCCACGTTCTCTGGGCGGTTCGCTAACATTTATTTAAGATTTGTTCAGAAGTTTTGTCATGTCCTGTGGCCCATTCAGCTAAATTTAGTGAGTTTTATTTCAGAATTATGTTCCTATTAGTCATATAGACATGTTCAGCATGGAATCCTTCACCTACTACAAGTTTGATTGCCTGTCACAATGAGTATTGCCTTAGCTCCACCACTTGTCTGGCTCAACACATTATCAGAAAACTACTGGTTTTTTTTAGTCCAGGGAAAGAACTGCTTGTTTTTTTTCTTATTGATCAAACATATAGCATGTATAGTTTCCCTTGGATTGAAGCTTTCCTTTGCATGAAAAAAAAAAATGCAGATGTTCCTACTTTAAGGTTCAGTATGTCACAGTTCATGAGTTGTGCGATGAAGCTCAAGTTTCAGCCCAGTAGCCCTGAGTGAACACCACTGGTCTGTGTGTTGCTGACAGATGGAGGTGAGGGATGACCCAGACCTGATGGGCAGCGTTGTGGGCTTTGAGGACCACATCAGGAAATGTAAGTCACTTGCTTGGTTATCATTACTGTCGAGAATATCAAAACGCTTTATCAGATTAAGGCCATAGGCATTTACTATCAGTAAGTACACTCATGAATCTGCAAAACAAATCAGCAAGAACAAACAGCAATACACAAAAGTATGCAACTACCAAATGCTTGCACTACAGTACATCCAACCATACACCACTCAGACCGTCAGACCGGCCATTTCACTGCCTCTGTCCGTTATCTCTCTTGTCTGCCAGAACTCTGAGACTGCTTTCAGCTTTGTAACACACACTTTCCAGTGTTTATAACTCTTACTGATATAAGTAATGTTTCTGAGTATTTGTCTATTGTTTGTTAGTCTGGCTGATTTAGAATTGGTTTTTCATGTCATTTTGTCATGTGGGTAATTGTGTGTTATTGGTCATAATGGTGGTCTCTCAATCATGATGTATATACAATTATTATGGTCATGACAGATAAAGGATGTTCATATATGTTACCATGTAGTGATGCTGTTGTGGCACATGTTTACAAAAACTGACTGTGACATTTACATCTCTTGTGATGATCATGTTCATGATAGATGTGTATAAATGATGTTCGCACATGTTAACATGTAGTGAAGGTGTTGTGGCACATATGTTTGTAACGACTCTTTGACTTGACATTTACATCTCCTGTGATGATCATGTTTTGTGATGTGTCAGTGTTGGTACTGTTTTTGATGCATGTACTTGTTGCATTTTATGTGTTCTGGTTGTGTTCTAGTGATAATGATGCTTACAATGGTGTGTGTGTGTGTGTGTGTGTGTGTGTGTGTGTGTGTGTGTGTGTGTGTGTGTGGATGTACATGTGTGTGTGTGCATTAATGATAACTTTGTGGTGACCTTTCAGTCGTGTGCCATGTGGTGGCCACCACCTTCCAGACGATAGACCAGGAGAAGCTGCAGCAGTTGCTGGGACACGTCACACGTGAGTACTGTCACTGTCAGCCCCACAGCCTCTGTCTTCTAGCTGTTGGGAAGTCTTTCTGGAAATTCCAAGCAAGAATTTTTTTTTCTTCTTCTGTTCTTCAATGTTTGTTTCTGGTTTCCCCGCCTACTAACCCTTTCTGATGTTTGATTTTATTAAATTCTGTGCCTTACCTGCTGCCATTTAATTCATTCACTTGTATCATAAGCAGATGTAAGTATACACTTAAAACTAGTGAAAGGACCATTGCTGTTGTTGAAGTGTGCAGCCTCATTTTTAGATAACTCCTTAGAGTTGCTCCACTTTGTTAATTTTCCCATCCAGACCTCGCATGCTGGGGTATCGTTTAGACGATAAAGAACTTTTCTCAGGGTGCTGAATCAGTGTAAAATGTTCTACCTGTAGTTTGGAATTCTGTATATGAATGGGCACAAATATAAGACTGAATATTTTTTTTATTTATTTTTGATAAACTGATAAAGTAAAATGTTTTTATAATCAACATGAAATATTTATTATTTGTTGTAGTATGAAGTGATGTTATGATTTAATGCTCTGGATTGACACTGTATATGGTTTTTGAAAATGCATCATCTCCCCTGAAACTCTTCTCTCTGTGGCTGAATTTCAAACCAGCTGCCAAGGAACTCTTTTGTCAGTGGAGATGTTTTCATCTCCTCATATTTCATTGTTAAGGTTAGTTTCATATATTGATGTCTTCTTTGCTGATGATAAGTCCACTTACGATGTCACAAAATTACACAGTGCCCCAGTCATCATTGTTGCCAAGGTGTGCATAGTGAATCAGTGACAAACTGTGTAATGTGCCCAGCAGGCAAATTCGCTCACTGCTGTTTCAGTTTTGTGGGAAACAAAAGCCGTTTGTTCTAGTATTTTTTACTTTGGGCTGTTCAGCATGCCAAGGGAGGCAACTTTCCAACAGCACATGTCTGTAGGAAGAATGTAAGGACTTGTTTGCTTGTGTCTTTTTATATGCCGTGCCCTTTATGTTTTCTAGGAGTATTCTGATCCACTCTTTATTTCACTCTGGAATTTATCATGGGGCATTTCTGTGGAGTATTATAGTTTTCCTGTGTAGGAAATGGGAGTTATCCATTGCTGTACGGTTGTGATTGTTTCCCATTTTTTTGTGTATTTTTGATGTATGATGTACAACTTTGTATACAGTACAGAAAAAACCCTCTAATAAGGCATATTCAAGTAGCATTAATTCTCTGATGTTGTCCTAATTATGCCTAAATTTATTGTCCTGGCTGACAGGGCTTTTGATAGTTTGGGTGTTGGTAACATCTGAACGGTTTCAGCCTTGTTGTAGCTCCGTGTGGCAGATTTGGTTTAAAGCAGTAACACTAACAGATATTAAAGTCTTGAAGCATTGGTGATTCCTGGTTTACTACAGGAATTTATAAGGGTACAAATCCATGTAGGTTTTCCTGTCTGGGAATATGTTCTAGAGCTGTGGGGGTGGCTGGCTTCTGTGAAGTGCTGAATGGTGCAACTGATGGAGCCATTGCTGGATAGCCTGAGTGATAAGTCATTCCTGTATGCCCTGTGTAGGCATTGAGACAGGGGAGTTCGTATCTTTTGAGGGTGTGTGTGTCGGCGGGAGAGTGAAAGGAGTGGGGAGCTGCATTTGCTTCTACTACTGGAGGTGCACCGAGTGTTTTGGAGCTCACAAATTTCCCAAGTTACTGGTCTGATGAGTTTTGTGGTAACACTGTTGCTTGTGTTTCATTCAATTACTGTAGGAGCACCCTCATTCATAGAGCTGTGTGAATGAATGACTGGTGAGTTGACTTCAACGTGGTGACAGCCCTGATATGGCCCTTTGCGGTGGGCTGGGCTGTAAGCAACATGACCTGACCTGACCCTCATTGATGACTGATGACTGATGTGTGTGCACAGCCATGGGCTGGGCTGTAAGCAACATGACCTGACCTGACCCTCGTTGATGACTGATGACTGATGTGTGTGCACAGCCATGGGCTGGGCTGTAAGCAACATGACCTGACCTGACCCTCGTTGATGACTGATGGACTGATGTGTGTGCACAGCCTATGGTAGCCATGCAGTGGGCCTCCAAGTACGGCTGGACAACAGACAGCAGTGGCATGATCTTCGTCTCCTCCCAGGAAGAGAACATCAAGACCAAAAAACATCACAGAGAAGATCACCTTCGACAGTGAGTATGCTTGCGTCATTCGGCAGTGATGTCACTCGTGTTCACACTGCAAGCCAACGTTATGCCCAGACCACACAGTCTAGACTGTTGAAAGAAACACGCAGTAACATGTCCTTTCACCATTATCATGTCTCAGGAATGGTTCAAGTGTTTTCCATCATACTCCATTGTCACATCAGATACATGAGTCTGATATTTTGTTTAATGATTTTTGATGGCTTTAAAAGTTACTTTGCATTATGTAAAACATTTTGAAGAAGAGAACATGGTTTAATATCTTCTGTTTTTAATCAGTAGGGACATAATGAAATTAGTTTTTTTTTGTTATCTTATGATGATGTGTTTTGCCCCTATTTTCAAAATTCAGCAGGCCATCGCAGAATGACCAAATGATAATAGCTTATGGATGTTTTAAAAGTCTATTATGTACCCTTTTGAAATGTGTAAAGATACTTTTCATGAGTGCTACATGTAACTTCCTGCAGTATTTAAGAAAATTATTTTGCTAAAGTCTTAAAAGGAAAAAGTTTGAAAGAGATGTGTGCAAACCTTAGGATGTTTAGCAACCATCAGCAAATGCACAGAAAAGAACCAGATGTTTTCCCCATCAACATGGTGTTCCCATAGTCATGTAAACATATTCAAAGTGGTAACCTACAGGGTTCGTACGCTCCTTGAAACTCCTTGATTTCTGAGAGCCAATTTCAAGACCTTGAAAATCAATAAAATGTGGTTATGTTGACCAAACCTTGAAAACCCTTGAAAATCAAACCATCGTCTCCAAAATATTTTTAATGTGGCAAGAAAAAAAACGGCAGTTTGATTTTTATGCGTTCAGGTTGATAAAAAATTATTTTCAAAATTTTTACATCATCGCGATCCCAGGGTGTCGTCTACTAAAGAATGAACCAAGGGAGATAATTTGTAACTTCCGCAATTTTAAAATTCTACGCATGCGCGAAGAAAAGGTCTTGCGCTTCCGGCTTGTTCAGTTCATTGTGAACGGAGCTAGAAAATGCCTGGGGGGAAATGTGCTTTCAACCGTCTGTGGTTGGATAAACCCGAGTTTTCTGACTGGGCGAGAGAAGACAAAGCCAACAAACATGCCTGCTACTGCACAGTCTGCAAAAAAAGTTTTGATGTGCAAGTAATGGGCGAGAGTGCCCTGACTAGCCACAGCAAAGGAAATAAGCACGTGGCTCTACTGGCAGCGAGATCTTCAGCAGCGATACCCATCTCGTACTTTCTTACAAACAAGATGGCAGCAGCAGTGTCGAACGCGAATGTTGTGTCGTCAGGGTTCGTAGGTCCTTTCAAGTCCTTTTAATTTCCTTATAAATTGGATTTTGGTTTAAAAGGGCCCTTTTTAAGTGCTTTGTTTCAGCAAGTTGGTCCTTTTAACTCATCAGGAGGTCCTTTAAGTTTTGAAAGGTACTGTTAAGTCCTGTTTTATAAATGGAAAGAGATTTGAGAACGAAACTGAAACACCTTCGACAACCAAAACCGAAACTTTTGCAAGTTGCAAAGAGTTGAAAGATGCCGACCGATATCGTCTGAAACTCAGTACTGTACAAGGATAGTACTACAGGCCATAACATTAGTGCGTTTTTGCTCAGGGCAGACGACGTTGAAGCCGCGCGCAGTGGCTATGAGTCACGCCTGCTGCTTTGCTTAGCTTTGGACGTCATGGGTTCCAAAGAGCAGACGCGGTGCTATGTTTGCGGCATATAGCTGACTAAATATTTTCGGTTTAAAACGATCTATGTTAAAAGGTCCGTATAGAAATTAATTCAAAGAGAGGCAATAAAGATGAAAAATATTACCCAAATAAATGTAGGTACATAACATCAGGGTTTGCGAACATGCGAACATAACAAACTGCCTTAGAGAACAGCTATATGCTGCGTTCTTGAGCAGCTGTACAAGATAGATGCCTTCTCCCGTCTCTTCTCCCCCTTCCTCCTTTTTCCTGCGCTAGTAATTCGACGGAGGCCGTTGGAAAGTTAAAAAAGTTTGTTTGCAAGCTAAACGTTAAAAATGCCAGGAAATTTTCCCTTTTTCAGATAGAGGGTTATCTGATAAAGTTTATTGTGAGTGGGTGAGAAGCGATACTGTGGAAAAGCATTCTGCTCGGTGCCTTTTTTGTGGGGTTTGTTGAAACTTGCATCAATGGGAGAGAGTGTCCTTAAAAGCAGCATGCCAAGCCCGACAGAACATGTGAAAAATGAACGAAAATTCAAGGCAACACCAATGTAACATGACTGATTTCTTTTCAACAAACAGCAGTGTTCAAGCACAGTCGCTTCCAGTTCAACTAGCAGTACTAGTCATGCCACGGCCAGCAATGAAAGTGCGTCAGTAAAAGCCCAACCACAGAAATCTAGTACTAGGCCTAGATCTAGTTTTTGATCTTGACAGCGGTCGATTGAAGGCTGAAGTGTTGTGGGCAATGAAAGTTGTGGACTGCCACTACAGTTTCAGAACATCAGGGAGAGCGGAGAATTGTTCAGATCTATGTTCTCAACAGTGACATTGCTGCCAGATTTCAATTTTGGGGGAAACAAGATGCCGATACCTGACAACATGAAAACTCAGTAATCTACATATTTGTGAAATAAAACTTTGTGACAATAAAAATTCAGCCAAAGAAAACCCACAGTGACGGAATTGCAAGACTGAATTAACATTCAAATGGGATTAGCTGTTCCTCTGTTTATGAGAGGTAATTGGGCTGCTGTTCTTCATGTCAAAGGTTTGGGGTTTTACTGTAAAGTCATGTTGGCAAAGGTCCTTTTAAACTGATTTGTGGTCCTTATAAAGTCTTTAAAGGTCCTTTTTTGGGTTCATGCCCACCACCTGGGAACCCTGGTCGTCATAAAATCCCGATCGTGATGTGTCTGTGCATGAATCCAGTTACAAGCTCTTCAGCCACAGTGACTCACTTTGCTCAAAGACAGATGTGCTGAAATCTGAAAATTTTGTGGAGACTGCACACTGCAAATGCGCACCAAAGCTTCAGCTGTTGTGAACAGAATTCTCAGATTTTTCAAACAGGTTTCCAGATAGTCAAATCACCAAAGGATTTCAGTGTGGTGAGGGAAAATCAAGGTATTTGGCGACATTTGGCATTGCACCCCACTTTCATTCAATATCTCTGGATCCAGACTAGCCAGCTTGGAAATTTTTTTTTCTTTTGATCAGAAATGATTTCTGCATGCAATTATATTTTATTTATAAGTCAAACAGCACTTATCATTTGCTATTTCTATTGGAATAATTCGAAAAACAATGAAACGCGAAGCCTGATGGCCCCCATATGGAAAAAAATTATTGAAAAAAAAAGCAGTTTAGAAGAAAATCCTTTTGTAATTGCATTACTTTAGCTCAGCAAAACAGTATATAAAAATCCTTTTGTCATTGCATTACTATAGCTCAGCAAAACAAGAAAAGTCATGCTTCAAGTGCTTATGTCTGCTATGATACAATACAGTTCTTGTCATGAACCTTTTTTTTTTTTTCAATGTTCATAACTTTGCCACCATTTCTGGTCCCCAAATCACACAAGAGCTTTGAAATCGACCAAAATATGTTTTTTCCATGTTTTTTTTTTTTAACATGAACAGTAGAAAAAAAATGAAGTTTTAAAAAGAACAATGGTGTAATTTTTGTGCCACCTTGCCTTGAAATAAATAAACACTCCTTGAAAACTCTTGAATTTTGTTTCTTGGGAGTCTGTAGGAACCCTGAACCTACACCCACCACAAATTACAGTGCTTCTAGAAATGACTGTTCCACCAGCTGGTTTGGGGAAAGAATAACTTCAAAGAAAACTGCCGTTTTCAGTGTATGGGAAAGAACAATCTGATGTTACATGGACAAGGTAATGTAGTTTCCCTTTGATTGACACTGTATGTGCACAAAAGGAAAAAAAAAAAAAAAGAAGAAAAGAAAAGAAAGAAAGGAAAGGAAGAAAGGTCACTCCTCATTGTGCAGATACTGAATTCTCAGCATGTCACAATAAGCATGTGGCTCGGCGAGCTCATTGCACCGGCGCTGTGACTTTGATGTAGCGGTAGTTGATTTTTATTGCATGGTAATGTTGAACATTGCCTTTTCATCACTACATGCACAAAAAACATTGAGAGAACAAAGTGGGTGGCAAGGTGACTGAACACAAGCTTCATCTGGGGACAGCAGCCAGCAATCCAGGAACAGGTGTGGGGAGATAAGTTATACCACTCAGAATGTTCCTTCACCACTGATGACATCTCCAGTGGCCTTTCAGGTGCTTGCTCTGGTGTCTACTTCAGTTCCCATAAATATCATGTAAACTGGACCCCCTCCACTGCAGGAAACAGTGACTGTTAGTGCGAACGTGTGTCATATACCTTACATCAACAGGCCTGTGGATGGCAGTGCTCTGTCTGTCTGTCTGGTGGGATCTGCTTGGTCTTCATTGAACTTCATCAAATTTTTTGTTTTTAATGGTGTCATCGTCAGGACAATATGAAAGGGGACTGACAGCAGTCATAAAGCAAGCAAAGGTAGTTTGATGCTGAAGCAAACAGAGGTAGTTTGATGCTGAAGCAAACAGAGGTAGTTTGATGCTAAAGGAGAGGTAGTTTGATGCTAAAGGAGAGGTAGTTTGATGCTGAAGCAAACAGAGGTAGTTTGATGCTAAAGCAGAGGTAGTTTGATGCTAAAGGAGAGGTAGTTTGATGCTAAAGGAGAGGTCAGGCATGGTACATGTCCGCGAATTCGCGGAAATCCGCGAAAAGCAAAAAAAAAAAAAAAAAAAAAAAAAAAAAAACCCAACCGAGCCGCGCCCGACGAGACCGGCGCTTTTAGTTCGTTTGAGGTCGTTCGCTTCAAGCCTTCGTCTCGCGAGAAGTAGCATTGAGCAGGACTTCCGCGCATGCGCTTTCGTGACATTTGCCACTGCTTTCCGCTCTGGGTCGACGTGATCGAATTTGAACAAGGTTGAAGAAAAAGAAGGAAAAAATAAAAATGCCAAAGCGTACAGACATAGTTCCGCGGAATTCTCCGACAGAAGATATTGATGCTGGTGTGGCAAACAAATGGCGATGGGATTGGCTGAACAGGAGCCACGAAAATGAAACGTTTTCGTCGTGCTTGGAAAAGTTGAGAATCCGCGGCAAAGCATACTGTGTGGTGTGTCAAGTTGAAATCTGTTACGGGTCTGGCGGTGCGAGAAGCCTCAGCGATCACATCAAAGGGAAACGAAAAAAAGAGAGAGTGAAAACTGCTGCAAGTAATCCCGTTCTGCCAGGTAAGATTCTCTCTCTCTCTCTCTCTCTCTCTCTCTCTCTCTCTTTCTCTTTCCAGGTTCTCCTCTCTCTCTCTCTCTCTCTCTCTCTCTCTCTCTCTCTCTCTCTTTTCTCTCTCTTTCTCTCTCTCTCTTTCTCTCTCTTTCTCTTTCTTCCCCCCCTTCTCCCCCCCCCCTTCCTCCCCCTCTCCCTTCCTCCCCCCTCTCTCTTCCTCTCTTCTAGAGCTCTCACTCTCTCTCATTCTCTCTCTTTCTTTCTCCCCCCCTCCTCCCCCCCATTCCCCCCTCTCCCTTCCTCTCTCATTCTCTCTCCCCTCTCTCTCTCTCTCTCTCTCTTTCTTTCTCCCCCCCTCCTCCCCCCCATTCCCCCCTCTCCCTTCCTCTCTCATTCTCTCTCTCTCTCTCTCTCTCTCTCTCTCTCTTTCTCTCTCTTTCTTTCTCCCCCCCTCCTCCCCCCCCATTCCCCCCTCTCCCTTCCTCTCTCATTCTCTCTCTCTCTCTCTCTCTCTCTCTCTCTCTCTCTCTCTCTCTCTCTTTCTCTCATTCTGTTTCTGACTTTCTCTGCCTCACTTATCAGCAGAGTAAGTAAATATTTTACAGTTTGATTTAATGTATGCCACCTAAAGCAATGTAGATATGTACTCATTTTTGCTATGTGATTACTTGGGTTTAAAACCTTCTTTGGGTTGAAGGAATGACTGATAAAGTGATTCTAGGAGAGCTTATTTTATGGCAGAAATTGCTTAGTATGAAGAACTGAAATTAGTTCAAGGAGAGGCTTTTTTACAGGCTAGAATTGCTGAAAAACCTTCAGCTTCAGGGGGCGTTGCCCCTGACCCCCACAAGGGGCTCTGCCCCTTGACCCCGCCAGGGGCTCTGCCCCTTGGACCCCCAACAATTTTCAGGGAAAAATGATTTTCCTCCAGTACCATGCCTGGAGGTAGTTTGATGCTGAAACAAACAGAGGTTGTTTGATGCTGAAGCAAACAGAGGTTGTTTGATGCTAAAGGAGAGGTAGTTTGATGCTAGATGAAGCAGAGGTAGTTTGATGCTGAAGCAAACAGAGGTAGTTTGATGCTAAAGGAGAGGTAGTTTGATGCTAAAGGAGAGGTAGTTTGATGCTGAAACAAACAGAGGTGGTTTGATGCTGAAGCAAACAGAGGTTGTTTGATACCAAAGTAAACAGAGGTAGTTTGATGCTAAAGCAGAGGTAGTTCGTTCGATGCTAGGGAGTTTGATGCTAAAGGAGAGGTAGTTTGATGCTGAAGCAAACAGAGGTAGTTTGATGCTGAAGCAAACAGGTTGTTTGATGCTAAAGCAGAGGTAGTTTGATGCTAAAGCAAACAGAGGTTGTTTGATGCTAAAGCAGAGGTGGTTTGATGTTAAAGCAGAGGTAGTTTGATGCTGAAGGAGAGGTAGTTTGATGCTAAAGGAGAGGTAGTTTGATGCTAAAGCAAGCAGAGGTAGTTTGGTGCTAAAGCAGAGGTAGTTTGATGCTAGATGAAGCAGAGGTAGTTTGATGCTAAAGCAGAGGTAGTTTGATCTACACAAAGTGTTGGGAATATTGAAAACTGTACTGAAAAAGTGATTCTAAAACTGAAATGCTTATACTGCATGAATGTCTTTTGTCTTATGGGGCTGTTTTCAAGAAATGTATAGTAAGTGACAAAATAATGTAATATATACGAAATTAAGTTTAGTTTATATGTGCTTGTATCATATCAGGCTTTTGATTGTTTCATTTTAGCCCTTGACTGAAAGTTTCATGACAATATTTAAAAAATAAGCTAGTGAGTCAAGCTCAAACTGTAATGACATCAGCTACCTGCAGTGGTGTACTTCACCTGACCTCATCATGGCTTGCCTATACTGTTCATTTCATGCTTCAGTACTGGTGCTCCCTTTCCTGATCCAAAAACGCACCAAGTATAGCATCTTGCTTATATTATGTAGAGAGTCAATAGGTGTTGGGCAAGACATGAATAGATGAGAAGTTAACAGATGAATCGTGGTGCATGTACTTACATTGGTCCAGGAATTTTATGTGTGGTTATGAAGTAGATAAGGTTAAGATGGTAGTTTTTGTTACCCAACATTTATATAACAAACTGATTTTATAGATCACTAGATGCACTAATGAAACTGTGGTTTTGTTTTGAACAAAAAAAAATTAAGATCTGGATCACACCAAATTTCAGATAAAAATAAACTACATGTAGTTGTAAATGTAGTTTACTGTGCATGTATGTCTGTCTGTGCGTACTTCATGTTTGGAAGTGACCGTGTGGTCATTTTTAACCTTCAGTAGGAATATCCAGAATTGATAAGTGATACGATGCAAAGTCTGACAATGCGAAGTCCCTACTTCTTGATCATTGTCTCTGAAGTCTGGAGCAAGTACAGTATGCCTGTACCGTTTACACTGTGCACTGACCTGTCAGCGATTCAGCAATGCCTGGTCCACTAAATTGTCCACAGCTGCGTCCAGTGGACAGCCCCCCAGTCACTGTCGCTCCATGGTCACTCTTGATACAAGCTGAAAAATAACATTTGAAAATTTGGGGGGATGGAATTAAAGCATTTTTGCAGATGATGTTCACTTCCGCATTACCAAGTTCCTTGCAATGTTACATTTTAATTCCGAATGCTGCACAAATCTATGTTGGTGAATTTAGACCAATTTATGTTGGTGAATTTGGGCCAAAGAGTTGTTAACTGGTAGGGGCGCAAAGGCAGATCACTGATCAGTAATTAAAAGGTTCACTGGACCTGTAAAGTGGTATACATTACAGCACGGCAATAGTGGAAGAGAAAAAAAAGTCTGAGAGAAAATAGAAAACCAGATGTTTGAACAATGTTATGCTGATGCTACAGCAAGCGCTTAACATGGGTTCAGGCAGCTGTAGCCAGATAGGCAGGGGGACAGGGGGATAAATTGCCTTCTTTCTTCCATTTTAGCAGCAAACTGCTAACTGCACTTTATTCCTTGTCATAATAATATTTATAATCCAACACGCTTTCTCTTCCATTTCATCTGTTTGAGAATGTAGCAGTTCTTGAATATTGGGAACTGCAGAATTGTCAATGCGTTTCTTGTCAACAAAAAGGTTAGAAAATTTTTCTTGTAGAAATCAAAACTAAAAAAAAAAAAAATGTGCAGAAAAGCAGTTATATCATCCCTGATGCTGCTGAATATATTTGGCAGGATATTCCTTTTCCTTGCAAAATGTTGTTTGTTGTTTTCAGGTGTGGCTGGCATTATGGCGTCTTCACGTTAAGGGGAGCTGCATGGTCGTCTCATCATGCTGTTGACTGTGTTGTGTTGTCCATGGATCACCTGCAGGACGGCCATCATGCCGAGAGAACAGTGTTCAACAAAGACTGTAATAAATCACTGTGGCTGGTCATTGTCTTTTCTGGCTTTTGGCATCAGTGGGTTTGGATGCTGTGTGTGTGTGTGTGTGTGTGTGTGTGTGTGTGTGTGTGTGTGTGTGAGTGTATGTGTGTGTGTGTGTGTATATGTGTGTTTGTGTGCAATTTCACTGAGTTTAATTGTGCATCCTTATAAATATCTGTAGTCATTGATCAAGGAAGTGTTAGTTGCTTTTTTTAATTTTGGGTTTGTTTTTTTTTAATAATTTTTTTTGGTGGTTAATGGGTGGTGGAGGAGTAATGGGGATGGGGTGGGGGTGAAGAGGACATGAAGGGACTGGTCATCAGTGTGAAGTAACATACGTTGTAAATGCATGATACATGTAATACCTGAACATCAAACATTATCCGTCCATTTGTACACAGTTCACCATGTATTCTGCTACACCACCATTCATCGGACCTGATCCATACTTCTATTTGTGTACATGTACTAGTAACTCCACACACATCCAGCTGGCTCTCCTGCCCCAGTGTTTTAGAAGAGTGTGTGCACACACAGAGGGTTGCATGAACTGCAGGCAAGACCTGGCCTGTCCACACTGCCCACAGAACTGATCTAACTCACAACTCCACCATCAGTTTTACCTTCTTTATTCAGTCAAAGCAGTGACAAGCAAAACATGCCCACAACATTTCACAGTGCACTCACAGCATGTGGAGAGAAAAACAATCAGAACAATAACAATACAGACAGGGGGAAAAAAGGTCGTTTATTCAAGTGGTGTAAATACTGTGACAATAATAGAGGGGGGCGGAAGCAAATAAAATGTAAACCATACTTTTTGCAGGAACTAACAAAATTGATTTTATCACAAGTTTTTTTTTTTCTCAAAGAACTGACAATGGATCAGGTTTGATCATGTTTATTGTTGACATATTCAGAACATTAATTAGCAAGAGGAAATGAAATAGTAGAAATTGAACATTACTGTATAGCTGGAGACAAGATAGCAGAAATATTGTTTATCCTAAAAGAAATGATTAAAATTAAAAAGGAAAAGAAAAAGATCTCACCAAAGTACAGACAATAAAGGACACTACTAAATCCTAAACGCACACTTTAAAAAAAAAATCACATTATCATTATAAGGGAGAGAAAAATGTTACAACTTTGAGAGACACAAACCTGAAATTCAAAGTTCAGATGATGGGAGATGGGCAACATTTCTGATACCTTCAAGCAGTCGTGCACAAGAGAGACAGTTTTCAGCATATGGTAATTCACTTGGAGAATGATCTCCATGAATTCATACACACACACACACTTTGTCTGTCTATCCCCCTCTCTCTCTTCCCTCTCACACACACACACACACACATGTGGAGAACATGTTGCATGAGCTGATGTGCAAATGTGACGGTGGAAAATGAGAAGAGCCTAAATTTGACCCTTTCCCATTCTTAGAACAAATTCTTAATTATATCAATATATGTTAATTATAGCAGCCAGAAACAAAGCAAATTTGCCCCATATGAAGATGAGAACCGGGATAACTGTCTAACGACTAAAACAACAGCCATGTTGTCTCGGATGGATTTCAACCTAACACTAGCATTTTCACAAATTCATACATTATAATCAATGAAATGCAAAATCATACACATAGTGTGCGAACTTGTGGTCAGTATAACTTAAAGAAAAATCGTACAGTCGCAATTTGTAGGCCACAACAAAAGACATTAGGCAGGCACCGAAGACTTGACCTGTCTATGTAATTCTTGGGTTAACGAGTTTGGTCTGGCATTTTTATCCCCCTGAGGCCTGCAACACTTAAATATATTATTTGCGTAAATTTCTGCATGCAAAAATGCTTCTTGAGTTAACTTTCGCTGTTTAGAATGTTCTCATTTTGATGGGAAATACTGTTTGTTTTTCATGTGTTCTTCTCCTGGGTTAAATTCATTTGAATGCTGTAGTGTTATCAAATAAAAATGTAAACAGGTGCTGAAGGTCACTGTTTTCTTTCACTACTTGAACTATATTACCAATGATGAGAAACGTGGGCCCAGAATACAACAGTATGATTTCTTTGAAAACATATACGTACAAATAACAATTAAATATTAAGGCATTTACTCATGTAACAAAATATATGTAATTTCAATCGTTTGAAGGGCACAGCTTTAAAATGTCTCAATAATTTCAGCATATATGGTGAAAAGGTTGGGAGGGAAAAAATGCAGCTGCAGCACTGAAAAAGAAAATGGGATGGGACACACACAGAAATAAGGGCCAGAAAGCTATGTAAATCTGAGAGCAAGAACACAGAAAATAAGGGCCAGAAAGCTATGTAAATCTGAGAGCAAGAACAAGGCATCTGAAAAGAAATCTTAAAAACAAAGAAAGACAGAAAGAAAACTAGCTTAAGTGAGCCTTATTCCTATTCAGACACAATCTGGAACTGCATCATGACACAATAAACAGTCGTACTTATTGTTACACCCGTATGTGGTTGGTAAGGACAACACACTTGCTGGTTTTAATGAGAATATAATGATATCCTGCTTGAAAAGAAACTGTCAACAACACCCAAATCGTCTGAAGCCAGATAAGAATCCCTGCCAAAGTATAGTATGAATTATCTATGACATTTATGTTTTCTTTTGAGTAGAAAGCCTCCAGTGAAAGTGGCGTAACTGACATTCACTTTGCAAAGAAAATGAATGGCGAAACTTCACAGAAGGTTGCTTGGCATGCAACATTGACTGCCTGCACCGACCAACAAGCTAACAACCAACCAACCAACACCAGACAAAGAAACAAACATAACACACGTATGATGTAGGAAAACTGGAATGCTTTTTACATGATTAATTTGGTGAAAAATGGAAGGTGTTCTGAATGTTTGGACACGATGAGCGTGACAGAGGGAGAAAGAATGCGCAAAGGACAACTAAGGGTGGCTGCAGCAGCGTACATGGCAAAAAGCAGCGGGAATTTTTTCCTTAAAAGTTGAGAAAAAAAATCAACAACAGCCATACGTGAAAAAACCCCGATGTTTTTACTTACTGAAGAAAAGGTCATCAAGTCACACACACGCAAGAAAAAACAAAACCGGGTATTTTCCATGAAAATTGAGAAAAATTCAACAGCCATTCGTGGAAAAAGTCCCCAAGTGACACACACACACACACACACACACATCTGCCGGCCTATCAAACAAGTCATGATAAAACAACCCAACCAACCACATAGGCCGCAAAAGAATTGATCTTCGTAAATCAGAAAACAACCAACCACACAAACGAACGTAAGACTAGTAAGAGAGAGAGCGAGTGAGAGAGAGAGGGATAGAGACCCAGAAAGAAAGGCACACGTGTTGAAAGGTCAAGAGACAAGCCCAGGAATCGGCGGAATTCTCCCCAACAGGTGTCAAACCGTGCTGTGGCAGGGAATGGAAAGCACAGCGTTGCCAGCTTTGGTGCAGAGGCGGGGGCGGTACAATTCCAGGACCGAGTGGGTTGCCTACTGCCAGCCAACCTCGGCCGCAAGAATTATCAGGGTTAAAAGCAAGTTTTAAAGACGAAGCCCTCCCTCCTACCCCCCTCCCCCCCCCCCCCCCAAAAAAATATATATATATATATCAAGGCCAGTTAACAGTTTAAGTAATAGCCTACCTAAACAAACATTCGCAATTAATGAAGAAATAAAATAACAAACAAGTAAACACGTCTAAACTGAATACCATGACACTCAAAAAAAACCAACTTGCGCCGTGCAAATGAATCTGACCTAAGGAGAAAATCCAGAGAAATCGCGCTTTTCTAATCCAGAGAAATCGCGTTTTTCTTTTCAGACCCATTTCCAAGCAGTTCAGTTCACGAACCATAATGGCGACAGTGGGAACACGTGATGCACGTGCAAGATGTTCACGGTTAACGCTGTCCACCCTCTGTGCAGTGATACAGCATTTTTTTAAAAAAGATTTTAAAAAAGCCAGTAATCAGGACTGAAACAGATACGCCTCCGAGAAGACAAATAGACAAATGCGTCTTTGTAGTCCTCGAGTTTTTATCGGTTATATACGTATAGATTAAACGGTACTACCACATCTATCGTTCAACCTCTTCTTTAGGACTCCCCCACCCCCCACCCCGGCCCCCGGGTCTCCAACTGCATGGCGACCGTTTAGATCCTGTAGTCACATGTTCTTTCTTCCCTCACAATTGTATTGGCCCTTCTAAACAGCAGAAATATAATGTTTAGTTCATCAAGCAGCCGTTTTCGTTTGACCACAATTTCGTTACGTTTACAACGCGACTAAAAGTATGGAATTTCTGAGAGGCTTCTACTTTCGGAAATCCTTCTAAACAAAACAAAACAAACAACAACAACAACCCAACAACAACAAAAATGGCGGTCTGGGGTTCAAGGTGAGGTGAATTTCTGGAGGGGTCCTGGGTCCAACGGCTAGTGTTCAGTTGTAGCGCTTGATGGACGAGAGTTCGAACCATTCTTAGAGTTGGATGTTTACGGCTAGACCACCTTGTCTTTCTATAGGCACCCGATTTCACTTGGGGAAAATTCAGGTGACCGAAGACAAGGATTTGTCACAAATTAAGTAATTCTTATCGTAAATAGTGTAACACCCCACACTTATATTGTTCACCAATTAAGTCATTCTTATCGTAAATAGTGTAATACTCCACACTTATATAATTCACTAAACACAAACACGGCTCATTAGAAACTATATACGAGGCACTTATTGCCCAAAAATAATTAGCACACATATACAGCTCATCAGCAATCAGAACCACATGTATGCTACTCATTCGAAGTTATAACTGCAGATACCAAGCCCATTAGAAATTATACACTATTCGTATAGGCTTACAGCACACAGCAGAAATTGGGCATCACACATACACTGTTCTTTGGAAATCATCTCGCTTTGGCACACAACACGACAAGGTAAACCGGGTGTGACATCGGAATTATGAAGTGTCTTAGAAAACATTGCCATATTCATTCTCTGTGGTGAAAGTGTGTGTGTGTGTGTGTGTGTGTGTGTGTGTGTGGTGTGTGTGTGTGTGTGTGTGTGTGTGTGTGTGTGTGTGTGTGTGTGTGTGTGTGCGCGCGCGCATGTTGTAACAAGTTCGTAATAATTCCCTCCCCATAGAACTCAAAAAGAGATAAAGTATTAATGAAACATTGTCATCTCAGTGGAACATCCTACGAAAATTTTTTTTTTTGTGCGTAATAATTAATCTGTTCAGGATCAGATAATTAATCTGTTCATATCAAGATATCAAGTATAAATTAAGCACTGTCTTCTCAGGAGAACATCCCACGACAATGATTTGTGTGTGTTATAATTAATCTGTTCATGATCAA
>CM031598.1:12824718-12837218 GCA_018398815.1 Conus ventricosus
ATAGCATTTTCTTAAAACCGAAAAGGCAAAGGAGTCAAGTTACCACTTTCCGCGGTCACTGAGGAGAAACAATCAGGTTTCGAAATACCGGTATCTGACCAGGAGTTATATGTTAGTGAGTTTCCTCCCCATTGGAGGTTGTCTCCCCCTTGGAGACTATAAGCTTGCTAAAGGCTCATTTTGAGAAGCATTTATTATTCCCCATTCACCCTCCCAAGCACATACTGTTAGGCAGAATTATCTACCACTGCAGATATGAATGCTTATCTCCCCTTATTTCTTCAATCTAAGACATAAGAGCAAGCTTTGTTTATAATATATTTATATACATATTAATGTGTTTGTGCGCGCGCGCCCGTGTGTGTGTGTGTGTGTGTGTGTGTGTGTGTGTGTGTGTGTGTGTGTGTGTGAGAGAGAGAGAGAGAGAAGAGAGAGAGAGAGAGAGAGAGAGAGAGAGAGAGGGAGAGAGAGATCTGAAATCCCAAACATCAGCTGGTCCCAAATCCATTTCCAGTCCCAACGTCTACGTTACATTCCAGACTGAGACACGTATGTTCCACTGACATCATCATCAGCCAGAACATCCCGTGCCTTCATGTTGCCATTGACCATAACCACATCATCAACATCATCGTCGACATCAAGTATCAGCAGCAACTACCACCACAGTACAAAGACCATCTTACAGGCTAATAGATACTAGCAGTAGCTATCGACAACAACATTACAGCTATGGTAATTTTTGGAGGAGAAAGAGAGAGAGGGAGAGTGAAAAAGAAGAGGGTGAGGGAGATCAAAACCACCAGCGGACAGACCAGCCGCTGTGGTCTAGTGATTAGTGTCCACAGCCTGTGGGCTGAGGGAGGGTGGGTTCGAGTCTCACCAAAGCCATTCATTTGTGGAATTTTACCACCCTGACTGGCTGCTACTCAAAGCTGAGAGAATGACAGGCCCATATGGAAAGACTGGAACCACACCGTTAAGACTCATCCACTTCATGGACACATCTCTGAAGGTGTCGCGCGACTTTCCTGACCAGCGCTGCAGGCCGGTGGTTAGTTGTTCAAAGCCCTGTCAGGCCTATGTAGCCACCGCCCAGAATGCAACTCCCCAGCTTCATCTTCATTATACTCATAGCTCATTCTTTCAAACGTGGCCCTTCACGCTCTTCTCTCACGGTGAGGTGTATTTCGATTCCCCTCAATGTCCGTACCCAAGAAGAGATGGTGTCAAAGTGTTCAGTAGGGGCAGGTTCTCGGGCACTGTCGTAGGAGGGACATGGTGGCGCCCTCCGAAATGGGATGCTGCATCACGCTGGCTCCGCCACTTAGAAACTATGGCCTTCAGTGGGAGGCTGAGTAGTCCAGTGTACGTCCTGCGTCTGCTGGATGTGAACAGGCAGGGATGCACACCAGGGAAGTGTTCACTCGACAGCAGTGCAGGGTTTTCTCTGGCAAGGGGCCTTACGACCACTTGACATGGACTTCTTTCTGTGGACTGCCATGATTGGGCCGGTAGCCGTAATGTTGCTTATAGCCCAGCCGACCGCAAAGGGCCATATCAGGGTTGTCACCGCCTTCAAGTCAACTCAAGGCATTCAAAAACAAAAAAAAACTCATTCACACAATCCTTTAAAATACACCTTCTTAAAAACACACTGAAAATTTTGCTAAATTTTTTTGTTCCGTAAAATCTTAGATCAGATGGAAAATGTTGATCTCTTTCAAAAAATTCGAAGATCACCTCCAGCGGGACATCGCTGAACAAGGTTCCCATGGAGTCCGCTGTAAATTGCCGATGTCTCACATCATGCAAGTCCCAACACTCCAAAAGTTTTAAGCGGGAGAGAAGTGGGAAGATAGGGAGGAAGGGGAGGGGGGGGGGGGAGGGAGAGGGGAAGGACACAGAACATGAGACAGGAAAAGAGATAAGAGATGTACATAAGCCTGTCTTGGAGACAATCAATGTAAGAGACGGCACAAAGATACATCAGTTTGAATGTTCAATCGGAAAGAAAAAAAACACAAAAACTACACGAGCGAAGACAGAACCATGTACAATTCACGCCAATAGTGTGAGAATATCCCCAGGTAAGGCAGAGCAGAAAAGGATGTGAGCTTTCTTGTTTTCTGTTACACTGAGTAGACGTGAAGGCTGTAATACAAGACAAGGTGAGATCATAGAATATGAAAAAAATACACCCACGTGAGAACTGAGCATTCTGAATGGCAATACACTTGAAACGTACGTAGAATGTCTAAAGGCCTTACAATCAATACAAACAACTGCCCGTCATGAATTCAATGTCAACGTATTCATCCCGTTACAACGTCAGCAAATTCAAAATATAGTATTCGTCAGGCACAGGTATCAGGACATGAGCCAAAATGGGAGAGATAGTGGGTCAAAGGTTGATGTTAAAGTATGTGATTAAAAAAATGCATCATGGAGTAATGAAGAGCCAAGGACGAAATACGATGTAATGACTGGAATCAGCAGGTTATCAGCCGGCCATTCGGAGTTGTAATACTTGTGTCACCACTGCACAGGGCGAACTGTGCTTATACACAACGCAGATTGTCCATTTTGTTCCGAAGACTTCACTTATATCTACTAGTGTTTCACTTCAGTTCTGCATGGGCAAAGTTTTCTCCGTAAAGACGGTGTGTGTGTGTGTGTGGGGGGGAGGGGGGGGGGGGGGGCAACACTTCTCCTTGCGGCACTTCCAGAGTTTTCACTATTTTCCAGACAAACTCGTCTTGCAGGCAAAATTTCAATACATCACCTTCCAATTACCATCGCAGCTTTCTCGTCTACACAAAAGAGAACTTCAATCTGCCACAGCGTTCACCAAATCCTGGGAATATACAGGCAGCGTTGGTGTCTTTCTCACTCAGTAAGTCTCGGTTTATCAATTATTGGTAGCCAAAGTCTGGGATTGGTGATGACGCTGTAAAAGTCAAACCCCGCCCTAAGCAACAGGGGGTTCCAAACGGATACAGAAATAAATAACAAGGGTAACCTGCGACAGCGCCGATCTCCACCTGGGTTGGACGAATCCTGGATCTGTATTGACATTCAGTGCCTTCCTCATTAAATGGCGGTTCAGTAGTTTCTGCGCAATCTTGCTGGCAAGCAAAGAAACTGATAGATGCAAGGAAAGACAGCCCCCCCCCCCCGCTTCCCTCCCAGTGGGGATCATCACAAAACAACAGCACCCCTTCCCATGGACCACAGAAAGCCGTTTGATACAGGTACCTGGGTATACGCTGAAGCAATAACATTTTCTTTTGCAAATTGACTGTTGTACAAAAAAAAAAAAGCTGACAAACCATATATATATATATATATATATATATATATATATATATATATATATATATATATATATATATATATAAAGCAAGAAATAGAAAAAATATTACTGAAATAGTCTCAAATTCATGATTTTAATCAAAACAGTTTTTCCTGATTTACCATTAGATTCAATCTTTAATTCTAGGATGAGTTGGAGGGGGGGGGGGGGGGGCTCAACGCAGAGAGAGAGAGAGAGAGAGAGAGAAAGAGAGAGAGAGAGAGAGAGAGAGAGAGAGAGAGAGAGAGAGAGAGAGAGAGAGATGGTCGAACAGATACATGGAGACGATGACACAGGTGCAGGCAGGATGATTTCCCCAGTGCTAGACTTTCCAGTATTGTGAACAAGACAAGACGCCTACCGCAGTTGGAAAGGGAGGGAATCCCAGGTGCAAGGCTGGGATCCCGCCAAGAATGCCGCCAACCGATAGACTAACACCTATCGAAACATTAAATCAGCATGCCGAATGGGAAAGCAAATCCTGCGCAAGCCACCGCCACCCTGATGTCATCCAACGGGTTTTATTTCAGTTCTGCAGACAGAAACCTGCATATTGATTCCCTTTTCCACAATGACCACACAAACCACCAGGCAAATTTTGATTCTCATCTATAACAGGCTGTTTTAGAATATTGTTGCTGATGCTGAACCAACAGAGCCGAAAGCAGTAACCTGACCCACAAACCGGTGCCTATGCGTCTGGCAAAGGTGGAGCAGGGTGTATATTCGTTTCTGACATCATTTGCGTATACATACTGAATAATCTGATACATACTGAGTGATAAATTACCCCGTGTAACTGATGACGGCCTGGGTACCAGTTTCCATTTATGACGTCATAAATTAAACACATTACGTCATGTAATGATCTCATCCTTCCTGTTTCGAAAAGAAGACTCACCGCTTCAAACTGATGATCAAATAAGTAGGAAACTTCTACGCAGCATTAAAAGTATTGTGCTCGTCATGAGGGCAGCCAGAGGTTTAGCGGTAACCACTCTGTTTAGAGATCTTTGGAGTGTTCGATTCCAAGACCAGCAAACTGACTTATGCTAAAATAAAGTATCTGATATCTACCAAAGGCTGGTCCGTTGACAATCATACAGGCAACGGTGAAATCATACAGAGAGGCCCTATTCGGTTTGTGACCAAAAAAAAAAAAAAATGCTGCTCGGACATTCACTGTTCGCCTGTGAATCCTGGTATGCAGTGCAGTCACCATTCACTGTTCGCCTGTGAATCCTGGTATGCAGTGCAGTCACCATTCACTGTTTGCCTGTGAATCCTGGTATGCAGTGCAGTCACCATTCACTGTTTGCCTGTGAATCCTGGTATGCAGTGCAGTCGTTACCATTCACTGTTTGCCTGTGAATCCTGGTATGCAGTGCAGTCTTCACCATTCACTGTTTGCCTGTGAATCCTGGTATGCAGTGCAGTCACCATTCACTGTTCGCCTGTGAATCCTGGTATGCAGTGCAGTCACCATTCACTGTTTGCCTGTGAATCCTGGTATGCAGTGCAGTCACCATTCACTGTTTGCCTGTGAATCCTGGTATGCAGTGCAGTCGTTACCATTCACTGTTTGCCTGTGAATCCTGGTATGCAGTGCAGTCTTCACCATTCACTGTTTGCCTGTGAATCCTGGTATGCAGTGCAGTCTTCACCATTCACTGTTTGCCTGTGAATCCTGGTATGCAGTGCAGTCACCATTCACTGTTCGCCTGTGAATCCTGGCATGCAGTGCAGTCACCATTCACTGTTCGCCTGTGAATCCTGGTATGCAGTGCAGGCACCATTCACTGTTCGCCTGTGAATCCTGGTATGCAGTGCAGTCACCATTCACTGTTCGCCTGTGAATCCTGGTATGCAGTGCAGTCGTTACCATTCACTGTTCGCCTGTGAATCCTGGTATGCAGTGCAGTCTTTACCATTCACTGTTTGCCTGTGAATCCTGGTATGCAGTGCAGTCACCATTCACTGTTTGCGTGTGAATCCTGGTATGCAATGCAGTCGTTACCATTCACTGTTTGCCTGTGAATCCTGGTATGCAGTGCAGTCTTTACCATTCACTGTTCGCCTGTGAATCCTGGTATGCAGTGCAGTCACCATTCACTGTTTGCCTGTGAATCCTGGTATGCAGTGCAGTCACCATTCACTGTTCGCCTGTGAATCCTGGTATGCAGTGCAGTCACCATTCACTGTTCGCCTGTGAATCCTGGTATGCAGTGCAGTCACCATTTACTGTTCGCCTGTGAATCCTGGTATGCAGTGCAGTCACCATTCACTGTTCGCCTGTGAATCCTGGTATGCAGTGCAGTCGTTACCATTCACTGTTCGCCTGTGAATCCTGGTATGCAGTGCAGTCTTTACCATTCACTGTTCGCCTGTGAATCCTGGTATGCAGTGCAGTCTTTACCATTCACTGTTCGCCTGTGAATCCTGGTATGCAGTGCAGTCGTTACCATTCACTGTTTGCCTGTGAATCCTGGTATGCAGTGCAGTCTTTACCATTCACTGTTCGCCTGTGAATCCTGGTATGCAGTGCAGTCTTAACCATTCACTGTTTGCCTGTGAATCCTGGTATGCAGTGCAGTCACCATTCACTGTTCGCCTGTGAATCCTGGTATGCAGTGCAGTCTTAACCATTCACTGTTCGCCTGTGAATCCTGGTATGAAGTGCAGTCACCATTCACTGTTCGCCTGTGAATCCTGGTATGCAGTGCAGTCACCATTCACTGTTCGCCTGTGAATCCTGGTATGCAGTGCAGTCTTCACCATTCACTGTTTGCCTGTGAATCCTGGTATGCAGTGCAGTCACCATTCACTGTTCGTCTGTGAATCCTGGTATGCAGTGCACTCACCATTCACTGTTCGTCTGTGAATCCTGGTATGCAGTGCAGTCACCATTCACTGTTTGCCTGTGAATCCTGGTATGCAGTGCAGTCACCATTCACTGTTTGCCTGTGAATCCTGGTATGCAGTGCAGTCACCATTCACTGTTTGCCTGTGAATCCTGGTATGCAGTGCAGTCGTTACCATTCACTGTTCGCCTGTGAATCCTGGTATGCAGTGCAGTCGTTACCATTCACTGTTCGCCTGTGAATCCTGGTCTTCAGTCGATAGTCTGTGCTGGATCGTGTAATTTACTTCAGCCATGAAAACAACCAGGAGAATTAAAAAAAAACTGTCCATGATTAACTGTGTGTGATAAGTACTAACGAGATTTCCCACCGATCCGAAAATCACGATAATGGAGTTTAGAAACAAGCACACGTTACAATGCATTCATTTTTCATTTGATGAGAGCGATAAGTTGAAAAGAAAGGCAATAGAAGTTTAGACAAAAAACAAAAAGGTTAATAAAGATGAAAAACATGCAAAAAACAACAACAAACCCACAACAGAAACGTGAAAAGAAAGGAGAAGAAAGAAAGGGAAAGAAGGAGAGGAGGAAAGGGGGACAGGGACAATATATAAATCGATTGAAAGGCTCAATCAGATTACATTAACTTAACTGACCCGTTTGAAGACAACTTTTGAAAACCAACAATTTGTAAAACAGATCTATACAAGAATATGTAGACAGTTTCTGTGAGTTTAGGCAAAAACCTGGATGCATTTTGAGCAGCCGACAACATTCCAAAGTGATGTTGCTCTCCCTCTGTTCTGCCAGGCCTCCTAGCGGCAATGGTCAGTCAAATGTCAGCCGGTGGAAATGTTATTCACAATGGGACATGGGGAACAACGGGAAGATAACCCTCAGGATCCAGCTCTCAGATCGTAACACACCATCAGCGTATTCTCTCTTCTTTGAATGAGCTCCAGTTTCAAATGTTTTTACATTTGCGAGGTTTGCAAACGCCGCCGTCTGTCACTTGAAAGATGCTGTCACTTGAAAGATACGGTCACTTGAAAGATACTGTTTTAGACCGGGGTGGCGAGGAAGGGGATGACTGAACAGTGTCAGTAGAAACGTTCACTTGCTCAGACCATGGTTCCTAGCATGCGCATCCTCTGTGGAACCTGTGACGTGGAATGAACAAAATGCCATTAATCAGTAAGTCAAGTGTGTCAGGCGACACCAAACTTTACACATCGAATCATTGACTCAAACAACTATGTCACCGGATTCAAACTTCACCTCCTAGAACATTTCATCTCTCCGATTCTAGCCAAGTTTTTGCTGACAGCTTACAGAGATTAGACAGGGTCTTATTTGGAAGCTGAACATCCATTGTTCAACTTAGAATGTTCAACATTCCATGCCAAACACCAGTGTTCAAAGATTCAGCTTCAGTAATCTCCGCTGAACATTCAACGTTCAACTTAAAAACTTCACTGTTCTATGCCGTACATCAATGTTCAAGATTCATTTCAATATTCTACTTCAGGGTACAACATCCAGTGTTCACCATTCAATGTTCAATCTGAATGTAGAGCATTCAATGTTCAACTTCAAAACAGCACAACATTCAATGTTCGGCTTCAATGTAGTCTACAACATCCACAGTTCACCATTCAATGTTCAATCTGAATGTAGAGCATTCAATGTTCAACTTCAAAACAGCACAATATTCAATGTTGGGCTTCAATGTGGTCTACAACATCCACAGTTCACCATTCAATGCTCACTTTTAATGTAAAAAAATCTATACTCAACCTCAAAAAACCATAACATTCAATGTTCTACCTCAGTGTACCCTGCAACAATCAACAATGTGCACCATTCAATGTTCAATCAGAATGTTGAAACTTCCATATTCAACCTTCAATACACCGTAACATTCAATATTCAGCTTCAATGTACAACACCCAACAACGTTCAATGTCAAGTTTTTGTGTACAATATTGCCCACCACTGATGTTCCATTTCAATCGTGCCTCTGGACAAAACCGCTGAAGTTGATCTCCAAAAAGCTGCAGTCTACACGCCATTTTTGTTGCCAAACTCCGGATCGCCTTAGCTTTTCGAAGCAGTAAGAAACCTATCAAGGGTAGGATATACTCTGCATTCCATGTTTTAAGTCCACTGGGTGAAATGGACCGGGAGGTTTTCCTATCTACACAGAGGTATGGTTCTCTCACACACAGACAGTATGAAGACGTTCACTATTAAGGGCCTACATGGAGGCTGGTTCTGTAAAGGAACTTTGAGCGCTGGATTTCCCATGAACAACAATATATACTCACACTGAAAAAAAATCAGCAGGTTTCATCTGACAGGATGGATTGTCTCGCAATGTACCAATTAACCATTCTTGGTCCAAAGCTATACCTGCCGATACTCTAGGCCCACCTGTCCCGACAGTTCGCAGGTGAATACATCCTGATCTGTACAGCGTTGGCCACGAAGGTCTGCCACAGAAATGGTCTGGATTCCATCTTGGGTCAAAGTGGTGACTTAACCACCATGAGTTCGACGAGTTGTGCGTTTCATTCGAGGTCTGACCTTTCTATATATCTACACCTCATCTAGCAATACATACATCTTACAATGCCTTTGTTTCTGACTGCCAGTGAGTGCAAGGACGAGAACCCAATACCGTTCAGGCATGTCTGGAGCCAGGTTAGTCTGATGAGTCTTGTGGATGAGTCACAAGGACAGTCACAGCAGAATAGGGAAAGGGATGGACGAGGGAGGGGGTTACCAGTCCAAGAACTTGAAAACAAGGATGGAACACACAGGTAACATGTTGTCACTGTCGGCCGTTGACGGATTTTGTTTGGTTGTCCCTGTGGCTCAGAGAAAACGGAGAGATCTCCGGTCAACGAGTCAGATCACCACAAGTGTACACCAACCATCGTTCAGTCGCACATTCCGCGTGGACTTCAGCTTCTGGTATTTTGTTTGGTTCACATTTCGCTGCTGAAAATCGATTAGTTGTGGGAAATCGTGTCGCTCTTTTTCTCTTAGAGAGAGAGAGAGAGAGAGAGAGAGAGAGAGAGAGAGAGAGAGAGAGAGAGAGAGAGAGAGAGAGATGTCACTGTAGGGAGGGGTGTACACTGTACTTACTTATGTTAGCAGACAACAGTGAAGAGTAGTTCTTTGTGTTGGACCATACATCTTCTTTGAACATCATTTAAAAGAAAAGTATGCCATGTGTTCGACTTAAATTCTGAATGAGACAATCAAAACCTCACAACATTTAAATAAGAAGATACAGTTAGGCAGAGAAAAATTACGGACCGAAGAAGATAAAAATCCGAACGAGGCAAATTATAAGTCTTCCAACAATACTACTGTATTCAGATTTAAAAAGACAAAGTGTTAGGCAGCTTGAGTGAAGCGAAAATTCTGAATAATGAAAAGTAAATCCCTAGAAAAAAAACAACAATACTTTGATCAAATAAAGAAGGAACCTTCTTTCTAACTATCAACAATAATACGAAATATGAAAACTTGGACCTAATAATACGAAAAGGTTCTTCACTCCGAAGCTAGAAATATGTTTTTGAAGTTGAAGAGCATAAAAAGAAGGACTAGTACACGAAATCAAACTTTGCTCACACTGCAAAGAACTGTGGGTGTCAAGTCAGTAGGGAATGAGAAAAAGAGAAAAGGATTATACAGAAAATGAAGTTTAAACAGATAAGAAGTAAACTACGGTCTGATCAGAAGTTCTGATCAAAAACATTCTTTGACAAACTAGAAAGACTTCAAGAAACCCCGTCAGTTTTCTTTAAAGTTACCAGCATATCTGGTTGACCATTTCCCTCCAACTACTTGAAGAAATCTCCAAACAGTTTCAGCGTCTTCTTTAACTCCTCTGATTCTGTGGTCGTAGAAAGAAATGCGGTTCAGCCAACTCAGCCAGAGGCCTGCCAGCCCAGAAGACGTTCCGGGTGCAAAGCTGGAGATCATGTCACCAGTTCAGCGTACAAAGCAGAGTTCCACAAGGCTAAAAAGATCAGTGGCCCTGATTCTGGAAAACTCTGGCTCAAGGTGAAGTTCATCGCATCCACCCGGATAAGCGCTTAGGCGACAAGTTGCTCAGACTGGCGAAAATCTCCCACCTGCATGCAGGGGCTTCATTGTTTGGGTCGAGGGGCAGAGTTAGGACCAGTCTCCTAAATCACCGTAGTGGGGACGTGGAGGCAAGGAAAGGGCGAGAGATGACCCAGTGACTGAACAGAGGACATGGGTAAAGAGGCTGGTGAGACTTGACAGAAGCCTTCCACTGAGAGGACCACAGGATTCAAAGGGCCGATTCGAAAGAGGCGGAGGATCTGTTTCCATACCAGACCTCAGGATTTGGTCAGAGGGGGCAAAGTGAGGATGACTCCTCTTTAGACTTCAGGATTTGGGCAGAGGGGCGAAGTGAGGATTTGTTTTCTCATCAGATCTCAGGATTTGGGCAGAGGGGCGAAGTGATGATCTGTCTCCTCACCAGACTTCAGGATTTGGGCAGAGGGGCGAAGTGAGGATCTGTCTCCTCACCAGACCTCAGGATTTGGGCAGAGGGGCGAAGTGATGATCTGTCTCCTCACCAGACTTAAGAATTTGGGCAGAGGGGCGAAGTGAGGATCTGTCTCCTCACCAGACTTCAGGATTTGGGCAGAGGGGCGAAGTGAGGATCTGTCTCCTCACCAGACTTCAGGATTTGGGCAGAGGGGCGAAGTGAGGGTCCGTCTCCTCACCAGACTTCAGGATTTGGGCAGAGGGGCGAAGTGAGGGTCTGTCTCCTCACCAGACTTCAGGATTTGGGCAGAGGGGCGAAGTGAGGGTCTGTCTCCTCACCAGACTTCAGGATTTGGGCAGAGGGGCGAAGTGAGGGTCCGTCTCCTCGGTGATCTGGGAATGCACGGGCCGGGACAGCACGGGTGCGTCATGGATCACGATGGCCTCCAGCTGCTGGTGCGTCAGGATGAAGGGCGACAACTCGTTGTCCGACATCTGCCGCTGCAGGATCTTCTCGTGGCGCGTGCGCGCGTTCATTAGGGCGCGCGACGGGGCGCGCGGGGTATCGGAATGATTGACAGAAACAGGCGCCTCTTGCAGCACAATGATTGGCTGAGGTCTTTCGCTGGCGGAGCTGGAGGGGGTGAGGTAAATGTCTGGTGCGGACAAAGTCCCGCCCATGGCGTTCACAGACATGCCGTTCCTGTGAGCTGCCTGCTGCTGCGGCAGTTGATGGTGTTGCTGTTGCTGTTGCTGCTGCTGCTGCTGCTGCTGCTGATGTTGTTGTTGTTGTTGCTGTCGTGGAGTTTCTGACGTGCTGGGGGAGTGCTCCTCGTGGGGGTGACTCCGGCAGGAGGAGGGGTGGTGGTGGTGGTGAGCGGAGGAGTTGCTGTCCCTGCGGTGCTCCCTCTTGGGTGTGGTGCTGGGCTTGGGTCGTCCGTTGGTGGACACCTCTTCCACCAGGGGCTTCCTGTAGTACTCCTCTGCACGCACGCACGCACACACACACACACACACACACACACACACACACACACACACACACACACACATCATATGTCAGAAAAAACACAGAAACGAAATCTAAGTCATTGATATGAAAGCCACGCCCTCTGTCCTAAGTAACTGACAAAAATCTGAAACGAACGAAAGTGACAAGCAGAAAACAGCTGCGTTCAGAGAAACTTGAATGATAAACTGGACTTGGGTATAACAGACTGGAACTTGGGTAGAAAATCAAGGTTTTCAAAAGAAGAACACGGCAAAGGAGAGAAAATTAAAAAAAAAAAAAAAAAAACCAGGGGGGGGGGGGGGGGGGTCCAAGCGTTTTTCGTTGTCAGTTGATTTTTATCATACCCAGATACAATCTCCCCAGCATCCTACATCCATGTCATCTTAAAAAGTCTCTGAAATATGGAAAGGGGAGAGCAGAGGTACCCGTCAAAGAGCAGTTCTCTTCTCCTAGGCGCAAAACGTGGACCTGTTAATCGACTGGTTGCCTTCAAGCAAGGCCAAGGTCAAAGTGAAGAGAAATGTGAACCCCGGGGTCTACGGATAATTTTTAATGTGCCTTACAATCTAGAAGCTGCAATCATTCATGTCAAGCTTCTAGAACAATGGCGGATGGAGACAATGCCGGTGACCCACAGATGTTCGGCTTCATCTTCATAATCGTCGTCGTCGTCGTCATCATCATGACTCACCATCTACAAAGAGAAATGTCCTAGGTGATGGGGTCAGAGCGTC
>CM031598.1:12842218-12844718 GCA_018398815.1 Conus ventricosus
GTCACGCAGGAGACGTCAATCTGATCGCAAACAACGAGGATAATGTGTGGTCTCCCTGACGACGGAAGATCCGTCCCCAAACCAATACCAGCCCAACGCTTCCGTATCTCACGCGCCCCACGAGGGTTCAAAGGGAAGGGGTTTAAGTCGGCTTGCCAGAAATCGTGGTACTTCACTGTCTACCTTTCTTATGGTCCAGAATAGTCTACGTGAAGACTGTGGGCACGGGGCAGGTTAAACATCCCCATCTGGAAGAAATGACTGCTGGCATAATGGCAGCCAGAGCGATCACCAATGTCCGTTCGCCGGTATGTCGGAAACTGTTCATTTTGTTTGAATCGTGGGTGGCTGATCTATCTCTTTCTCTCTGTCTGTTTGTCTGTCTGTCCGTCTCTCTCTCTTTCTCTTTCTCATGCACTATTTCTCTTTCTTTGGCGCTCGCACTCGTGCTTGTGACCTCTGTTTCTGTCTGTTTATCTGTCTCTGTCCAAAGGTCCGTCTGATTCTCTCTCCCTCCCTCCCTCTCTCTCTCTCTCTCTCTCTCTCTCTCTCTCTCTCTCTCTCTCTCTCTCTCTCTCTCACACACACACACACACACACACACATACACACATACACGCACGCGCGCGCGCGCGAGCACAGGCACGCACGCACCACCACGCACACACATATGAAGAGGAAATGTGTGTGTGTGTTTGTTAGCTGAACACAGAATATCAACGATAAATTGGAATAAAGACCCTGCCCCAAATCGCATCCTTTTGTTGTAAAGGTTGGGTCTTGATTTTCTTTGCCCTTTTCCCATTTCTGGACGGCGTGAAAGAAGCACACTTCAGACTGCCTTTGAAGATTTTGGACATGTCTCTGATTTTGTACCACATGATGCACTTTCAGACCGCTTACAAATTAAGCGGCAAAAGGTAAGTTTCCTCCCTGCGACTTGATTGAAAATGGTCTTATATGCAAAAAACATCATCAATGATAAGTCTCTGTGTTCTAGTAAAAGAACAAAGAAATAATTTGGGGCTATAATTTTACAGCAGTTAGCAGAGCTAAAATGTAACGCTACAGTTGGCGATGAATGAGGAAAAGAAAAGAAATTCTTCAGCTTACTACAGTCTTTCGAAATATGCAGAAATGATTGCAAATACTTTCTTTAAAATTCCTTAGTCTAAGCCCAAACCAATACTGTTACACTCGTCCAATAAAACAGATTGCAACATGAAGGAAACGTACATACGTTAGAATATACATGATTCTGGATATGTTCCTGTGAGAGCTCTTTTAGGAACATGATTCTGGATATGATCATTTGAGAACTCATTCTACAAAGAAAACAAAAACGACAAAAACAAATTATATATACAGACAGATAGATTGACAGAAAGAAAAACAGACAGACAGACAGAAAGAAAGAGAGAAAGAAAGATAGACAGACAGACAGACAGTTAGATAGACAGATAGATAGACAGATAGATAGACAGATAGATAGATAGACAGATAGATAGACAGACAAACAGATAGATAGATAGACAGACAGACAGATAGATAGATAGATAGATAGATAGACAGACAGACAGACAGACAGACAGACAGATAGATAGATAGATAGATAGATAGATAGATAGATAGATAGATAGACAAATAGATAGATAGACAGATAGATAGACAGACAGACAGATAGATAGACAGACAGATAGATAGATAGATAGATAGATAGATAGATAGATAACCATGACAAGTGTCCATTGCATGTGAATTCCTACGCAGTACATATGAGGTTTTGCTTTCGACTCTTGCAAAAGGATATTTGTATGCTGGCACACGAAACTTACCAAACATAACTGGGTACAGACGACACAGCACTGGACAACGTAGCAAAGCACTGGATAACACAGATCACCTCTTAAGAAAACATACTGAAAGGGGAAAAGCATACTGATCGTCTGCTTGTACACATATCAATGTAAAACTTTACACCAGATTTTTTTTTCCTCCTGCATTTGCAGTTTGTTGTGCCGTCTTTTAAAAACATAGATGTATATGAAAATAACCCCCCCCCCCAAAAAAAAAAAAAAAAAAAAAAAAAAAACCCAAACAAAAAACAAACAGAACAAACAAACAAAACAAACGAACAAACAAAAGACACATAACATGTAGCCCAGTCCAGCAGTGCACAAAGCAGGCTAGATCTCTGGCTAATCGATGTGTGTTTTATTGCCGAGGTCTACTGCGTCAGCGTACCGATCTTTCTCTGATCGATGGTTACAGGCTCTGTCGGTCAGTCTGACTGCCAGTAAAGAGAAAAGGGAGGGGAGGGGGAGGGGGGGGGGGGGGGGGGGGGGAGGGGGGAAGCAGGAAGGAGAAGGAAAACAGGATACAATTCCATGCACACTGTTTACAGCACCGCCATCTACGGAGGCCACACGAGGACCAAAAATGTGTTCAAAGCAAACCTATTCATGTTGCGTTTGTTTGTTTTTTAGACAGAGTTTTCAAA
>CM031598.1:12852218-12875654 GCA_018398815.1 Conus ventricosus
AGATAGATAGATAGATAGATAGATAGATAGATAGATAGAGAGAGAGAGAGAGAGAGAGAGAGAGAGAGAGAGAGAGAGAGAGATCAGTATATTTAAAATGCCTGAAACAATTTTATACAGTGCTCAACCCTTGGGGAGCAACATTAGTAAAAATAAGTATTATATATATATATATATATATATGTGTGTGTGTGTGTGTGTGTGTGTGTGTGTGTGTGTGTGCGTGCGTGCGTGCGTGCGTGCGTGCGTGCGTGTTTGTGTGCGTGTGTGTGACAGTAACGGCCCAAGAGCCATACTGCAAAGAGTTTCTGTCGAATGTCACGTCATGTCAGTCCCAAAACGCTATGAGCACGTTTCATGAGTGGCTCACCACATGGTATGCACCATACCGCCTCCTCTTCTTTTAAAAGGACAAGAGAGGTATCATGCCAGTCACGACACACGTGTGTAACATGAAATATGAAGATGAAAGGCAAATTGAAGGGGCGGGAGGAGAGGGATGGGGAGGGGGTGACACACAGGGTTAGGTTCCCCTTTCTTTCCCACAACATAAAAAAAATAAATAAACAAAACAGAGTTAAGGTTGACAGAAAAAAAGAGTCGGTCGGGTTACAGTAACCGCAAATTTTTGTCGTTGCTTTTCTTTTTCTTTTTAGGTTTGTTTTTTTCTTATTTGTCTCAGCACTCTCCTCCCCAGTCAGATGCACGGACACATAAGATATTTCTATTTCTATTTCTTTCCACCAACCCCTCTTCATTACTTAGATCTTTCAAAACGTGGTCTGGGTTTTTAACATATGAAAGCTAACCTTACGTGAAGCCGAGGGACGTACACAGAAAGAAGGGATCTTACTTTAACTTCCATGGCGAAACAAGTAAAGGTACATAACTCCTAACTAATTCACTTGATGTGTCCATTCACCCCTCATACATGCAAGCAAGAGGCATATGAAACAAGGAAATTCGGTCATGAACCCATAGTCAACGTATGGTTTGACTGGATACATTACGGCCTAAATCAACAGAATTTCCTCTGTATACAGTCGTAACCAACAGACAGACTTCTGATTATCATCGTCATCTTCATCATCATCATCATTATTATCTTGTTGTTGATGATGTTGTTGTTGCTGCTTCTGCTCTTCTTCTTTCCCTTCTTTTCCCTTCATCTTTTTCTTCTCTTTCTTCTTCTCCTTCTCCTTCTTTTTCTCTTTCTTCTTCGTAATTTTTGTTCCTGTTGTTGTTTTTCTCCTTCTCCTCTTTCCTCCTCCTCCTCCCCTCGTCTTCTTCCTCTTCATCTTGGTGTTGTTGTTGTTGATGTTGTTGCTGTCGTTATTGCTGTTTTGGTTTCGTTGTTCTTTCTCTTCTTCTTCTTTCGTCTTCCCCCTCTTCTTCCGTCTCCTCCTTCTAAACGTCTGCTCACTGCAGGGGATAACAGGCATTGAGGTGGGAGGAGAGCAGCGCAATAAGATTACCTGACATGCTCGTTAAAGGCTTTAATCGGAAGTCACTGCCATATGCTAACTAAAAACCAAAGAATCATTCTAAAAATGGACAAATGGTATTATATGCAATGGATTAAAGAATGTGACACCAGTTTTCCATAAAGTCGGTACAGTATCATTTTTGTTGTTTGGTTTCATTTCAAAGTTAGATGAGGGCGAGACTGAGATCATAGATCTATGTTGTAGCTGAAGTTTACAGTCATTGTTATTGTAGTCCATCCAGTTCCACGGGGACTTTTTCAGGCTTCCGATTGCAGAAAATAACGACGTGCATACTTTCCCCGCTTAATCTCTTTACAATGTTGAGTTTTTGAACTACCGGTTGGGGAAAAAACAAACTATGGCAGTGACAAATTGTGAGTATGTTGATGAACTCTGAACATTCTGCCTGATTATACCACAAGGAAAAACTATTCCTTTATCAGCTATTCGTTTGTTAGATACAAAGTATTCAAATTGATGTCATCTTGCCCAAGAAATTGGTTTTCATGACGTTCATTCTTTGGAGGACACACACACACACACGTGTGTGTGTTTTGTGTGTGTGTGTGTGTGTGTGTGTGTGTGTGGTGTGAGCGAAAACACACGCCATTATCTGACTTACATTAATGACTTCATATCCTCAGCCACACGCACTCAAGAAGCAAACAAACAAAAAGAACATCTTAAGGTGACGAAGGGACGATTCCCCAACATATCTCTTGCCTAAGATAGCTATCACTCAAATCATCAATTCATTCACCTCCATCAGCTTTGACCTTGGTCCGCTTCAGTCTTCCTATATGACCCCTAGAAATAACCGATTCTAAAGGGGAGAGCGAAGGGAGAGAGAAAGGAGAGGGCGAGTGAGAGGGGGTGGGACTCTGAGGAGATGAAGAGGGAACTGGATGAATGGGTGGGAAAAGACTACAAAGTGTGTGTGTGTGTGTGTGTGTGTGTGTGTGTGTGTGTGTGTGTGTGTGTGTGTGTGTGTGTGCGTGCGTGCGTGCGCGTGTGTGCGCATGTGTGTGTGTACGTGTGTGTGTGTGTGTGTGTGTGTGTGTGTGTGTGTGTGTGTGTGTGTGTGTGTGTGTGTGTGCGCGCGCGCCCGCGCGCGCTTGCCTGCGTGGGTGTGCGTACGAGCACGAGACGGAGGGTGCTATTAGTGGGAGTGAGATAAATGAATGTAGACAACCAAGTCTTTTCTTTCTTTATATGTGAACAGACTGACAGACAGAAAGACAGGTATGCAGAGAAGGGCAGAGAGACAGAAATACAGGTAGATAGATGAATAGGCAGATTGCAGACAAGACAGTTAGACAGACAAACGATAGATAAATCGACAGAAAAAATATATACACATGGAAAAAAGTTAAGCAACCCTCACATTTATCGCTAAGGACGAGATATAATACTATTTAAATGAAAGCAACACTCAAGTAAATCAAAATGGTCTTTATTCCATGAAAGTATGACACTGTCCCATTACCGAAACAATAGAAATATGGTTCAGTGTTTGAAAATTCAACTGCAAAATGGTGAACAAAGATGTGCACCATTTTTGAACAAAAACATGGCATGGTTAAGTTTTAAAATAACAATTTCATCCAGTTGATGCCGAAATTAATTTTGGTAGGAAAACAACAATGAAAGTGTCCAGATAGCATAACAGCAAACAAAAATCAATACCGGGTGTATCCTCCCTGTACATTGATGACTGCCTGAATCCTTCGTCTCATCCCTCCAGTGAGTCGTCTGATCTGCTGAAAGGTGATCTGCTGCCACTCCCGATGCAATGCTGCTTCCAGTTCCTGGAGATTTTGCAGAGGAGGGTCCAGTTTCTGTATTCGACGGCCAAGCAAGTCCCATAGATGCTCCAGCGGATTGAGGTCCGGACTCATGGCAGGCCATGGTAATGTTGTCACCGCCTCTTGCTGGAGGTATGCTGTGACTGCTCTTGAACGATGAGGCCGGGCATTGTCATCCATGAACACAGGTCTTGTGGCTAGTGGGTGGTCGTCAAAATGAGGCACAACAGCTGGCTGCAGTACCTCCCGGATGTAGCGATCTCCTGTCAAGTTGCCACGAATGGTCACCAGGTCCATCTTGCAGTCGTGTGAGATGCATCCCCACACCATGACGGAGCCTCCGCCGAAAGGTACAGTTTGTTTGATGTTCCTTGCAGCATAGGCTGTTTGGGGATGCCTCCATACTCTCGCTCTGCCATCTGTAACATGCAGTAAGAAGCGGCTTTCATCAGACCAGTGGATCTTCCTCCAGTTCCTTAGGTTCCAGTGCTGTCGGGCAAGACACCAGGTCAAACGCAATCTCTTATGATTGTCTGTAAGGTGTGGACGCTTGATGACTCTTCTTGCCCTCAGTCCTATAGCTTGCAAGCGATTTCTAACGGTTTTTGTGGACAGAGGTCGATTTGGCAGCCACTGCCGTTTCAGTGTGGTTGAAGGTGCGAATCGCTGTTGCCGTACCAGTCGGTGGAGCGCCCTGTCTTCACGCTGGGTAGTGACACGTGGTCTGCCTGATCGTGGCCGGTCATTCACTGTGTTCGTTTCAGCATGTTTTCTTATCAATCGGCTGATTACTGACGTTTGGTATCCCAGTTGACGTCCAATAGCTTTGCTTGTCATACCAGTAGAATGCATGCCAATAATTTGCCAACGTTGTCCTTCTGACATTCTTCTTCGTTCCATCTTGTTGGACAGTGACTGTGCAGTGAGAAACTTACTCAAAAACGCACGTTTCTGTGGAGTGAGCAAACTTCATTTTTGCGAGTGCACGGATGGTGTGATGCTCGTGCATGCCACATGCAGCCAGAGACTCACTGTCACACTTGGCTGGTTTTATCATCTCTATGGAATACCCGTCTTGTCAGAATTACTATTTTGTGCCATGTTAATACTCACAGTTACCTGGGACGGTATGTTTCATTTAGGGTTGCTTAACTTTTTTCCATGTGTATACATAGATAGACAGATGATAGGTAGATGGATTATATACAGATATAAAAACATAAACACATAAAGAAGCAAAGTTATACAGAGAGAGACACGGACAGACAGCGAAGTAAGTATAGAGACTAATGACACAAACGTGCATGCAGAGTGCTAAATAGAGAGACATACATAAACAGTTAAGACACACACACACACACACACACACACACACACACACACACACACACACACACACACACATACACACACACACACACAGAGAGAGAGAGAGAGAGAGAGAGAGAGAGAGAGAGAGAGAGAGAGAGAGAGAGAGAGAGAGAGAGAGAGAACAGACATACATAAATAGTTAGACAGACACATAGATTGTCACGAGTTTGTCACGAGGCCTACGACGTTTGACCCATCTAGGGTGGCGGAATTACTCATTTATTTATTGTCGTTGCTGTTGTCGTGTATCCGTCCCTTAATGTGGTTTGTGGTGCGTTTGCACCTTAATGTCGTTCAGTTCAGGTTAGGTTTACTTTCTCTCTCTCTCTCTAATTCCACTGCCCGTGCTATTCATCCTGCAGGTTCACGGGTGGCTGGTACCTTTCTCTTGAACTTGCTGTCTATCGGCCTCTCGCCTGTCTTTTTACCTGTCGCACGTGCTTCATTTCTTTTAGTTTGAAGTATGCTCACTCTGGACGTAGCGTGGCATGTTGGCCGCCATCGCTTAGGCAGGTTTTCTCTTCACTCGAGCGGAAGATGTCTCTGGGAGCGCCTGCTCCGGTCTTGGTTCTTCACTTATCGTCGAAGGTACAGTCGGTACCTTCATTTCCTACAGTCGGCCTGTAGGAGAGGGACATCACTTCTTCTTTTTCCGCATCTGCGCTTCTGTCCTCTCGACTGGACAGAGGGCAGAGAGAGTCGTTTGACCCGCCTCTTCTGGGTCACCCACGGGTAGCTGGTAAGCATCAGTTTCGTGGTTCGTTTGTTGTTGTTGTTGTTTTTTTGTTGTTGTTAGCCGGCTTATTCTTCTCTTTTGCGCAATTTTCTTTTGTTTTCAAAATTGTAAAAAAGAAATATTGTTTGAGACCTTTTCTCTGGTTAATTCAATCTTTAACCTGGCCATTCTAAATTATATCCAAAATTCTTTCTCCTGTTTATGCATCTGGTGATGCGGTAGTCGGTGGGGATGGGAGAGAACCTGGTGATTCAAGGTTGGTACTTGCTTGGTCTCGCTCGTCCGCCCCTGTCACATTCGCCGGACTCTTATTCTTCGGCCACCGTCTGTTTGTGTGTGCAAGGAGAACGAGTTTTGTGTTCGCGAGCGTGCGTACGCATGATTTGTCGTTCGGATGCGTGGTTGGAGATTTGTGTTATTTTGAAATGTGGCTATAAAATGTGATAATTATGCCATTGAGTTATTATTTGCAAATGTGGTGGCAGTTATAAAGTGATAGTTGCTGTGTTAGTTTATTTCCTAAGGAAGGAAAATGTTAAACGTGAGTGAGAGAAGGATGAAGATAATTCATATTTGTTTTATAGCCTGTTAATTTAATGCAGTCTTTTACCTGCTTCGTGTGAGAAGACTTTAACGAACATTCCTGATTTGGTTGGTTTGCTGTGTTATGCTCAGGTCTGTGTTGAGCTGGGGTTGTTGGTGTATTTAGTAGACCTCCCCTCGCCCATCATGCGAGTGGCTGTTAGGATTTAACAGCATGGGTCAGACTGTACTGACGGCGGGGTTCCAGTACCCTTCCTCCCTTTCTTCTCTCCTCCCAGCTACCCTTTTCCCTCCTCCTGGGGGCTTCACCCGGAGCTTGGACTGGTTGGTGCCACGCGCTGGTTGGGGCCACGCTCTGGTTGGGACCGCGCACTGGTTGGTGCCGCGCGCTGGTTGGTGCCACGCGCTGGTTGGGGCCACGCTCTGGTTGGGACCGCGCACTGGTTGGTACCGCGCGCTGGTTGGGATCACGCACTGGTTGGGACCACGCACTGGTTGAGGCCACGTACTGATGGAAAAGCCCGTGGACTTGACTGGTCGGTCCTGATCCCCGTCCAGGACCTCCAGCAACAACGCCACGTTCCCCCCCCCCCCCCCCCCCCCCCCGCGACGCGCTCTCCACTGTCCGCTTGTGTGCGTCAAGGATGTCGGCCTTGAACGACTTTCTTCAAGAACCGACCCGGTTCGGAGCACCTAGTGCGACAGGGTGCTCCCAGTAGACTTGGGAGAGGCAGGGGTGTGGGAAGGGATGGGTGTTGCAAATGTTTATTTATAATTGTGTATATGTCATATGTGTTGAAATGCTGTGATTGTGATTGTGTACGTCGTATAGTGAAATGTTTATTTATAATTGTGCATGTTGTGTGTGTTGTAATGCTTAATTGAGTGTATGTCGTGTGTTGAAATGCTTGATTGTGATTGTGCATGTTGTGTGCGTTGGAATGCTTATTTATGACTGTGTGTGTTGGTGTGAATAAATGGGTGTTGTATCGTAATCTTTCTTGTGTGGTCTCTTGCGGGGCGTGTGAGGTCAGTCACTCCCTTCACTCCCACCTAGACCGATCCTGTCAGGGCAGACCTCCAGGGGTCGATTTTGACATAGATAAACAATCAGAGAGATACACAGACAGACAGACAGACAGAGTGTTAAAAACAAAAACACAAACAAAGAAACAAAGATTAAACAAGATGCAAAGCATATAAACGTACTCCCAGTTTATCCTGAATACGCGTGAGATATTCCATAAAGAGGAAAAACCGTCTTGGGCTGGTGTAACCATTAGTAATGGCTATTCTGGTAAACATCGGCTATCGTCTGTGACCTAAAATGAACATACTTACAATTTTTCAGAAAGATCGGCCAAGAACTTTCTGAGATTTTCCATAAAGAAGAAAACCATTATGGGCCGTTAGTAACGGCTATAACGGTAAACTTAAACATCGGGCATCATCCGTGACCCATAATGAACATATCTACAAATTTTCAGAAATATCGGCCACGTACTTTCTGAGATATTCTATAAAGAAGAAAAACCGTTACAGGCCGTTACAGCCGTTAGTAACGGCTATAACGCTAAACTAAAACATCGGGCATCATCCGTAACCCATAATGAAGATACCTAGTACCTGCTAATTTTCACAAAGATCGGCCAAGTACTTTCTAAGATTTTCCATAAAGAAGAAAAGCGTTACGGGCCTTTACAGCCGTGAGTAACGGCTATAACGGTAAACTAAAACATCGGGCATCATCCGTAACCCATAGTGAACATACCTGCTAATGTTCACAAAGATCGGCCAAGTACTTTCTGAGATATTCCATAAAGCAAAAAAAAACCAAAACGTTACAGCCGTTACAGCCGCTAGTAATGCTATAACGGTAAACTAAAACATCAAGCATCATCCTTGATCCATAATGAACATACCTGCTAATTTTCACAAAGATCGGCCAAGTACTTTCTGAGATATTCCATAAAGAAAAACAACCGTTACAGGCCGTTACAGCCGTTAGTAACGGCTATAACGGTAAACTAAAACATCGGGCATTATTCGTGACCCATAATGAACATACTGCTAATGTTCACAAAGATCGGCCAAGTACTTTCTGAGATATTCCATGAAGAAGAAAAGGCGTTACAGGCCGTTACAGCCGTTAGTAACAGTATAACGGTAAACTAAAACACCGGACATTATTTGCGACCCATAATGAACATATCTACAAACTTTCAGAAAGATCGGCCAAGTGCTTTCTGAGATATTCTATAAAGAAGAAAAACCGTTACAGGCCATTACATCCGTTAGTAACAGCTATAACGGGGTAAACTAAAGCATCGGGCATCATCCGTGACCCATAATGAACATACCTGCTAATTTTCACAAAGATCGGCCAAGTACTTTCTGAGATATTCCATAAAGAAGAAAAACCGTTACAGGCCGTTACAGCCGTTATTAACGGCTGTAACGGTAAACTAAAACGTCGGGCATGATCCTTGACCCATAATGAACGTACCTACAAATTATCACAAAGATCGACCCAGTAGTTTTGTCTGGAGCGAGTGGAACACATTTTGACCACGGACACACAGACACACACACACACACTCACACACAGACAGCATTTCTTCGTTCCCATTCTAAAGTACTCCCTATTCTGTAAAAACTGGGAGTACAAAAAGGAAAGGAGGAGTCAGAAAAAAAGGAAAGAAGGAATCATCAGAAACACACACATACACACACACACACACACACACACACACACACACACACACACACACACACACACACACACACAAATGGACTCAGAAGAAGAATCTCTTTTAAGTGACTTCCCAGGGGAAAAAAACAAACACGAAGAGAAAATGAAGACATTTGCAAGCCCCGCGTGTCATTGTTCTGATCTCCAGCCCCACACGCCCCCTCTCACCCCATAACCCTCCACCTCCCCAATCATCTCCACCTTTCCCCTTTCTCTCTCCTCTTCTCCCATCACCTCTACGTGCTCAGAATGGCGGGCACCGATCCGCCCAAAACATCCGATTGTTTTGCATCTTGGGCGCCTGGGGAGCGCCAAGAACCAGCCACCTACCTCTCTTCAATAAGAAAAAAAAAGAAGAAAAAAAAGAAAAAGAAAAAAAAAACCCAAAATGTGAAGAGATCTGACGATGAGATGGAGTGCTGATAGGCCAGTACTGTCAGGCTGATAAATGACTGCACTTTTTGTTGCGGATAATTAGATAAGTCACACACACACACACACACGCACACGCACACTCACACACACACACACACACACACACTCTCTCTCTCTCTCTCTCTCTCTCTCTGTCTCTCTCTTTCTCTCTCTCATACACACACACACGCGCGTGCGCGCACGCACGCACGCACGCACACACACACACACACACACACACACACACACACACACACACACACACACACAAGCACGCACACATACACACTCGCAGAGAGAGAGAAAGAGAGGAGAGAGAGAGAGAGAGAGAGAGAGAGAGAGAGAGAGAGAGAGAGAGCGAGCGAGGGAGAGAGAGAGAGAGAGAGGGAGAGAGAGAGAGAGAGACAGAGACAGAGAGAGACAGAGAGAGAGAACAGAGAGAGAGAGAGAGGTGCGTGTCCTCTTGAGAAAACAAAACAAATCAGAGAAGATCTCCGACTGAATGCTTGGTTCATATGATTCTTCTGACTGGAACCGGACTGGTCAGAACACCTCTGCCGTGCTATGCACGCCCACCAAGGGCAGACAAACGTCTGTATCTGTTCTGACAGGAATCGGACTGGTCAGAACACCTCTGCCGTGCTATGCACGCCCACCAAGGGCAGACAAACGTCTGTATCTGCCCAACTATCCATCACGGTTCCCCCTGAGCTGATGATAATGATGACTTTGCATACGCGAAAGAGCTGGACCCCCCTTCCCCCCCAAAAAAAATAAATAAATTAAAAAAAAAAAAAAATGCGCGTTAACAATCGTGGAATCTGCATCAGTCTTGGGAGGAATGATTGAAAAGAAACCAACCAAAGCAACTGACAAACAACACCGAACGGAAGCATGATTCACCGCCCCGCACACAGAGTATGGCTTCCTGACGTGTTAAAAAGCCCATTCACCGAAGCCAGAGAAACGAGCAGTTGCAGCGCACGAGTACACTCAAACGTGAAATCTATGTCAATGCGGGACGCAAATCCTGCGCACTTTGACTCTTTCCCCCCAGACAAAAAAGAAAGAAAGACCAAGTGTTGCTTGGAACGGTATTTTCTCGATGTGTTGTCCGCGTTGCATCTGGACATCTGGCAATGTAAACGCGTCTATAAAACATAAAACTGATGACGTGAGCGGGCTTGTGTGATCTGATAAAGATGTCAAGGTCAGTTTGATAACAGACAGGTCGACCTCTGGGACCCTATCAGGAGTGTCACCACTCAAAGGGAGGGTGAGGGGCGGGGGGGGGGGGGGGGGGGGGGGATCGAGTTCATACGTTTGTCATGGAAAAAGCAACAACAAACAAGAACACACTCACATACCACAGAGATATTACAACACCCTCAAGGCGATTAGACTGAGCCGTGCCGGGGTTGAGATCGTGCAGAAAAAAAAAAATCGCAATGGTGCAAAGGCAAACGAACAGGCAGACACACAAACCGGGAAAATAAAAAGTAATAATTATGGGCACATTCAGAATGGACAGGCAGCGTCCATTGTACACAGTGCTCGCTATAAAAAGTAATAATTATGGGCACATTCAGAATGGACAGGCAGCGTCCATTGTACACAGTGCTCGCTATAAAAAGTAATAATTATGGGCACATTCAGAATGGACAGGCAGCGTCCATTGTACACAGTGCTCGCATTTTCACAAACTAGTCGCTATATTTACAAGAACATTCTAGCATGTTATAAATTGTAACGAAAAAAAACTGTAAAGACTTTCTAGAATAAAGACAGTTAAATGTGTCACAAACCTACACAAGGTGACGGCAGTAAACAAAGAAACAAAGAAAAAAGGCAGAGAGAGCGACAGAAAAGAGGAAACGTATCAACGAAGAATGTCCAGATTGCTGGGACTAAGTTTATACTGAAACGGCCACCGGCAACCCAAGGGGCATTGAAAACGGTCCTTCCGATCACACACAAACAGACAGACAGAATACTGTTCCAAGGTACCTCATCTGCACGCGCAAGATCAATAATCATAAGAAGAATGAATATTCACCGTAACGTCTGCGTTCATTTCATTACTTCAGCCCAGTCAACCGAACGGGGTTCGTATCAGGGCTGTAAAGCGTGCATAACAATTAAATTTTCAACGTTCTTGATTAATGGCGTCTGTGGCTAGCAAACATCACTGCCTCTGATGTCAAGGTGACCGCGACCCTCCGCAGAACATTTCTTTTTCTTAATGTCGTTTCCAACTATGGGAAAGGACTGGAGTTTGCAATGAAGTTCGCAACGTTCGCCGAGAACAAACACAATGAAACAAAATCGGGTGCGTGGGTGGGTGGGAACGTAGAGTGTTTGTACCGGCCGTTGACCCTTTCCAGTCTGTCAGAAGATTCACTCCGGTGTTCAAAAGTTCAGTCATTTGATACTGGATGTTTTCCTTTAAAAGGGCAAAAATATGTTTATGACTTTGCTGAAATTCCTATATGGCTACATACTGCCAACGTATGTATGTGCACGTGTGATTGTGCGTGTGAGTATATGTTACCTGGATCCTATCTTGGATATTTCTGAACGTAGCGTCTCAACACTCCGCATTGTCCAGGACACGAAAAATTTAAAGGGAAAAGCTATGATATTTTGGCAACGAGCTGTGTTCTTGTTGAGTTCTGGCGTATGTATGAAAACTCTACAGTGACGCAGTTTCCGACTTAATTCGTACGAATATGATGCCATTTTCTGGCATGAGAAGCTTCAGAATTGTTTTCGAACTTACCAACCCGTACGACTCGTTGGTTCAACATTTGACTTGCAGTGTATCTTCGAAATCAGGAGCGTCAGCCATAGGTGTCATGTACGCTTCAGAAAATGAACAGAGCGAGATCGCTCTGTGTCGTGTGCTCGTCTCACCGAACGTGTAGAACTACTCAAAGCTGGGATCCGGAAAAAGATTCATGGTCATCAACTTCTTAGACATCGCAACAACAACAACAAAAGAAGAAAAACAAACCTTTGATATACCTTGGCATGTCCAGAGGCTGGAGAACTTGAGTTTCTTCAGAGTTTCTTCAAATACGTTCAAATAAATCTAATGATTCTTCTTTCAAAGGAAAATGTTGGTACCTGAAAGACATCATAATCACTGAGACCTTTCTCTCTTCTAATTTCCATTGCTAAAGTTGAGGTGGTTTATTTGAATCTCTCTTTAAGTCCGGCCAGTGTCGCTTTTAATGTACCATGTCGCTGTAATGGCATCACGTTCCGGTCCCTTCCAGGCACCACAGAGCACCCTGGAGCGACTCGGCAGCAGTGCAGTGTCTCCTCTGGTGGGTTGCCATGTGACGACTTGACATTGATTGCTCCCTGTCAATTGCCGGGCCGGCCTCTGGCTGTGGAATAGGCGGCGTGGGTGCAGTGTTTAAACTGTTGCGTTGTGCTTTAGAGCGTGACAAGGGATGTAACTCGTGCAGCGTAAACACAGCTGCAGACTGGTGCGTGTGATGGGAAGAGCGAAGAAAGCCATAGGGATGAAGGCGACTGATAGAAACCTCTGTAGACAATCCCCTGTAGACAACCCCCTATAAACAATCCCCTGCAGACAAACCCCTGTAGACAAACCTCTGTAGACAAACCCTGCAGACAAACCCCTGCAGACAAACCCCTGCAGACAAACCCTGCAGACAAACCCTGCAGACAAACCCTGTAGACAAACCCTGTAGACAATCCCCTGTAGACAAACCCTGTAGACAATCCCCTGTAGACAATCCCCTGTAGACAAACCCCTGTAGACAAACCTCTGTAGACAAACCCTGTATACAAACCCTTGTAGACAAACCCCTGTGTATACTATCCCCTGTTGACAAACCCCTGTAGACAAACTCTGTAGACAAACCCCTGTAGATACACCTCTGTAGACAATCCCCTGTGTAGACACACCCTGTAGACAAACTCTGTAGAGAAACCCCTGTAGACAAACCCTGTAGACAATCCCTTGTAGACAAACCCCTGTAGACAAACCCTGTAGACAAACCCCTGTAGACAAACCTCTGTAGACAAACCCCTGTAGACAAACCCCTGAAGACAAACCCTGTCGACAAACCCTGTAGACAAACCCCTGTAGACAAACCCCTGCGTAGACAAACCCCTTCAGGCGAAGTCAAAGAACACAATGTGACCCACACGGACAAGGAAACGGAGGAGGAAAAGAGAGAGAATGAAGAAGAATTCATTCTACCTTTCGTCCGCTACTGTTTATGGCTTAAGCCGAAAAGCCGGAGTTAAACCGAAAAAAAGTGAATGGGTAAAAAAAAAGGAAACAGAAGAAAAACAAGAAGAGGTGAAGGAGGGAGAAGAAGGGGGACAGAGAGGAAAAACAAAAAGGACGAGGAGAGGGAGGAGGTGGGGGAAAAAAGTATAAGATCAAATTGATGGTGATGATGATCATGATCATGTTAATGAAGTTGGAGAAAGGAGAAGAGAAGAAAGGAGCACGGGAGGAAACAAGAAGGGGAACGACACTAATGATGAGGAGGATGAAGACAGAAGGAGGGATAAAAGAGAGAGAGAGAGAGCAGAAGGAAGGGAAAAGGTCCTATCCCCGATGTTACTCCCCAGTGACCTACGTAACGAGCCAGACGGGGCCGAGCAGAGGAGCAACACATTGTTATTCGATGTCTAATAATTCTGTCTGCTGCAGGCTTCGCCTCTCACTAATAACAACGCTTTGCTGACGTCTGTAGTGTGTGTGTGTGAGTGTGTGTGTGTGTGTGTGTGTGTGTGTGTGTGTGTGTGTGTGTGTGTGTGTGTGTGTGTGTGTGTGAGTGTGTGTGTGTGTGTGTGCGCACACACACACACACACACACACACACACACACACACACACACACACGTATATACGTACTGACAGACAGACAGACAGATAGACACACGCACGCACGCGCGCACGCACACACACACACACACACACACACACACACACACACACACACACACACACACACACACACACTAGACGGTGTTTTTTTTTGGGGGGGGGGTTGTTATACGAGACAACAGATGGAGACTTACGACCACAGAAAGGGGGAAGGTAGGCGGTGAGGGGAGAGGGAGCAGAATGGACGGAGGAAGGGGTAGAGGGATGGGGTGGGGGTGGGGGGCACAGTGATACAAGATGCCACCAAAAACACTTGTCACTTCCTGCATTCTTTCAAGGGTGCATAACTGACCTGAATTCTCGCTGGTTGCCCTGTCTCCACCCTTCTCCCACCGCTGAAGGTCCGGAGCTTTGTGGCTCGCCTTATCTTTAGGTCTCAACATTGTCAGCTCTGTGCCCGTTCATCGATGAAACTCCACTGGCTCCCTGTTTCCGCCCGAGTTGACTACAAGACAGCCTGCATCTGCTGCAATGTTGACGCTGGCGCCCATCTTGCTTATCTCTCTGATCTGAATGCCTCTCTCTCTCTCTCTCTCTCTCTCTCTGTCTCTGTCTCTCTCTCTCTGTGTCTCTCTCTCTCTCTCTCTCTCTCTCTCTCTCTCTCTCTCATTCTCTCTCTCTCCATCTCTCTCTCTCGTTGTTCGATTGACTCACGACTTTTTAGGCAAAACGGCTTCAAACGTAACTCTCATGGCTTCCATTGCTTCCCTGTCTTTGATGCCCGCCCCTGGAACTCTCTTCCATTCCGTGTTAGATATTGTATTTCTGTCGCTTCTTTCAAATACAACACGACAACTTATCTTTTCAAAGAGTACATTCATGCCCAGAAGCTCCCAAATGTTTCGTAGTTTGTTCTTGCGTCCATTTGTATAATCATGAGTAGAGAGAGAGAGAGAGAGAGAGAGAGAGAGAGAGAGAGGAGAGAGAGAGAGAGAGAGAGAGGAGAGAGAGAGAGGATATGACAGGAGATGAGAGAGAAGCAGAGAGAGAGGAGAGGACAGGAGAGGAGAGAGACAGATGGGAGAGAGAGAGAGAGAAGATGAGAGAGAGAGATGAGAGAGAGAGAGATGAGAGAGAGAGAGAGTGAAGAGAGAGAGAGAGAGAGAGAGAGAGAGAGAGGAGAGAGAGAGAGAGAGAGAGAGAGAGAGAGAGAGAGAGATGAGAGAATGATGCACCCAGACCTATCGATAAGGTGCTATACAGACTCTAGTGGTAACTATTATTATATTTATCATCAAAAAGAGGGCGGGGTGGGGTAGAAGATGGACAGGTGAAATGAAGACTCAGTCATCAATTTCCGCGAGCTCTAGTCCAGAACTTGCCTCTGAGAATGTCAGCCTGACACTACCCATCACCCATCATTATCATCATCGGCTGCAGCGGTATCATCCACCATCAATGTCATCATCACCATTATCATCCCACGATCATAGGCTCCTTAGAGCGAGTGGGTAGGTTCTCGTCCTCCACAATGTCCCCATGATGAAGATCTGACCAACTATTTCCGTATCATCTCATAGGATCAAAACTCTGCGCCATAGTCTACAGTGCTGTGTCAACGCGCAGGAAATTTTTTTTAAAAAGCTGAAGCGCCATGCGCGCAGGATAGTTTATAAACCACAAGCACAGTGCATGAAGGATAAAACATTAAACCAGAAGCTCTTTGCGCAAAGGACAATAAGCTGAACGCGACCAACCACGCACCCAGAATAATAACGTTTGAAAAGAAGCCCAATCACCACAAACAATCAGGAAAAACAGTAAAGACTCCAGTTATGTAAACACCACAAACCAATAACGAAAATAACAAAAGCCTCAAACGATGTTGAAAAGAACTCGACAACAAAAATGATAACAGCGAACACGACCGTCAAGAAACGGGTAGAAAATGTCACAAATGACATCAAACAACAGCAGACATCATTAGGATCTACAAACATCCTGACTGATAATATCAAACACACACACACACACACACACACACACACACACACACACACACACACACACACACACACACAATATTCATTCCTTTCTCCCGTTTTGGGATATGGAGGAAGGGTGAGTGTAAAAGCAAGAACTGGAAAAGGAAAACAAACAAGCCAAAATAAAATATGAATTGGTATCAATGCTGACATAGACCAACAATTTACAACACTTGAGATAATCTAATACAACTAGTTTGACAATAGAAGCATTTGTTTTCGATTAGCAGAAGACATCACTTGACAAAAATTATAGGCAGATTTTGGGGAGAGAAATCATTTTGGCAAAATCTATATATATATACGTATTGCGCAAATAACGTATGATGAACATTCCATCACAAAATGAAATTCATCACCTATTGCAGACATGTCACATTTATTACACAACCTTTCTTCTTTTGGAATAGCAAATCGACGATCTTCTACTACTACTACTACTACTACTACTACTACTACTACACACACGCTAAGACGATTCGGGAGAGCGCAGACGTCCAACAAAACTAAAAAAAAACAAAACAACTTTGATTCGCCTTCGTGTCACATCATGTGTGCAAGCAAAACAATTTTTCTGTCAGGGTATGTAATCACCGACATGGACTGAATGATGTACTCTCTGTATAAAAAGTTTGAATGGAACATGCAAGACATGAAATCTGAACCATTATTTCTCGACACCCTTTTAATATCCCGTGAAATCGTTTCACTTCCAAAATATTTTCAACACAAGACAGTAACCCTAAAGCAATGGTCATCCACTTTCATCTCCTCCCTCCGCCATTCCACCCCCCCCCCATCTCCCACAACGCCTGTCCCCCCCCCCCCCCCCCCCCCCCCCCCCACTCCCCGCCTTCCCCGTATACTTTTAAACCTTGATGAATGACCCAGGTTCAACCATTGATCGAAATCCCAGCCACACGTTTACCTCAATTTTTGACAGGGTTGTCAGTGGGTCAGATTTTACCCCTCCAGCGAAATTTAGAAGAAGAAAAAAAGATTGTAGAAGTTTTCGCGTAATCCTGAAAAGGGGCACACACAAACAAACAAACAAACCTACAGACACAGGTGAAAAGATAACCTCCTAGTCGGGCGTTACGATGTAGAAGTGCGAATACCATTCATACCAGACAACAGCCACTGACACCGAATGTGGAAAAAAATCAAGCGAATCAGAGGATGAGAGAAAAGGGTGCAAATACACACGCTCAGCGGGAGGGGGTGGGGGTGGGGGTCAAAACAAAACTGGTAACGAAACAACTGACAGGACAGCAAATAACACGCAAAAACCAAAAAGCAGCGCGAGAAGTCAGGGCTGGGGGCGGGGGCAGGGGCTGGGGCAAAACAAAACCGGTAATAGAACAACTGACAGGGCAGCGCGAGTAACACATAACAACCAAAAAAAAAACCGGGCGAGAAAGCAACCAAAAAAGTGATTCAACAGAGAGAATGAAATAATGACGCAAACGCAAACATCACATCAATCCATGATTTCATGCAGCACACAACCTGTCGGACCAGTTCGGAGGTGGAAAACGCTCCGATAAAGACCCTCCAGACTGACAATATACGTCACAGTGACGTCACAGACATGTGGCGTAAACAAGCCTGATTGACGGGCAGCCTTAAGCGTCTCAAACAGATCCCATTCATAAACTTGAGGCAACTGATGGCGCAGGGGAGGGCGAAAGGGTGGGGGTGGGGGTAGGGGAGGAGAGAGAAGGTCAACGAGGGAAGGGGGGGGGGGGGGGGGGGGAGAAAGGAGGAGAGGCGACAGTTGGAGGCGAGAAACGGGAGGATCAAGAGAGAGTGGGTCGATAAAGATGGAATCGCAGAACACGCGCACGTGCTCACACATAGCTTCCATGCCAAGATGCGCGCGACAATTGATGTCAAGATGAGGCAAATCAGATCAGTTTTACCCGACAGGATCACGTGTACACATAACACAGTGTATGTCCTAGACCGCGCTAGTTTGTCAAAGTATCCCAAAGAATCAGAAGTAAAAGGGCATCGTTTAGCTCTCAAAATAGCCTAGGTCTGCCCCAACACAGCAAACACACATAGTATGTCCCCCGTTCAGCCAACACTTATTGCAGAATCCCGGAAAGCCGAGTATATTGTTCGTGCAATTTACAAGTGGGCCATGAAGGTGTAGCTTGAGCTGATCAGTAAGAAGAATGATGACACCACGGAGCTCCGTTTTGGTTTGATACGTGAAATGGGGATGCACTTCATGAGGATTTCTGATCGCACGCACTGATCAAGGACACGTGGGAAGTGAAGTGGGGAGGGGGGGGGGGGGGGGGGAGGGTAAAGTGAGAGGACCCGAGGTTGCAAAACAGCTCAAATATGTGGATTTTCAGAAGAGAAAAAGGGAAACATGGACGAACACATTTACATTTTTATAGTTTCATGCGTTCATACACATTTTAATTTTGATGTTACTTCTAAAGCTGCAACAAGTGCTACGTCGAAAATATTTAGAGCACACAGAGAGAGAGAGAGAGAGAGAGAGAGGAGAGAGAGAGAGGAGAGAGAGAGAGAGGGAGAGAGAGAGAGAGAGAGGAGAGAGGAGGAGAGCGAGCGAGAGAGAGAGAGAGAGAGAAGAGAGAGAGAGAGAGAGAGAGAGGAGAGAGAGCAGTCTGAAATCCTTTGAATAATTATCAACAACCCAAGATGTTTAGTACCTTAGAACCAAACTGGGCAAAGAGCTTCCAACCCCCCCCCCCCCCCCCCCCCCCCCTTTCAAAATTCCACGTTTTCCGTATTCTTCTACTGAAATATAAAACCGACTGGACAAGAAAGTGATCAAGATATTCACATACCCCTAAAACTCTGTTAAGGATACGGTGGTTTTTTTAAAGTGAGCACAGAAACTTTCACAAGGGTGTGTTAGCAGGCAAGCACATATTGCACAGCATGCCTCAATTCACAACTTTATCCTACAGTGACAAAAATGTCCGTAATCATCTTGATCTCTGTCTGTAACAGATTTATATTATCAGAATGTATTCAAACTTCTTTTTGAGGATCTGCAAGGTATACCTTTAGCGATTTGAGTAGTATTCTTGGTGAGGAACTGACAAACCGACAGTTGTTCCAACTTCCGGAAACCCGCAATAAACAATACGTCTGTCTAGTGTTGTGTCTGGAAGAAAAAAAAACACACACAAAAAACTAGTGTTCCTGTGTTCTTACAGATCGGATTATGGTCTCCAAAGCACTGTCTCCTTCAATACCAGATCCCTTGCCCTTTGAGGAGTGGCCTTTTCCTCCTTAACCATTCATCAACTCTTACAGCCACAGAGTCATTATCAGCTAACATTGTAAACGTCCATGGCATGCATTCGAGCGTGAACACAGAAACACATATTCCTCAGCATGCGCGCCCGTGCGCGGGCACTCATGTATAAATTCTCACACACTCAGACATGTCCCAACTGTTTTGTTACTAAATTTGCTGAAAGGCAAGACGAACAGAAGTACGGACAAGGGCGAAACCCATACCCTGCTCCACAATACTTTGCCTGCGCGCAAGATATCCTGCTTGAAAATACTTCGCCTACACGAAGGATTGTAAATAACAAAACGGAACCATACTCTGGACTGGACTTTGCCTGTGCGCCAGATGTGATGTATACTAACTAAATAATATCACATATACATATATAAGGGAGATGCTGGGTTCTGGCAGTCAACCCTCGTCATCTTCCTGGCCCCTGTGTGTGAAAATTAATCTCTCTCTCTCTCTCTCTCTCTCTCTCTCTCTCTCTCTCTCTCTTCTCCATATGAACAAAACTCAGAAAGCTATTTCTAGACATGTAAATCGACCTACCTACTGTCTTCATATACAGTCCATTCAAATCATTCCCAGCCAAACCCTAACCAAATTCACAAAATGTTTAACAGAATGTCTTTTGCTCCAAGAAAAAAGAATGCCAGAAACACACACACACACACACACACACACACACACACACACACACACACACACACACACACCTCAATCTGTCCGTCTGTCTCTCCATATTTTATGCGTATATAAACACACACACACACACACACACACACACACACAGATATATATATATATATATATATATATATATATATATATATATATATATATATATATAGTTAAAACAAGTTAAAAGAGGAATCTTAATTATTTAAATATACTGATATATATATATATATATATATATATATATATATATATATATATATATTATATATGTGTGTGTGTGTGTGTGTGTGTGTGTGTGCGTGTGTGTGTGTGTGTGTATATATATATATATATATATATACAGAGAGAGAGAGAGAAGAGAGAGAGAGAGAGGAGAGAGAGAGAGAGAGAGATGTGTGTGTGTGTGTGTGCGCGCGCGCGTGCGTAAAATCCGCGCTCGACTATAATTAACACGGATTCTTCGCTTCGTTACTGTTGCATGAACTGCTTATGACATGAACACCACCTTCGCCCTTTCATTCATCAGGTGTGTGTATTGAACGATATCGGAGAGACGGCTATTTCAGTTCCCCGTTTAGCGCAAGGCAGACCGTCTGCAACCTTTTACTGTTGATCAGAGACAATATTTTGAAGCACACAGATGCCAGTGTCAACATGACACAATGACACCAATAACACTGAGAACTGTCGGCCATGTCGAGAATCGCATATTCGTCCGCCTGGCAAACCCGTAGGGTTTTTGTTTGTTTCGTTTTGCTTCGTTACCCCTTCCCCTTCTTCTTCTTCGTTCGGTTCTGACAAAACGTAGCCATGTTGTTATGACGGTGAGATATTTCTGGCACATGCTCTGACCTTCCGCTTCCCTTCCCTATCAATTTGCCCCTCCCGCCCCCTGTTCCATCCCTACCCCTTCAGTCCTCCGTTTGTTCCCGCTCCCCCCCCCCCTCCCCTCTCCCTCACGCACACAGACTTTGTGAAGTTGAATCCTACCGATGAATGTAGCCTAATTACTGGGCACCCCTCCCGGATATTGCTTGTAAGAAGCTGTATACCTACCTACCTGACCCGAGAATGGAATTCTAAAGGTCATCGTTCGGCATCTGCATTCTTACACATTCGTTTCAGGCATTTATCCAATGTCGCCATTTTGCCTCTAGGCCAGCGCATCGCTTGGCGGACTCATTTTATTTCGAACTTGCCTTGTACGAGAATTTAGAGCGCGGCATTCTATTACTAACTGTGTCAAGTTATAACGGTATCACTTTCGACTTTACGCTGTCTGGCGGCTTAGAGCAGCAGACTTTGATCTGCCGCAGCAAGTCAGTCAAGAGTTGACCCAAGGGACTGCTAGGCTGTTTGGCAATTTTAAGGGGTCGACTGATGCCTGGTGCATGATTTTTACGTCATAATATTATGCGTCATGACACGCAAAATACGCATCAGCCGGAGCCATGGATTAACTCTCTTTCTCTCTCTCACACACAGAAGGAGTCCGCCCAGAAAATTAACGTGAGGAGCAGGCCAAGGTCTACACCGTCCATTAAGTCCAAATGAGACGGGTTCACTAGTCCGAGGGTTCACTAGTCGAGGGTTTACTAGTCCGAGGGTTTACTAGTCGAGGGTAGGGTTCTAACCCTAACCCTTACCCTAACCTCGGACTAGTGAACCCTCAGACTACCCTAACCCTAACCCTCGGACTAGTGAACCCTCGGACTAGTGAACCCTCGGACTAGTGGGACGTTCCAGTCCAAATATCATAGAATACCATCTTTGTTTAAACTAAATCTACTTGTCATCCACTTCTGCTGAAGTTGCCAAACAATTTTCATTGTTTCTATACAAAGCCTTCAAATGTAGAGATCTTTTTTCCTTCCTTTTTTTTTTTTTTGTTTGGTGGGGGGGGGGGGGGGGGGGGGGAGGACATGTGACAACCACATGCTTTTGGATTCGTTAATACCATACTTGTTTAAAATCACTGTGCTTTATATGTTTACACACCTCTTCGTTAGGAGTCATGGCCTATACAAAAAATTATCTGAATCTGAATTATCTGAATCTCTCTCTCTCTCTCTCTCTCTCTCTCTCTCTCTCTCTCTCTCTTCGTGTTTTTCATTCGAAAAAGAAAATGCAGAACATGTCCACTGACATAAACCGCCAAACGAGACCAAATTCAGAAAAGCGTATTTCACAATTCTGTTCCAGACAAGGTTTTTTTTTTCTGTGCCCGAATAATGAGAAGGCCATATGTGTTTGTTTTATTCATCGTAGACAATTTTAGACCGTTCGCTTGGTTATCGTCCGCAGGTGGACAAAAATACAGGCCATTCGTTGGAAAAAAGGTCTCGGGCGTGTGTAACTAATTCTCTGTGTCTGGGTGTATATTTCTGATTGTTTTCAGGCATTTACTTGCCACCTTAACTTCTGTTCGTTGCTGCTTTAGAGTGGTTTGTTTTAACACGCCGTTGCCAGCAATTTGTGTTAAAACTCTCTCTCTCTCTCTCTCTCTCTCTCTCTCTCTCTCTCTCTCTCTCTCTCACACACACACACACATATACATACATACATATATATATATATATATATATATATTATGTATATATATATATATATATATATATATATATATATATATGTATATATATATATATATACACACACATACATATCTATACATGTATACAACACGTGTGGTAACCAACTTACTGTAAAGAACTGCATTGTTCACCGCTCAGTTCCGGAGACATTAACTGATCAGTTTTCAACCAATGTACAATTATCTGCTGAAATAATTTTGAAATATTATACATTACTTTGAATTTTTACTGGATTCTTTAATTCCAGTCCAGCTGCTGTTTATCTCTAATTTACCGTATTCACATGTGTTTTTTTTTCCTTTTTATTGACATAAAAGGTTCAAGACCTTTGGTACACATTCAGTTTTCTCCCACATTTTATTAAATTACAAATCATCCACCAGCTCTGTTTCTTTTATATTGTTTATTCCCCAAACAGACGTATCGAGAAGGCGTCAAGGTAAATAACTATATTAATTACACGACATTGTAGGCCTGTATCCCTTCCCGCTACTCCCGCCTGAACACCCAGCTCTTGTCGCCAGGCCTTCTATCACCCAACTCTTGTCACCAGGAGAGAACTATAAAACCTTATTCTGGGCCACTTTCGCCCTCAACCAGTTTCGGGCGAAAGTAGCCCAGAATTAAGGTTTTATAGTTCTCTGACAAGTAAGACTTCAATAACCAAAAATAACGATTATTTACAAACTTTTCAGAGGGTAACGTAGGGGAAAGCAGCAGTGGCTGAACACATCCCATAGAGCAACGTAGGGGAAAAGCAGCAATCGCTGAACGCGCCTCATACACAAACGGTAGAGCAGTTAAGCCTTTAATTGTTAATTGTCGACCTGCCAGGAATCCGCG
>CM031598.1:12875754-12890754 GCA_018398815.1 Conus ventricosus
TATGGAAGTCTAATTGCGAAAGAAAAAGACAAACGACAAAAAAGCAACAAAACAAGAGATTGAACACACAAAAAAGTTTGAAAATACAGAAAATGGAAATAACATCAAAGAAACGCAACACACTTCCACTTTAACAATCCCCACCCAGAAAACGCCCCTCCCCAAACACCCTCCCAAACACTTGCACACTTTCGCAAACAAGCAACTGGGTTTTACATAGCATAATAATTTGACTTGGCTTTCAATAACCTAACGTGGCTGGACCTTAAATGACATAACTTGACTGGGCGTTAGATGATATAATCTGACTCCTTTTCTCAGTATACCTTTGCCCATCTTCTTCCCGCTTCTTTCTTTCATTGCATCATTCTCATTTGTCTCGTTTGGTGGTTCTTTTCCTTTTCCTTTTTCCCCCGTGAATGCATAAGAAGAGAGAGAGAGAGAGAGAGAGAGAGAGAGAGAGAGAGAGAGAGAGAGAGAGAGAGAGAGAGAGAGAGAGAGAGAGAGAGAGAGAGAGAGGCAGGGATAGAAGAAGGGGGGGGGGGGAGCACATATGCTGGGCTACTACGTATTATGCCGAAGACTGTGGGGAGATTGACAGACTCGGCCGGTGTTTAAAATAGGAAGGCCACACTTTTTTGATAATATCTTTGGAAGATCATAAATAAGAATGTTAAACATGGGGTCTATAATTGAACCCTGTGAATTCCGATATCCAGAGTCCAGAGTACTTTACACAGATACAGACAGTTTTGTTATAGATAACCCTACTGAAGACATCTATAAAGACATGGAATTAGAAGTAGCGAAAGGAGCGAGTGGATGGTACGACACATCCGATTATCCTAAAGATTCGCCTTTGCATTCAATTACTAACAAGAAGGTTTTAGGAAAGATGAAGGATGAATTATCTGGAAAGGTGATTAAGAGTATGCGCGCGCGCACACACACACACACACACACACACACACACACACACACACACACACACACACACTATTTATTAGTTTCTCTGCATGTCTTCCACTGAAAGCCAGTTTTGACAAAGTGTTTCTTTCTGCTGTACAGTCATCTATAATAAATAGTGTCTGCGTTTAAGTTAGCCGGTCGCTCAGCCTGCTGACAAACTGAGAGGCCAAAAAATCAATACCGCCACACACCTCCTCCCTACCCCTCTTCTCCCCTCCTCTTCACCCCACTCCTCCCGCCCAGCCTGCCGATTTACAATCATATTGCTCAGCCTTCTTGAAAACTTCTTTATCCCCAGTTAACACTACACTGATTGGGGACGACTGTCACGCCCGACCAATCAGCGGAAGTGGGTTACATTTAAGCGTTAGGCTTACGGCGCCTAAACCTGACTTGACACGTTACCGCCTTGTATTTGGCGTCCGGGATGTGTGTAGGTGTTTGGGATGTAGTGAGAAATATTTTTCGGGTTTTGGGCAGGTTGCGTTTGTTATATAACATTTTGTTCTTGGCCTGAAACCATGAACAGTGGTAAGATTTCTAAGCTGACAATACTTTGACGAGCATATTGAGTACCATCGCACTCAATTTCTTAGTGCTTTGGATTGAGTTGAGAGCCGGCAGTGGCCCATCATTAAGTAAGAAGAAACTAATAGGGACAGTTATCAATGGCAGGAAGGACTACAACAATGTGTTTTAATTGAGCGCAATAGGGTTGGCTTTTAGAACAGACTTCAAGTTTCTTTTCACAAGGAATAAATGACTGTGGCGTGCGCAGACTCAAAAATGGGTGAGTGGTTGAAGAGCACTGTTGGGTTATTCTCTTTTATCATTATCGCAAACTAAGAGGATTTCTAGTTTGTTGAAACCATATGCTAAAGGATTTTCTACGTCAGTCTTTCTCCATAGAAGCCTACTCTTATGAGGAGGATTTGTATTTAATGTTTTCAAGCAGTGAGGGTGATTTGAAATTTTTGGAACTATACTCCGTTAATTGAACCTATCAACTCCAATAACACTCCTTTTCTAAGTCCGCAGCAGTGAGAGGAGAACTAGCGCCCTCAACCTTTAGAGCGGTCATAGGTCACAGTGACAAGCCTCCAGCGCTCACTAGAGGGGGTTAAAGGTTATTAGCAGTGAGAAGATCAGAACAGTTAGCAAGCCGTTTTCAGAGCTTCAACCCTAGTGCGGTCAAACGGTCACAGTTGACAAGCCCTTCCAGCGCTCCACCTATGGGCGCGTTAATGTTAGTAGATGTGAGGAGATTAGAGCCCAATGCATCACAAAAACGTCAAGCACCCCCCCGCAAACGCACACACTTTTAGAGATATTAGAATTTTTTGTTGCCTATATCCAGAGGACAGACGAAGGTAGACAGGACAAAAAGGACAGGCAGGCAGGCAACAGTCAGATCATCTTCTGCTGACAGTAAGGTTGGGCAACGCTGGGAGAAAAAGATCTGGTTTTTCCAGAAGTTATTGATCTGGTTGATGTATGTCAAGTTTGCCTTACGATCCCGTTATCGATCGCCGCTTGTTTTGGTCTGGGGATGTGGAATGCCACTGACAGACAAGGTGATGAGTTCCGGCTGGTTGTGTCTGTAGCTCCTGGCTTATGCAGCTAGTTGAAGAGTTTTCAATATATGTAACATATTTTCTTATTTTCATGTTCCATCCCCCCACCCCCTTCTCCTCTGTAAGTCCAATTCTTTGCCAAGTATTTACTATGTAGACAGTTCAGTTGCTGGCCTGCGTTTGTGTTCCCCCCCCCCCCCACCACCCACCCCCCCGCCCACTATTAGATTGTTAATCTATGTTTTTGTCTGACTTCATTACAAGTTTTATAAGGCTTTGCAAGTCTTAAATAAATGTTAACTCTGTGTTTGGTTTTCTTATGGGAGAAAACTTTTCCCCACTTGTTTACGTTTATGGTTTACTGTTCCCTGCCTCATTTCTTTTCCAATTTTGTTATGATTTTAAAATGAAGTTACTTGTATTTGTTTCTGTCCGTCTGTTGTGTTTGTCTTTTGATCTCCTTGTATCTTTGGGTGGATCCTCAAGCGTAGGCTCAAAGAATGTCCCCTACATTTTATTACTATTTGCATATTGTCTTTAGTTTGTCAGCAACTTTTTTCCTCCCCTCACTTTTGTTTGGTTTCATTTACTACCCTTCACTGGCTGGTTTGGGGGTGCTATTGGGGAATTCTTTTTTTGACTTGGTGGTAGAGAATTCACCACAGTATTTTGGACTGTGGTGTTGTCTCTATTGACGAAGGAGCCAGACAACAAACCAGCCGGTGTCTCCCTGATGAGTTCCATCCCTATCTCCTCACCTTAAATCCAATAATCTTTGCCAATTCATTACTTTGAAGACTGTTCAGTTGTTGGCCTGCGCACTTTGGTGTTTTTTTTTTTTTTTTCCGACTATTAGATTGTTCGTTTTATGTATTTGTTGGATTTATTCAGTTAAAAGGCTGTGCCAGTCTTAAATAAAGTTACCTTGGGATGGACAGCGCAACGCGCTCGATAAAATTTGTTAGATTCCATTTAAAAAACCTATTTTAAAACAAAAAATATATGTGCATGTGGTCTGGGAATCTCATGAAATGCAGGGACATATCTACATCCGCCTATACACTTTCAACCTTTCCCTTCCTTTTTGTCCCCGCCTTTTCCCCTCCACCCTTCTTCCATTACTGTGCCCCTTTCACCTGTGCCCCCCCCCCACCCCCCTAGGTTTCCCCTACCCTTGGTTACTTGATTACGTCTCATGGGGCTAGCAGGGGATCAGCCTGAATATGGGGTCTCTGTGTGAGGAGAGACTTGCGTGATCGCGTATGAAACTGTCGTGAATGTGGGAGTCATCGTCCTTTCTCCACTCCATCCCGCTCTACTCTTTCCCCTTTCCCTTCCCTTTTTTGTCCCCTCCTTTTTCCCTCACCCTCTTCCATTACTGTGCCTTTCACCTGTGCACCCTTCCCCCCCCCCCCACACACCCCCCCCCCACCCCCCACAACCCCCCCCCCCCCCCCCCCAGGTTTCCCCTTAACCTTGGTTACTTGGAATGACGTCTCCTGGGGCACCAGGGGACAAAATGAATGAGGGTCTCTGTGAGAGAGAGGACTTGCGAGATGAGACATGAATGTCGTGAATGTGGGAGTCAACATCGTCTTCACCCCTCACACAATATCCCCCTATCCCTAACCTTTTCCCCTCAACTTCCCCCATCCCCTCAATCCTATGTCCCCTTCCCCTTGGCCCCCCCCCCCCCCCCTCTTCCACCCTCACCTTCACCTCAAAACTCCTGTCGGGCGTTGGTAACCTTTGGCTTTCCAATTCGCCTTGTACCCGTTATAGTGACTCTGTGTGTGTTGTGTGTGTGTGAGTGTGTGTGGGTGTGTGTGTGTGTGTGTGTGTGTGAGTGGTACATAGTGAGCGCTGTTTCTTTATCCCGTAGCGGTTAGTTGTGTTCTGTGTTTGGGCGCAGTCAATTAAAAGTTTATCTGAGGAAGGCCGTAGTCTGCGAAAGTAAGAGAGAGAAGTACATACAAACTTGTTGTTGTGTCTGTCATTGTTCGTTCGATATTATATTTATATAATATATATATTTTTATATATATTATTAATAAATATCAGAGTTAAAGACATCAGAATTTTAAAAAGTGCTCGACCTTGTAGGGGCGACATTACCAGTTTAAAATGGATTTTTTAAAATGGGAGTGGTTAAAACCAAACCTAAATTTGTTTCGAGAGACCGGCCGCTCTGACTAGAGCGGCGGACTCGAAAATCAAATTTGATGGTTTTAAAACAATCTCCCGTGTTTTTATAAATCATATTTTTAAACTATTATATATTTTTATATATATATATATATATATATATTTAATATATTTATATATATACGTTGCGCATTAAAAACGCCGGCGTCAGAAGTAACAAAATAACTCGACAGTGGTAAATCTGTTACCCCACCGGGGTATGAAAAAACTTTAATGGTGGATTGACATCAAATGTATGAACAGAAAAAGAAGTGCGCAATGGAACAAATTGTGCTGAACATTTGGCGTTCAGTTATCGCAAACATTCAATCATTAAAGTTTTCTTACCCCTATTGATTTTTTCTCTGTAGATTTATTTTGTTCTTCTGACCCGTGCGTTTTTAATGGCGCTAAGTATTTTTATATATAGTTTAGTTAGATTGATTACAATATATAGGGAGATACTGGGTTACGGGTAGTCAACATCGCCCTGTTTCATGGTGATTTTAAAAACTGATTCCAATGGATAATTCAATGAACACATGCAATCAAATAATGTTTGTGCAGTGTTCATATTCATCGTTGTTGGGGGGGTGGGGGGGGGGGGGGGGGGACTCCATTATACTCGAAATTCAAAGCAAACATGTCCCTTGTTGATATTAGCGTTTGATCCGCCTGGGCTTCAGACCAAATTTCGAGGCTGTGTTATCGAAGTGCTTGTACCAATTAAACTGGCTCATGACAGTCCACTAGCGCGAAGTTTAGTTTCCGTTACGGGGTACAAAATGAATTCACAAGCTTTTCTGCAAACCGCGACGGGAACTGACCAGAAAACACATGATATATTCACTGGGCCGCCTCCTGAACGAGTGGGGAAAAAATTTACAGAAGATTGTTTTTGGTATGTGCTTGCTTCATTATCTTGAAGGCCCCAGGTATTCTAGTCTGCTCTAATATTCCAGGTTATGTTCTGCAGTAATGCCTTTTTGAAAACAGGAGGAACCCGAGAATGGCCTTATAGGTTCTAGTGAAAGGGACAGGGAATCCTCCGACCCATAGGGCCCACAACAGGAATATATGCAACCGAACTCAAACCCTACTGTGAGATCAGGATGCACAGAATTCTCCAAGCACATGTCTGTACATCGCCTCAGAATCCAGGAAGGCAATGGAGGCGGTCGGTTCCCCTTATGAACTCTATGAAACTATACAGATCTTGTACAAACTCATCGTGGGACAATGGAACCAGGAAATGGTAACGAGGTCTCATGACACAGGGCATGAAAATAGCCACAGGAATATGAAATTGTGTTGTGTGTGTGTGTGTGTGTGGGTGTTGTGTTGTGTGTGTGTGTGTGTGTGTGTTGGTGTGTGTATGCGCGCGAATGGATCATTGATGGTGGAGGAATGATGTAGATGGGTCAGTTACAGGCTGCATGATTGCACACTATGTTCTGTTCTTAATTTTAGCTGCATCAACAGGCAAAGAGATACACACATCTGTGGAGCTGTCAGGAATAACATCACAGAGATGCATGCATGAAGTGGTGAACATTGCCTTTGTGTGCTACCAGTTTTCCATCTTGTGGGCTATAGCACGCGGCTATCGGATGCAATAACAACTCAAGACCGTCCTTCGTGCTTTCAACTCGTAAAACATGCTATTGATAACAATTGTGGAACCAAAATGGTTCGCACTCCATGGAAATTTTTACAAAGTCGTATGTTTAATATTTACTAAATCCCTAAATTATTAATAAGTTTCTAAAAGTTAACAAAAACAGGGCCCAAAGTTAGCCAGTTAACAATACTGTTGGTTTTACGGGTTTTGCTCTAGATGGGAGTGAAAGGGGGTCTGAGCACCTGGTGGATAAAAGTCACATTTTCTAATTCACTGCTCTGTCTTGTGAATTGATAAACAGGTTGGGCTGTCTCAGCCTTCCCTGCCCTACGCCATGGCAAGGAATCGGCAGAACTCACCACAAGCAGAGTGTAGATCCACATAGCATGGACGATACTTAACGCCTGATTTCTTTGTGATGACTCATCACTACTAATGAATGATTGTGATCAACAGATCAATAGATGTTGAACTTATCTGATGGTTGAGAGGTTTGTGCTCTCTCTCTCTCTCTTCTCTCTCTCTCTCCTTCTCTCTCGATCTCTCTCTCTCCTCTCTCTCTCTCTCTCCAGTAGCTGGTGGCTGGTAACCTTCTCTTAAGCAGGGCGATCAGGTGAGCACTCCTGTACTGTGCCTCAACATGGCATCACTTCTACCTCCTCACGGGGGTGAGAAAGGTTGAAGGGTGAAGGGCGAAAGGTAAAATGTGTAGGGCTGATGATCTGTGAAATCTCTGAAACAAGTATAAGGTTAGTGTAAGTAACCTTCTTATTCAACATTGGAATTCATTTCTTATCATTTCTCTAAGTTTTCCCCTGTAGAATTTCCCCAACTATGCTATCGCTCACTGGGTAATGAATGGTCAGCAGCGAGGACCAACGTCTGACAGGTTCGAGTCTCTAGGGCCATCTGCTGGGTTAAAATGATTTTTTTCCTACATCCTAGTGTGGGCATATCAGTGTTCAAAACACATGACCAGCACCTTACTAGCCTTGTTAAACTATCTATCAGTGGTCACTTGTCACCCAATGTCACCCCTTGTTTGCTTGAATGAATATAAACTCACACTTATTTGGGGACGCCCGCTACACTAGTCAAGCCACATGAATATCCTTCCTTTTGAGGGTGGTGGTGTGTGGAGGGGGCATCTTCTCTCTCTCCTTCTCTCTCTCTCTCTCTCTCTCTCTCTCTCTCTCTCTCTCTTCTATTCTCTCTCCTCTATCTCTCCTCTCTATCGTTCTCTCTCTCTCTGACTTGTGCTTCCGATGCTACTACGGACCATTATAAATAATACTTACGCTTTCTGTTCATTTTCTGCTCCTGGCAATTTCTTGCGCGCGTTCCCAGTGCCGACTCCAAGTTTTTGCGCCCGATTCCAAGTTTTTTTTCTCGCAGCCAGTTTTGACTGGTTAAAGTTTAAAGCACGCCACGCTAAGTTACTGCATTATTCACTGCCGCGCAGTCCGCTGTCGCGCTGAAAAATCGGCTCTCCTGAACACAGCTCTTTGACCCACTTTCACTATAGTCACGTCTCGCCGTTATGTCGTGCCGTGTGTTTGTGCCTTTCATATGCAGAGGACAAATTCACAATGGACATTTAGACAAGCGGAAAGGAAACGGCATGAAACTGATGATGAGGATGATTTTTTTATTGATGGAGCAGAGAGGGACAATTCTAAGAAGCAGTCAAACTCGGCAAAAAAACACCCAGTTAAAGCAGGACAGTAATTTACCTCAAAAGGCCTCATGAAGCCTTACCCTGTACTCGTTCTTCATCGGAGTGGAGCCCCCAGACTAAAGGCAACATATTCAGTAATGGTCTTACCAGTGTTTTGTTAGCAGGTCGTCTTTAACCTTGGGGGCAAGTCACGCAAGTTATATTCCTGTATTAAGAAAGCTAAGAGCGTTTGCTTTCTTTACATACTTAATGTGATGTTCTTTCATTTGATAAACGATTATCTATAATCACGCACTTAATATTTTTGCAGAATTGGTTTCTTTAAGAATATTTTGTGATTTGTATATTCTGATATAGTTGGTGAGCGTGTTATTACACATTACGCAACACTTCAGGGCATTCTGGGATGAAATTCCAATTTCCATGTCTTTTCCCACTCTTGTAAAGCGTTTAGATATTCTTGTAGGAATGGTGTATCATTCTTGCTTCTGATGTTCTATATACTAAGCTGTCATCTGCTAAATGCCTTATAGTTGGTTCCTGCGAGAGAGATTTCTACTTATGTCATTTATTTAAATTTAAAAAAAAAAACAAGGGCCCGTAGTCTTTTGCCTAATGTATTTTTGTGTTCTTTTTCTTCTACGAAGAAACATTTATAATTAAGTCAATGAATGAATGCAGTTGACGTATGGGTTTTCTTCTCTTTTTAGCATATTTGTACGTATTGAGGTTCTGGTTTGAGGTTGAAAGTACCGTAGGTTTTCTTCTTTTTTAAAATTGATTTATACTGTTTTCTGTTGAGGAGGGGGGGGGGGAGACGGGGGGGGGGAGACAGTTTGGGTACATCAGCTGAATAATATATTTTATGCAAAAAAAATATTGAAGTTTTTAAGAAGGATGTCAAAATTATGTAAAATGAAAGGTTGAGCGAGGGCTAGACTCTTTTAATGTTGGTTGCGGCTGGATTCGGACGGACAAAGGATGGATCCTGAACGTGACAATGCGACATATCTGTTCTATCGCCTATCACCTAATTCCGGAGTCTTGAAGACCGACAGAGCGCCACAAAGACTTCACAACCAGCTTCCTCCACTCCTCCCGGTTTTAAGAAGTTCTTAGGATGTTGCTGAATGTTAGGCAAGGAGATAGCAAATGTATTCTTCCAACAACTAGAACACAGCAAATGTGTACATCCTCCAACTATAAACTATTTCCCGTACAGTCCTTCGAATGAGACTATAAACCGAGGTTCCGTGTGTGAACGCACGCATAACATCTTGCACACACGTAAAATCTCATCACCAACTTTCGGAAGAGTAGGCCAGTTTGGCCGTTGGTATGGATGACACGTTACACATAGCATGCACCATGCGTGAGAAATGGAAAGAATGAAGGAAGTAAGGAAAATGAGTGTTCGATATTGAACGATACTGACTGGATGACACGGGAAAACGACTGAATGAAGCGCCAGCTGGCAGCTCTTCAGTCGGCACTACCCAGGTAGGCAGCCCGTTGTGTAAACGAGTGTTGAATGTAAAGCGCTTAGAGCTTGGCCCCTAGCCGAGAACAGAAGCTATATAAGTGTTCATTATTATTATTATTATTATTATTATTATTATTATTATTATTATATTATTATTATTATTATTATTATTATTATTATTAAAACAGCAAATATATTCTCCGTACAACTACAAGACATCAAACTGTATTCACCCAACAACTATGAGCCAGCAAATGTATTCTTCCTTCAATAACAAGACGGCAAATATGTTCTCCATACAACTACAAAACAGTAAACTCTATTCTCCAATTATGACATGTCAGCAAATGCGTTCCCCCTTCAACACAAGACGACAAATGTATTCGCCCGAGAACTACAAACGGCGAATTAGAACAATGCTGTGGATGATGTTCATTGCAACAGGTGAAATAATGTGTTGGCATCAATATGCTGATGTTTGTTGAGAGAAGATAGCAGTGATCAATGAAAAACAGGGTATCATGTGTTGCACACACACACACACACACACACACACACACACACACACACACACACACACACACTCACACACACACAACACCACACACACACACACACACACACACACACACAAAGAAAGGGTGGGGGGATGGGGGACCACATATAAACATTGTTCTGGGTGAGTTAAGATCATGTGATCATAGTGAGACTAACTGTGGAGAGTTTTCACACACACATATTTACTCACACATACACTCATTCACACACACACACACACACACACACACACACACACACACACACACACACACACACACACACACACACACACACACACACACACACACACACACACACTTGAAAAAAAAATATTATCATCAATCAGTCACTGATAGGTGATGATCATGAAATCAATGGTAGTGTAGGAAGAGATTCTTCTCCGTTCCCTTAGGCAAGAATGGTGGAGGTACTGGCAAGGGCTTCTGTATGGTGAAGGCTGTCCAGTGGTCAATAAAGTTTTGCACTCATCGGTGTGACCTGATCTCTCCATAGCGACTGTATAAGCTAATCCACTGCCAGACCATTGCAATTATTGAAGAGAATCAGTCACTTATTATATTTTCTTTCCAGCTTTGTTTGGATATCGACCCGTATGTTCACACCTATAAATACCAATCATTAAACTTATGAAATGAAATTAAATGTATCATGTTGTACCCACATGGACAACAGACAAAAGGGGTACCTTCTCTGAACTTAGGGAGTAGGCCTCGTGGCGTGGATGTGTGAATGTTGGATGTAGTGAAGAAGAAGAAGAAGAAGAAGAAGGAGAAGGAGGAGGAGGAGGAGGAGGAGGAGGAGGAGGAGGAGGAGGAGGAGCAGAAGAAGAAGAAGAAGAAGAGAAGAAGAAGAAGTTCTTAGGAATTTGAAAACAGGAAGAATAGCAATGGCAACAACAGTAACGAAAACAACAACATTAATGTACATCACTGGAAAGTGATAAGCCCAGGTAAAAAAAAACACCAACATAAAAGGAATGGATATAAATTACTGCGTAGATTCATATATGTACATAATTAATACACATCCGAACACATAAACAATGCATTGTTGCAGCTGACAAGAGTAAGTGTCATTAACGGATTTCACTGGCTGTCATTTGTGCGGTCTATCTAAGAACACTCAGCATTACACACGCATGGTTCTGTTTGGTGTTAATACCCCTGGTGGTCAGATACCTCGACATTACAGACAGTATGGTTCTATTTGGTGTTAATACCCCTGGTGGTGAGATACCTCAGCATTACACACAGTATGGTTCTGTTTGGTGTTAATACCCTTGGAGAGAGAGAGAGAGAGAGATGAAGAGACAGAGACAGACAGACAGACAGACTCACCGTGAGAAAGCTTACAGACTGTATGACACAGTTCAGATGACCACAACTGCAATCACTTTGTCCACAGAAATCCTGCCTGGTTTCCCCTGTCAGGAAGGCCAGTGCATCAAAGGAGCGTGTGTCTGCGTGGCTATTGCAGTAAAGCACTGTCTGTCTGTCTGTCTGTCTCTGTCTGTCTGTCTGTCTGTCTCTGTCTGTCTGTCTGTCTGTCTGTCTGTCTCTGTCTGTCTCTCTGTCTCTCTTGTCTGTCTGTCTCTCTCTCTCTCAAGCATGACACACTTGACAAGCATGCACACACTTGAACTTGGAATTTACTCCTTTCACCCTTTTCTTCTGTTAATGTGCTGTACTAACATTGTCCTCCACCAATGTTCTCCTTGCTGTTGATAGGTCTAGTTGTACTCTAGTCAAATCTGGTTACACTGGACTGATTTTGTCATGTACTTACCTTCAACTTCAGCAAAATCTGGCTTAGACGGTCAATCAATCATAGAAAAAAAATGTATTAATAAGTAATTACTATTTTGTGAATCACATGCATGCACTGATGCAGTCCCTTGATTCTATTTCTAGTCATAGTTCTATGCTCAATGAAATCGACAGATGACAGGATGAAGGCACTCTTTGCTAAAAATATTCACAGTAAATGAAATGGAAGAAATAAAGAAGGCGAGGGAGGAAAAAAAACAAAAAGTCAAAAAGCAAAACCCTTTCAAGTTTGTGGTGAAACGCAACAATCAATACATGTGTATCGCCAGTCAGAATCTCAAGTTTTTGGACATTTGCAACTTTTTGGCCCCTGGATTTTCATATTCAAAATATCTCAAAGCGTTTGGGGTGGAGGAACCAAAAGGGTACTTTTGTTACGAGTACATGACCAGTTTGGACAAACTGAAAGAAACCTCTCTCCCACCTCACGCCGCCTTTTTCAGCAAACTCAAAAATGAAAACATCACGGACGAACAATACGCGTTCTGTCAACGCGTTGTGGGAACAAAACAAGATGACCAGTTTAAAAGATTTTCTTGTGTGGTACAACAATAAGGATGTGGCGCCGTTCATGCAGGCTTTTCAAGCCCAGATTGACATGTATTCGCGTTTAGGCGTTGATCTTCTGAAAGATGGTATCTCTGTTCCAGGCATCACACTGAAATACTTGTTTCAAACCCTATCTCCCGGTGTGTACTTTTCTCTCTTCAATGAAAAACAAGAAGACCTACATACGCTGTTGCGTGACAATATTGTTGGTGGTCCTTCCATTATCTTTCACAGATATCACGAAAAAGACAAAACATTCATTCGTGACAATTCGGACAAACCTGTTCAGTCGGTTCGAGGCTATGACGCCAATGCGCTTTACCTATGGGCTATCACTCAGCCCATGCCCCCACAACACCCAACGGTTAGAAGACGTGAGACGGGCTTTAAGGCAGAAAGAACGGACGTGTATGGTCAGCAAGCGAGAGAATGGTTAAGTGGACGGCGCACACAAACAACATACACATACAGCACAAGTTTAACGGGAAAGAACATAGTTTAGGGCGCAGACACATCCGCGTCGATGGTTGGGACAACTGGATGCTCAATCATGGAGCACCACAAGAGCGACTGGTCACTCCTTCACATAGCAACAGAAGAGCGAGTGGGGGGGGGGGGGGGGGGGGGGGGGGGAGAGAAGGGGTTACATTAAACAATGCACTGGGAAACCTTTTCTGCCACATATTAAATGAAAGAATATATGACTATCTTGAAGACAATTATCTTTTAGCCCTCGCGGCCCCCAGCTATCATCAATGCCATCTCAGACTCTTGGGTGTTATTTTCATGTATCTTGAAGTGCTTCATCTTGAAGGAAGAAAGTCGGCTGCTTTCATCTCCATTTTGGTCCTTGATTTGAGGGCGGGGGGGGGGGGGGGGGGTGATCAGGCAGAAGAAGATGGACTGGCCAACTGCTGAGCATTGTATATTACACTCACACACACAAGCACACACGCACACACACATACATGCGCACACATACACACTCACACTGGGACACAATGCCACTTACATATACACATACACTTTATAACACAGTGCACAGCTCATTTGTACACAAGCAAAGTGTGCAAGTGACATGTATATGTCATACTGGAGCAGTATGAGGAGATTTTCCCAGCCTAATCCTATGTATATTCAGATCTGCAAACATTGAACCATTCTGTCACTTCCATCATACATACTAGCAGGCACCTATGCCTGTATGAAACAGCTACAGGCTGTTCCTGAAACCATAGTCCTGTACAGGCACATGAAGTTGATTGCTGTTCATGTTTCATGAAAATATAAATCTGTCAACATTATCTAATAAAGTAACTTTTGCTCATAGAAAAGTACATAGGCATAACACTAGGATACACTCTAGAATGTACGTTTTAAAAGATTTCAACTTTGTCTGATTTTTTTTTTCGTAGTGACTGCAGAATATAACAATTTAAGAGGTGACAAGGTTTTAGTTTGCTGTGTTTTGCTGAAAAGGTGTTCTATTTTTTTCCTTGATGCTGACGTTTGTTTGTTGGCGGACGTCTTTGAAAATTATAGAGAGACCTGCATGAAACATTATAGCCTGGATCCTGCGCATTACATTTCTGCGCCCGGATGAGTTGGGATGCTTTCTTAAAGTTTACTGGAGTACAGATTGATTTATTGTCGGACCTGCCAATGATTCAGATGATTGAAAACGGATTGCGTGGACGAATTAATATGGCGTCGCATCATTACTGTAAAGCAAACAACAAATACCTGGACTCTGCCTGACACTTACTCGATTAGAATTAGGTCGTCAGAATTGGGCATTTGAAATAAAGAGAGTTCTATCGTAAATGAATTTGGCATTGTATGGATGACTCGGACGGTTGGTGACAAAGGCAGAGTTTACAGATCGGTTGATTGCGTGCCATATGCAAAACTGCATAGTAACTTGGAAGAAAGTGACAAGTATCCAATTAAAAAAAAAAATAAAAAAAATAAATAAATCAGTCAGATAGTCCATTGAATCACTCAGTCATAAACTGCTGTGCACAACATTTAACTCTAACCTGGCTCACATATAATCAAGAACTCTGTCCATAGCGTTAGCTATCAGCATGTCCATACATGTTAATTAATCATTCCATTCACTTCTTATATAGCACCACCATAATTGGCACAAGATCCAAATCCAGGAGTATGGCCTATTCTGCTAATCACGATTCAAATTCAGGTGTGTGCCCCAACCTACTAACATCAAAATCAAATTCAGGCGTATGGCCACAAACTGCTCACATGGTCTCAAACACAGTATGCAAATCAAACATTTATCCTGATTTCACAACTTATAACGTTTTCACACTTTACCGAGCTGTGACAAAACAACATTAGCAAATAGATATGAACCAGAAAAATGAAAACTCATAACACGTGAGCATGCACTCAATCATAATGGCAATGAACACAAGCAACATCAACTGATAACCATCAATCAAAAAAAAGAGAGAAATAAACATGAACATAGGCTCAACCCACCCCGCGATGGGCACTCACAAAGATTTAATTAAAATCACTTTAAAAAAACT
>CM031598.1:12902187-12939687 GCA_018398815.1 Conus ventricosus
CTATCAGAATACTGCCGAGGTCCGTCATTAGGTTGACACCTGATAACTTAATTTGCGATGTCGGGCCTTATGAGTTGGTAAGTGCAATACCATGTGACCGGACATGACGATCTTGAATCAGCGCCCTCCAACTAGTTTAGCGACGGCTTTCAATGGAGACGGTTGTGTTTTTCACAGAGGAACAGCTTTTGCCATATATGAACATATGTTTTATTACAAGTGTATGACGGAGTATCTAAACAAAAGAAATCAAGCGTGCCCAGTTCTTTACTTCCTAAGCTAAAGAGAAGTATTGCTTTTTTGGAAGGTGAGGAGAAAGAAAAAAACGAGAAACCTACTATTGATGAACTACACAAGCACCTTGAAAGCTTGTTAATTCAAGACAGGGATTTAGCCGATATATTTGAAAGAGATGTTGTTAACTTTGAAAAGCTTTTAACTTTTGAAGAAATGGTTCTATTCAAAAAGCTCTAAATGTTCAGTGGCGGGTGTACTACCTAGTAGTTTAGAAAACTTCTCCACCTTGTGGTGTTTGTGACACAACGGCAAAGCAGACGACGCGGAACATGACTCGGGCTGGGCCAGACAGGGCCGGTGTTGTTACTGGCTAATTATAGTGGGTGTAGCACTGTTCGCTAACTGCCCTCCGACAACTGCTCTGCAAGGCTCTCAGTGAACGCCACAAACACATGACGTGGACTTAAAGTGGGAACTCTCGGATTCCATCTAATTGTTCACTTTCTATAAAAATTTGTAGACACAAAACTTAACCACCTTCTCCCCACTTGATCAGAGAACGCACTGCGCTGTCAAACTCAGGTGGAGTCGTGAAAAGGAAACGTTCATTGGCTTAATGCTAAAACTGGGCTGAAGGGCCGACTTTGGCATTAAGCCAAGCGACCCCGGCAGCGACTCTGCACAGCAATTATCGCAAGAGTAGAACCAACGAAACAGAACTAGGTCGCGCAACCGCCTGTAGCGCTCAAATAGGTCAACCTGTATTGGAACACTGCTGATTCACAGGCATTCTTGTTGCTGCCCCACGACTTTGTATATAGTGAAATGGCATTTTGCTGCTGTGCTTCAACTTTTTTGGCTGCCTTCGGGCGGCCACAGAGTGTACTTTATTCAACTGTCTTGTTTTATTCAATCAGGCTTTTGTTAAATGCACTTGGCGGTGTTTTTAAATTTTTGGCAACAAAAGGGGCCAATGAATCAAAAAAAACGCAAGCACCGTCTTGCCCCAAAGTGGGTTACACATGAAAAATTTAATAAAGCTCTGTGTACACCACACACACCCCTACCCCCAATCCCCCCCAAGTTTTTTAAATTAAAATTTTTTAAATTTAAGTCCCCCCAAGTTTTTTAATTAATTTTCCTTCAAGTTCTTTAAAAATTTCTTGATCAAGTAACTTCTAAGTTCTTTTTTTAAAGTCCCCTCAAGATCATAAAAAATTTCACCCTTTTAAGTACAACCAATTTCCCATTCAAGTTATCTTTTTAATTATAAAAAAAATAAAATCTATGTTTTTATCTTAAATATTTAGATCCCTAATTTATTTCCACTCCCCTCAAAAAACGCGTCATCCTGGGATGTTTTGTCAGCGTTCTTGCGAAAATATCGGTCAGATAGTTTTTAAATTGAAGTTCTTACTTTCCAAAGCAAACGAAATTTGTTTAAAAATTCTGGTCTAGGGAAAATGTCTTTTATAAAATCATGTCTTTATTTATTGACTTCTTCTTTTTTATAATACCCCAATGTCATTTTTTTTTAAAAAAATTTAAAATTTTTTTTCTTAAAATTTATTTCCATTAAAATTGGATCAAATGATCTTTTTTGTTGACGGTTCTGGGGGTGCTGTTGTTTCTGTATTTAGGGGTTTCCCGTTTTTTTTTGTTTTGCTTTTGTTTCTGTTCCCAATTGTGTTTATTTTTTAAAACCGTAATCCCCCCCCCACAGCAGCAAGGGCGCCAAAAAGGGAAACAGTTTTAAGTTAAATATACCATGAAGATTTTGGGTTTGCTTTTGGCCTTAAATCACATTTTTTAAAAACCTTTATTGAATCAACTTGTTCTGGCGTTGGCGGCGTTATGTTTTCTTTTTGGGAGTTATATTCTGTAACATTAATTTTTTTTGGTCTGTTCCCACTTGCAAATTTTCTTCCTGCTTTAACCGCCCAGGTTGAGGATGTTTTTTAAACTGGTCTCCCCCAGTTTCAGTGTTTTTTTCCCTGATTTTTTGGTTTGGGTTTAATTTTCCCCCCCTGATTTGTTTGATTTTCGGGCTCGGTTTTTTTTTGGGAAGGGAATAAAATATATTTTTAAAAAGTTTTAAAACCCCAAATTTTTTAAAATGGCGATAACAATTTTCCCAAAATTCGTAGTATAGATCCACCCAGAGACTCTTTTACTTTGTTAAAACTGGATCTTGTTTTTAAAACCCTTCGTAAGTCTTGTTCAGAATCAATGGGAGAAATTTCAATGATAGTTTAGTTTTAAAAACTAAAAAACCGTTTCCCCACATTTTTCCTTTTAGACCCAGGCGCTTCATCCCTTTTATGTTACTTTAAAAATGTCTTGTGGAGAATCTGTAAATTCTTTTCCCATGTAAATTCTTTTCCGGAAAACTTTTTTGTTTTCCAAATCTGCCAAAAAATTTCAGCGTTTTTTTTTTGGGGCAAAATTTGCTTGGCCCATCAACTTGGTATTATAATTTCCCGGAAAGGGTTTTAGGCCCCCCTGTAGCGTAGTAGATCTTTCCCCCCCCCCCCCCCCCCCCTTTTTCATTTTTTTTTTTAAATTTTAAATTATTTTTTTTTCTAAAAATGACCCACCAAAAAAAAACGGTTCCCTTAACCTTGTATCCCTTTGCTGTTATTGGGGGCCCCTAAGTGTGGGTTTACTCAATGTTGGAAAAAGTTGTTAAGAATTAAACCAGCGATTTTGGGAAAACTAGACTTTGGGTTTTCAGAAAGGCAAATTGCTATCATTGCAGCTTCGTTTCCCACGAAAGATTTTTGTTAAGCAAGGAATTTTTGGGAAAAAAATAATATGAAAGGGAAAAAAAATTTTTTAAAAAATTGGCTTCCGTAATGATGTTTAGGGCGGCGCTTGTGGTTTTTGCGCTCGTTTTTTAGGGGGAAGAAAATTACGCATTTATTTAAAACTGCGAGATGAAGGCGAGGGGAAAAAAGGACATAACAAAGCTGTGGAGAAACCCTAGTGCGACAAGATCGCTATGAAAAGCAGGAATTGAGCAGTTAGATTTTTTTAAAAAACACACTGAAAAAAAACGGGGGGCTTTGCAGTTTAAACCTTAAAAAAGATGTTGATCAAGCAAAAAAACAAATTATTTTTGGAAAACAGGCAAAAAAATCGAGATTCCCCCCACCAAAATTCTTTGATTTTTAACCCAATCGGAAAAAAAAAAGAGGCAAAAAAATGGGGTTTTTTTGTCTTTGGTAGGGCCCTTTTGTGTATTTTTTTGGGGTCTTAAATATTGGCTGAGTAAAAAATAAACCCAAAAATCTTTATTCCCAAAAGGATATTGGAAGGGAAAAACAGCACAAAAGCTAAGCCAACCCGCTGGAGTCAGTGAAAATCAGAAAAAGAAGGGTTTATCAAAAACAACCCGTTTTTGGCAAATTTATTTCCCTCCCCGCCCAAACGAAAAAACAGGGGCCCACACTTTGTAAATTTCAATCCCAAAACGACCCCCATCAAATGGATCTTCTATTTTTAAACCTTGATACTTTTAGCAAAAAAGGGTTTTAAGTACGCATCACAGTCATTGCGTAGCTTCAAGATACAAAGTTGCGGAACCTTTAAAACACAAAAGAGTGTTTTGGCTGTTGTGTTGCAACAATAATATACCAACGGGGCCCCTTAATTATCCTCGCATGATTCAAGTCGAGAGGGAAAATTTTTTAAAAGGGGCAATTTAAATCAATTATTTTTGAAAAAATAAGAGTTCCAAATTAAAAGAGGCTTTCCCAGGATTTCCCTTGATACAGGTTTTGTTAAAAACTTTAAAAAAACCCGTTAGCCAAAAGATTTTTTCTCTACCGTTTTCCAGAGGCTTTTTGACAATTTCGCAACACAGAATGGGTTAGAAGACTCCCCTTCAGTTTTGCGCGCAAGGGGAATAATGAAGTTTTAAAAGGGCTAAAACCAGTACAAGCAATCAAAAAAAAAACAATTTTGTTTGCTAAAGGACCCCAGTACCCCCAGCAAACTATTACCTTTTGGTTTTAAAGAAAGGACCTTTATTTACCGGGGGGGAAAAGGGGGGACACTCGCTCGGGCCCCGTTCCAGTTTGGAGGGGTTGCCCCGTATGAAAAAAAAGAATTGAAAAAGAAAATTCCCCCGTGTATTTTTTACGGGAAACGGGACAAAACAAAAAAAACCGCTCCTCAAAGATTTTTTTGTAAAAGGGGAAGGGAATGAGAAAATTTCCCGCCGGGACACAGTTCCGCTTTAATTAATTTAGGGAAAACATTTTTTTGGGTTTTAAAAGGAAGGGGCCAGAAGGAAGGCAGAAGAAACAAGAATGGAAAAGGAAAGGCCTTAAAAAATGATACGGGAATTTTCTGCGGAATTCAATTTCAAAATTTTGGGGGGTTTTAATCAATGCATCCCTAAATTTTCCAAAGGATCCCCTACAATAAACCCCCAAAATTGGGAAAAAGAATATCTTGAAATAAAAAAAAAAATTCGAACTTTTTAAGCAAAACATTTGAAAAAGATTTAAATAAATTTGGATGAAGCTAGGACCCGATTTAAAACAAAGTTGATAAAAATTAAAAAAACCCCCTGTTTATGAGCCCCTTCAGTCCCCGATTGCATTTTAAAAAACTCTGGTTTAAACAAAAAATCGTTTTGTGTTTGTTTATCTAACGATTCTTTGTTAAACGGTTGTGTTGATTTAGGGTAGTTTAGATCGCAGTTTTCGTTGTCATGATGAAAAGTTTATTGCCAAACAATGCTTCTTTTTTGTTGTCTTGTGATAGGTTTGATGCACAAGTGCGGTTTTTCCCCTTTGCTTTTTAATGATTTTCTCCTGGTTTCCAAAATATGTAATTTTTTTTTTTAAAACCCAACAAACCCTTGAATTTTTTCCCAGAAAATTTAAATCCTTATTTTTCCCAAAAACCCTTTTTATTAGTAATTAAATGAAAAGGCGAATCTTTGGGGGAACGGACTTTGTCATCCCAATCTGCATGCCCTTTAGCAAATTGGGTTTTCCATTCTTTTTGATGTCTTCAGTAGGGATATCTATAACAAACTGTCTGTACTGTTTTAAAAATATCGGGAAACTCGGGTTTCGAGGGCCTTTAAAGTGGTAAAAAGAAACTCAAACATCAAAAGTTTGGGTTTTAATTCTAAAACAGAAAACCCATAAATACGGGTTTTGGGCTAATTTGATTTTCCCTTTTTTTTTCTCATTATGCCAAAAAGCTGATATGAAATTTCAAAAGTCCGGAAAAATTTGGTTTTAAAGTCAGTTTAAATTTGGTTTCTTTCTCTTTGGTGACTAATCTGACATCTTTCCCGGTTGTCCCGGATTCCCCCATAGTTTTTCCCCCCCCAAAACGCTGTTGTTAAATTCAGCTTGAAAAAATTTTTTTTTGAAGCTTTCTGTGGATTTAGTTTAAAGTTTGTGTTCTTTATGTTTTTTGGGTTTTCATGAATTGTTCTTGAAAAAAAGAAATTTTGCGGGGTCTGTGTCAACTTCAACCCATGTCTTAAAAAAAAATTGGGAAAGAATTTTGAAAAGGGACAGAATTTTTTTTTTTTTCCCTTTCGAGATTGGGCCAATTTTAGGGGGGTTCTCTTGGCCCAAATCTTTAGACTTTCTGCTGCAAATTGGATAGTCATTATGCGGTGGGGAGTTCAGGGGGGATTTTCTAAGTCAACTTTAGAATAAAACCCACGTGTTAAATTGGCGTCAAATCCCCAAACCCCAAAAATTTTTTTGCCTTTTGAATATTTTTTTTCGGTTGTCGTCTGTGTAATTTGAAGTTGCGTAAGGGAAAGTGTTTTGCGCCTACCCCATCCAAAAGGGTTTGTTTGCATCTAAATACATGAGTTTGTTAGCCCTTTTATGGGTATAATCTTTAGGTATGTGTTTTTTTGTTTTTCATTTAAATGATGCGACGCCATCAAATTTCCCCCACGCAATCCGTTTTCAATCATCTGATTCATTGGTAAACGGGCAAAAAATCAATCTTTTACTCCGGGTAAATTTTAAAAGAAAAAGCATCCCGCTCACCCCGGGCGCAGAAATGTAATGGCGGATCCAGGCTAAAATTGTTTCATGAGGTCTTTCTGTAATTTTCAAAAGTCGCCAAAAAAAACATGTATCACCCCTCAAGTAGGCCTGTTTAGTTCCCATTGTTTTAACTCAAACTTCTCCCACCCCATTTTTGAAAAGGGGTGGTAATCGGGAACCCTTGAGTCCCTTTCCCTTAGATAAAAAAGGGAACGCGCTTTGGGGGGAAGTGTATCTTCATAAAATTTCCAATGTTAAAGAAATTAAAAAGGGAAAAACGCCTTTCTAAAAGAGTTGATTCAAAAATTTCTTCTGTTATTGGGAAAGGATTTTAAAGGGGACAAAAGCCATTTGGACTTTTATTTTCCCATCATTTTGGTGCATAGAGTCATTAAAAGAAAGGGTTATTTAGTTTAAAAGCACTTTGTCTTTTGATGACTGTGAAATGCAGGGAACCCCCTGAAGGCATGCCCATGTTTCTTTTTTGGGATGGGTCGAAAACCTCGCAAGTTTTGAAAGAAGGGGGGCAGCTTCCATGTCTTAGTATAAAAACTTTTTTTGAAGTTGCTTTACTGGGCGTGCCCCCTTGAATTTCCGCTAATGTGATCATGGTCTTTTACTTTTGGTTTCTCGGGGGCTGTGGGGAGCCCTTTAAACCCAAACAAATCCAACAGTGAGTGGCTGCGTTTTACTGTTCTTGGGTTTAAGGCGTCATCATGTTTTCAGAAAAATTCTGTTATTAGATCAGTAAATTACGCATTTGCTGCATGCTTTTTTTAAAAAATTTTTCTGCGCTTTTGGCCCCCTATATAATACTGGTTTGAATAAAGGGCCTTTCCGACCTGAAAATAATGAAGGAAAATGAAAAAAATCTGATGATTACTCCCTATGGCTTTTTTGGGAAAGTTTTTGTGGGTTGGCCCTATAAGGATCAAGGAGTGTTCAAAAGTCTGCTTTAAAAAACCTAGGGACTATTTTGGCATCCCGTTTTTTGTTCTTTAACTAATTTTAGACCCGGGGGGGGGGGGTTTTAATTATTTTCCGATTCGTCTACAGAAATTTTTTACAATTTTTCTTAGGGTTCGCTCGCGGCTTGAACAGATGGAATTCTTTTTTAAAATTTTTTTACAGAATTCTTGTTTGCCATGATCTTTTTGAAGTTTGTTCATTAGTCTATCATCGTGCGTATCAATGTGGGGGGGGGTTTCCCTGCGGGTAAAAAACATCAGCAGAAAAATTTCAAATGATTTTGTTGGTTCGCAATTTTTGGGTGTTCTTGGACATTTTTAATTGGCACCAAATTTTTTTTTCCTCATCCCATGTGTTTACTTTAACAGTTTTGGTTTTTTTTGCTTTTTAAAAAAGGGTTTAAAAATTTGGTTAAAACTAAAGGAAAGGAACCCCCTTAAATTTAAGTCTTTGGGTATTGCCGTTATTTAGTCACTTCTCTGCTTTGTTGCGGACAAAATGCCCCTTTGAAAGAACACACCACTTAAAAAATTTGTCGCCCTAAAATTCTTTATTTTTAAAAACTGCTTTTTTCGCTCCCAGTGTGGAGGAAAGGGGAAATGTAACCCTTCCCTAAAATCGGTCCCTTCTTGGGTTTTTTTTAAATTTAAATTCTCAAAGGATTTTCCCCCTTTTGCCCCAACCCGGGCCCTTTCCCCTTTTAGTTTCCTTCGGGGGCCCGGGCGTCAAAACTGTGAAAAGCATTTGTTGAAAAACCCGGGTGTTTGTCATTTGGAAAAATAGTCTGCTTTTTTGTTGAGACCCAGACTTTAGATTTTCTTCATTTATTGTTATTTTAGTCGTTTAAAACGGGAACTTTTTCTTTAATGGGGGGTTCTTTTTTTTAGTTTATTTGGGAACTTGAAAAATTTTGTTTTCAACGCTTGCCCCCCAGTTTTTGGTTTTAATAACTTTTTAATTTAATTTTCTTTCTGTGCTCTTGAAAAAACGCTCTTTCTCGAGCATTCCTTAAAAAAATTTATCGGGGGCTTTCATATATTTTAAAGCCTGCTGTCTTTTTTTCTAACCCAAAACATTTTTATTTGAATTAAAAAAAATAAACGGCTTAATCAGAACAATATCAACCGGTTTTTTTTGTGTTTGGGACTAAAAACAAAAGTAAAAACCCCTTTCCGATTTTGGGTTATGTAAAGCTTTTTTGAACGGTTTAAGGGTTCGTTTACTTTTTTTAAGCATTCCTTTTTATCTGCTCGGGGTTGGCTGTTGAGAAAACTTGCCCTCCCCCTTTCTTTGAAGACCCAAATTTTGTTTTTGGGAGTCATAAAAATCGGCCTGTAAACGATTAAATTCTTATCCGTGTGTTTTTAAAGTCAAAGCGTTTTAAATTTTTTTGGTAATTTTTAAACGAACAAAGTTTAGCTGTTTTTAAAGTTAAACCCATAGCTGTGTGTTTTTGGAGTTTTTTTTTTAAATTTTTTTTGCCACCCAAGGACTTACAGAAATGAACTACACCGAGAGTTAAAAAAAAAAAACCCCCCTAGGGGGTTAAAGTGCGGGGGGCCCCTAGGGCCCGTTGCTAAGAGCCAAAAACTCTTTCCCGCTGATTGGCACTTATGTCGATGTCCGTTTAAATAGGTAACAGTTTAAAAGGCAGCAGAATTCCTTCTTTTGGTTTTTTTTCTGTTTTTTAAAAGGTTCCTGCTCTAGTTTTTTTTCCCTTTGTGTAATTTTGGGTTTAAATCTAAAGGGTTTTTTATGAAGGGTTTTTTCCTTCTACCCTTTCCTTGGCGGGGCTTTTGGCCATTTGGAAAAAACCAAACCGACTTGTTTTTTATAAAATAAAAAATTTTAGTTGTATTTTTTTAATCTGTTATCTTGAAATTTCAGTGCGCATTATTTTAAAAAAAAAAGGCATTAAGTGGTTTTTCACTCTCTTTTTCTTTATCTTTTTGGGAATGTTTTTACGTCTCTCACAGTTCTCCGCTTCCATAAACTGATTATCCCTTGGTTGGGCCCTTTGGTCAAACCCTAAACCCTTTTTCGGGGGTTAAAAAATTTTTCAAGCCTAACATTGTGAAGAGTAATTCTTTTGACCCCAAGGTCAACTGTTGGATTTTTACACCTCCCGCCCCCAAAAAAGTTTTTTATTTCTTTAAAATTTTGTTTAAAGGGTTTTAAACCCGTGGTAAAATTTGGTTTGGGGCTACCCCCCAATCGGATTGTCTTTCGGGATTTTAGGGTTAAAAAACTTTTCATTCCTCTTTTTGAATGGGGTTTTTCTTTTTCACCAGCAATAAAAAACCTTTAAGCGTTTTTGGGCGACACTAAAACTAAAAATTTTCCCCAAAAATTTAGTGGGTTTTCCCCTTTTTCTGGGGGTATGTTGTTGATGAAACCCTTTCGTAAAAATTTTTTTTAATTTTGATGATATTTTTGCCCCTTTTTCCTGCTAAATTTGGGTTGCTAACAAAGTCAAAAATCTAACGAGGGTGTCAGAAATGCTGTACTTTGCTTCGGTGTTGGGGGGGTTGAAAAAACCCCTTTTTATTCTTAAAAAGTTTTTTATATGGGCAATCTGTTTTTAATGTCCCTTGGGAAAAAATGGGGGCATGCGCTTTTAACAACTCAAAATCTAAAGGGAAAGGAAAAAACGATTTTCCCAAAAGCAAAATTTACAGCCACATAAATTTTTGCCGTCTGGATTAGGATTTCCCGGGGGGTATTCGGTGTTTTTGTCCTATCCTTTTAACCTTGAAACGAAGATCGGCCCTTTTTTTTCTCGGGTTTGCCATAGATCCGAATAGGTTAAAAATATGTCTGCATTGGTAAAGAAATATTTCTTGCCCCCCAAGTTTTCTTTGAAATTTTCCCTTTTACGATTGCCCGCCCCAGATTTGGGCCCCCCTGTCCTGTTTGGGTCTGGGTTTTGATTCGGGTTTATTTTGAAAATTTAAAGGGGCGGGCCCGGCAAATCCTTTCCGCTCCCAGGTCTGGAAAAATTTTAAAAGTAAGAATTTTTTCTGGGATCAATTTGTAGATGGATTAAATTTTGGGAAAAGTAATATTCCTTTATTTCCCCTTTACGCCAAGGGGCTCTTTCAGCCTTCTTTGCGGGTTAAGAAGGGGCCCTATGTTGGGGCAAATTTTTTTATAAAACAAAAAAAAAAGTTAATTTTTAAAGAACCTGGCGGCATTTAAGGTTTAAGATTATGATGATTTGATCCCGGAGGAGGGCGGGGTTTAAATGATCCCTTTTACCAGCATCGCCGGGGGGTCTTTTTTTGCGGCCGGTTTAATTTAAAAGAAAGTAAGGTCAGATCATTTATCCCCCCGTTTAGGCCAAAAAACCCCCCGAAATTTTTAGACCAATTTATTTTGAAGTAAAAGGGTGAACCCTTTGTTTGGTTTAAGGGGCGACCCGGACAACTTGTTCAGCTTTTCACTAAAACCAGGAAATCATCAAGTTTTTAAAAAAAATTCAATTAGGCAAAGGCTCAGTGTTGGGGTTCAAATCGTTGGTTTCTAAACCCCCCAAAAAAAGTTTGGATCCTTTTTAAAAATTCAAAAAAACTACCCAAAAACTCCCAAAGATTTAAAAAATGCAAAATTGGAAAATTAAAAAAATTTTAAAAAAATCGGCAGAGTATTAATAAATGGGAAAAGAGGCAGAAAACCGTTTTTCGAAGAAACGCATTAAAGATAACCGTTTACGCTTCCCCTGCGGAAATTGCGGCCCTTTATCATGCTTTAAAAACCTTTTTTAAAAGGGGAATTAACAAACCAAATTTTGCAAAATGGGTGAATAGATGGCTATAAAAAGAGAAAAAAAAAAAAACTGTTGGGCTGAATTTACGCCAAAATTAGGGCTGGGGTTTTTAAAAAAGGGGTACCCAAAGACTAAAAGATCTTGAACAAGAGAGATCGGAAGAAAAAGAAGTGTTGGGGTTTTAAAAGGAACAATTACGAATTTAAATGAGCCCGAATAAGAGAAAGTATCCCCAAAAAATTTTTTTTTTGGGAAAACACAACCCCTAGCCGAAAGGGGAAAAAAGAAAAATGTTTAGAGAGAAGGAAGGAAATTAGCAAACGTTATAACGGGCCCTTTTGGTTTTTCAAAAAAGTTCACTGGTGTTTGGGTTTTTCAGGCGGCGGTGGTCAAAGTCCATTTCCTCCCCCACCTTCGCCCCCATGATAAATTTGGGTAAAAAAAAGTTGATCTTTTGGGGAGTTTTTTAAAAAATTAGGGGTTAAAATTTTTGGGTCTTTACCTGGGGTTTTTTGGGGGTTTTTGTTAGGGTGGTTTTGTTTATGAAACAAAGTAGTTTGGGTTTAGGGAGCTTTTGGACATTGTTCTCCCCTTTAAAAGTTGGGTTAATTTTTTAGTAAGATAAAGACCAAGTAAACCTAGGCCGTTAAACCCAAAAAAAGCGCCCGTCTTTTATATTCTGGGGCTTTATTTTTTAAATTTGCGACAGAGGCCGGGCTTAACCGGGCTTCGGGGTTTGGACCACGGGGATTGGATGGGCCCTTTTTCTTGGGGGTCATCTTGTTTTTTATGCTTTTCAAAATTTTTCTGGGTCAGAATTTTTTTTCGTTTTTTCCCACTTTTGTTCGTTGTGCCACAAGGATTTCATTTTTGTTGTTTATTATTGTTCCCATTGGGGCTGAGGAAAAAGGAGCTTTTATAACCAGTGCCAACAGCAAAGGGTTTCTTTTGATTTTTGGGAAATTTTAAAACATTTTGGTACCTTTTAATTTTTGAAGGGAAATGGGCTTTTAGAATTAATGGCGTCCTCTTAAATTTTCTAAGTACTGGGTTTTTTTGCTCAAAAAAAAGGGGAAGGGTCAGTTATGTCGTTTTGTTTTTTGCTTTCGAGCCTAGCAAAAAACCCCCCGAAGTACGAACAGGGGTGTTTTTCGTTTTCCTTTCTTTTGTTTGGCCCTTTGAAAGGGCCCAAAATAATGTTGTCCTGCTGTTTTATGCTTTGCTCTATAGACCCCGGGGGAAGGGCCCGTTCCCGAAGGAAAGATGTGGGAAAAGGGGGATTCCAGTATAGTTTATTTTTGTGCACGGGCCCCCAAAAATATGGGGTGCCTAAGCCCTGGTTTTTAAAACCAACTTTTGTCTAAAATCGTTTGATGTTAAATTTAAATTTTTTTTAAAATTCGTTCAAAAGCCTTTTATTTTCTATTTGTTGCTGAAGGGGTTTTTTTAAAAAGGTTTTTTCATTTGGGGAATTTGGCCCCTTGCAGTTCCCGTCCCCCAAAAAACGTCTGAAGGGTAATAGAAAAAGAAATCTATCCCCTGACCTAACCCAAAAGGGTTAGGATGATTTAAAGGGGTCCGCATTTCGAACCCCCAAAACCCGTTGGGTTTCCCCAAAAACAGCAAAGTTTAAATGGTTCTGTAAAACGGATCGGAAGACTGAACCACACTTTTTGCGAAAGTAGTCTTTTTTAAAAAAGGGGGGTTAAGATATCTGCTTAATGGAGTACTCCCTTTTTTTTTAAAGGGTGTCTTTGGGTCACAGAAATGTCGAGGGTGTCAGTTGTTATATTTTTAAGATTGTAGTGCGGGCCCAAAAGAATAAATTTTTTATCGTATATTTGAATTGGATTTATTTTTAAAATTTTTTTTTAAAAAAAGGTTTTTAAACAATAACAACTCAAGGGCCCCCCTTTGTTTTTAGAAAATGTTTTTAATAAAAGATATGCGGAACCCCGAACGGTTTGGCTCCCTGAAATATTTTACAAAAATTTGTATGGTTTTTAAAATAAGCAAAGCCAAAAGGGGAATAAAAAGATTTAAAAAAGTTAATAATAGGGGCCATTAGTTTGCGTTAACCATACCCGATGGTTATTACGGGTTTTGCCCCACTAAAGAAAAACAATGGTTTAAATTCGCATTTTTCTCAAAAATTTAAAAATGCGAATCTGGGAAAAAAAATTGGGTTTTCCTTCAAACCCGAAGAAAAAAGAAAAAAGTGGGGACTATTTGAAAAAGAGTAGCTAAAATGTTAGGCTTTTAAAAATGCCCCCAAACGGCCCCCTTTATAGTTTTAGAGTTTTCAAACCCAAAAAAAACTTCTTAAAGAGGGGGAAAATCCCCTGATCTTTCATTTTCAAATTATTATTTTTGTTAAATTTGGAAAGGCTGGCAATGATGAAAACTTAAAATGGGAAGGCCCCCAACTGTTTTTTGAGCTCTTCCGTGGGAAAATTTCATTATTGCGATATGAAATTTTTACAAATTCCCCAATTTACAGTTTAAAGATTGTTTGTGGGAGGGTTTGGATCATTTAATATAAAACAAAGCAAAGGGGGAAAGTTGTGAAATGTTTGATTAACCCCACATTGTTTTGGAAAAAAAAAATAATAGTTACTAAAAAATAAATTTTTGCGTGGGCCAAAAAGTTAGGAGTTACATTAGCGCTGTAAGGTGTTTTAAAAATTAAATTAAAAGACCTTTCAGATGTTGCCCGGGCTTTGAACCCAAAATTTGGTGAGATAGGCGCTTTGTATGGGTTTTTAGTACCTAAAGATGGTGTTATAAAAAACAAAAAGGTTGGCGACCCAAAAAAAAGTTTCCTAAACTAGAACAAAGCGGGAATTAGAGGCAAATAATTTTTGGCCAGGATGAAATAAAAAATTGTTCGAAAAACCCGACCTCAAAAGGCAAATTTGAACCATATTTTGAATGGGGCATAAAAAATTTTAATTCATAAACCCCTTTTATTTTTTGCCGTCAAAAAGGGTTTTGGAAAAAAATTTAATCTGGCCCTTTTCATGTAAGTCTTTTTGCGGACGACAAAAGTCGGAAAAAAAATTGAAAAAACGCGTTGGGAAAAAAAAGTACATCCCCCACGAAAAGAAAGTTTTAAAAAAAGCTTCTACCAAAATTACAGTTTTCCAAGCAGAAAAAATTTTTAGAAACGTTCACAAGTATTTGGGAAATTTTTTGTCTTTAATGATGTGGAAAAGGGGGTGGGGTTGTGGGCGTTAGTGCGGCCCTTTTAAAAGGGAAATTAAAATTAGGGTGGCAAAATTAGACGTTTTAAAGCCTTTTCGTTTCCATCTTTGTTCTTCACTTTTGGGGGAGGTTTTTAAGATCATACACAAACAACAAAAAACAATGTTGACTTAAAAGAAACAATCTTTACAAACTGAATTGGATTAAACTTTCCAAAATTTTGGGTTAGGGTTTTATTTACTGAAAAAGTTTTTTACGGAGAGTTTTGATAAAAATAATTAATGGATTAGATTTAAAAATTTTTTATAAAACTATGGGGAAAAATTTTTAAAATTTTTGTTTAAAAACCCCCCCAAATTTTCAATGATTTGTTGGGGAAAACTGGGGGTGGAAAAACCCAAAATTTGTCCCAGGCTTATTACAAACAGTTTTCGCTTAATTTTGATCATTTGTGATTTTCGTTTCCCAAAACTTAAAAAGGAAAAAAGGATATATTTATAGAAGGTTTATATGGACAGGCAAGACGTTTTTTAGTTTTTAAACCTAGCACTAAAAACTGGTGAGTGTTTAGAATACTTTTATAAAGGTTTGGGAAAGGGCGCAGACACCCCTTTTTTTAGATGACGTGGGGAGAAAAAAAATTAGTTAAAAGGAAAAAACTTTGTCAAAGCGGGGTTTCAGCGGAAAAAATGAGGGATAAAATGTTTTGGATTTTTGCCAGAAATATAACTCGGTTTTTTAAAAAACTTTAGAGAAAAAAGTTTTTTGGGCTGTAGTGTTATTTCAATGAAAGACAGAGGGTCCTTTGTTTTAAAGTTTGCGTGAAAAAGATGTTATTTTAAAAAGGGGCCCGGAAAAAAATGGGTTAAACAAAAATTAAAAATTTTGAAAAGTTTAGTAAATTTTGTATTAAAAAAGGAAAAAACCCCCACAGTTTTGTTTGTTTGGGAAAATTAAACGTTTTTTTTTGGTTTTTTGAAAGGTTTCTTGTCGAGAAAAAGGAAAAAATTTATTTTGGGCCACTTTGCCGAAAAAAAGGTTTAGGGGGAAAGTGGGGAAAAAATGAAGGTTTTCCTTTTTTTCTCCAGGCCCTTTTCACCCAACTCTTGTCACCGGCCCTTTTATCACCCAATCTTGTCCAGGCCCTTTTATACCCAACTTTGTACCAGGCCTTCTATCACCCAAATTTTTCCCCCAGGCCTTCCCAAACCCAACCCTTTTTCAACCCGGCCTTTATCACCAATCTTGTCACCAGGTTTTTTATCACCCAAATCTTGGGCCCCGGCCCTTTTTTCCCAAAACCTTTTTTGTACCCGGGGCCCTTTTAAAAACCAACTCTTGTCACCAGGCCTTCAAACACCCCAATCTTGTCACCCCGGCTTCTAACACCCAAAACCCTTTTCACCCGGCCTTTTTTCACCCCCCTCTTGGGACCAGGCCTTCTCACCCAACTCTTGTCACCAGGCCTTCTACACCAACTCTTGTCACCAGGCCTTCTATCACCCAACTCTTGTCACCAGGCCTTCTATCACCCAACTCTTGTCACCAGGCCTTCTAACACCCAACCACCGTTTTACAACACTCTAGTACAGGCTTACATGAGAAGTACCACCACACAACTCCACACCACCAACCTTCACCACCTCAACACCCACTTTTACAGCTCTCCTATCAAATCTGTACAATCACACCACCTGACAGCTTCTACTCGGTAAACATTTTGCAAGAGGCTAATCACTACATCAATCGTACAGGCACAGTACCCCCTCCACCACCACTCACACCAACACATCACACACCATCCTTCACCCACACTTCAGCGAAAAAAGTCTTCAACCCAACACCACCAGCTTTTACATTTGCAGGGTGACATAATCCAATCTACACACGAGCAAGTACCCCCTCACCACATCCAGTCCCACCAACAGCAACCGACACCATCATTCAACCGCAAAGTGGAACAAACGCTCGAACACACACAAGTGTCTTTGCTGGGGGTGTCAATCAATTTACGCGGAGAGTGAGCGGGGCAAAGGCGCCCCAAGGCAGAGCGGACCAAGGACGGACGCAAAATTGACCTCCATACGGTAAAGCCACCACGAAAGCGGATTGGGGTGGTGGCTAGACAGTCATTGAACTTGACCTTTTGGCCTTCGGCTATAGTCTCACCAGTCAAGCGAATCACATGCACACACATGCGAACAGAACACACAATATAACCGCGAAACACATGCACATCATACACAGAAACACATGCACATACATACACAGAAACACATGCACATACATACACAGAAACACATGCACATACATACACAGAAACACATGCACATACATACACAGAAACACATGCACATACATACACAGAAACACATGCACATACATACACAGAAACACATGCACATACATACACAGAAACACATGCACATACATACACAGAAACACATGCACATACATACACAGAAACACATGCACATACATACACAGAAACACATGCACATACATACACAGAAACACATGCACATACATACACAGAAACACATGCACATACATACACAGAAACACATGCACATACATACACAGAAACACATGCACATACATACACAGAAACACATGCACATACATACACAGAAACACATGCACATACATACACAGAAACACATGCACATACATACACAGAAACACATGCACATACATACACAGAAACACATGCACATACATACACAGAAACACATGCACATACATACACAGAAACACATGCACATACATACACAGAAACACATGCACATACATACACAGAAACACATGCACATACATACACAGAAACACATGCACATACATACACAGAAACACATGCACATACATACACAGAAACACATGCACATACATACACAGAAACACATGCACATACATACACAGAAACACATGCACATACATACACAGAAACACATGCACATACATACACAGAAACACATGCACATACATACACAGAAACACATGCACATACATACACAGAAACACATGCACATACATACACAGAAACACATGCACATACATACACAGAAACACATGCACATACATACACAGAAACACATGCACATACATACACAGAAACACATGCACATACATACACAGAAACACATGCACATACATACACAGAAACACATGCACATACACACACAGAAACACATGCACATACACACACAGAAACACATGCACATACACACACAGAAACACATGCACATACACACACAGAAACACATGCACATACACACACAGAAACACATGCACATACTACACAGAAACACATGCACATACATACACAGAAACACATGCACATACATACACAGAAACACATGCACATACATACACAGAAACACATGCACATACATACACAGAAACACATGCACATACATACACAGAAACACATGCACATACATACACAGAAACACATGCACATACATACACAGAAACACATGCACATACATACACAGAAACACATGCACATACATACACAGAAACACATGCACATACATACACAGAAACACATGCACATACATACACAGAAACACATGCACATACATACACAGAAACACATGCACATACATACACAGAAACACATGCACATACATACACAGAAACACATGCACATACATATACAGAAACACATGCACATACATACACAGAAACACATGCACATACATACACAGAAACACATGCACATACATACACAGAAACACATGCACATACATACACAGAAACACATGCACATACATACACAGAAACACATGCACATACATACACAGAAACACATGCACATACATACACAGAAACACATGCACATACATACACAGAAACACATGCACATACATACACAGAAACACATGCACATACATACACAGAAACACATGCACATACATACACAGAAACACATGCACATACATACACAGAAACACATGCACATACATACACAGAAACACATGCACATACATACACATTTGACATGCACCATGCAATAAGCTCTCTCTCTCTGTCTCTCTCTCTCTCTCTCTCTCTCTCTCTCTCTCTGGATGGGCTATTCGCTCTCAATCTTCTACTAAACAACAGTGAAAACACCGAATACATGTATTCATCGCGAACAGTATATCATACATGCAATGCCAAGGAAACTACTTTAAAATAATGGCTATAGGTTGCAAGGAAGCAAGAAACTCGTATTCCAGTACAAGACAATAAAACCTGGTTTACTAGAGACCCTGTCAAGCAAACTGAACAAACAACAATGCAGTAACGACGCGTTTCGACCACCAAGTCTTTTGTTTAAGCTGGACAAACGCGTGTGACTAGCTATAATAATAAAATGATGATTATACTGAAAGCGCGGCTAGCCTTGAGAGTAAAAAGTAGATTTTTGCTCTGAGGTCCAGGATTCAATGCCCGCTCCAGATGGTCAGATCAGAAGAGATTTTCTCTTCAGTCTGATCCTTGTTCTGCGGGAGAGAAATGAAACTCAGGTCCTGTGTTTAAACGCACGCATCAGACCAAAAAGAAAAAAAGAAAAAGAAAAAAAGAAACTTGCACGCTCGTTAAATCCATTCAGCCTCTCGGAGAACAGTAGGCTGTTGTGTGCCGGCAGAATGGATGACAAGAGAGTAAACCTCATTCACACTAGTGTCGTATTTAGACACCATTCCCTGAGACTGAATGTGGGCTGCCTTCGTGCTGGGATTGAAAACGGTCGCATGCGCAAGAATCTCACCGACGATGAACGTCTGAATTCCTGTTGAGGAACGAAAAAAGAAAAAGAAACAACAACAATATGTTATTCAGACTGTTATATTATTATTTTAAAAAACCGATGATGATGAAGATGATGATGACGACGACGAAGACGGCGACTACGACGATGATGATAATGATGATGATGATGATGATGATGATGATGATGATGATGATGATGATGAGAAAGGTGAGAAGGAGGAGGAGGAGGAGGAGGAGGAGGAGGAGGAGGAGGAGGAGGATGAGGAGGATGACGATGATGATGATGATGACAAAGACGATGATGATGATGACGATGACGATGATGATTTTATTTATCTTGATGATGATGATGATGATGATGATGATGATGATGATGATGATAATGATGATGATGATGACTAAAACATCCTAAGAAACAGTTGTTGCTGTACAGGGAATCTTCTGTGTTTAGCTGTTGAGTACAAAAATGGGTGCACCCTCTGAAAAAACACTTTTCATGAATATGTGCGTCACGCCCCCCCCCCCCCCCCCCCCCCCCCCTCCCCCTCCTCCCATCCCATTTTCTTCCACAAACCCCTCTTCTCTTTCCCCCTTTCCTTCCTACTTTCAACTTTACCTGAATACATTCAATTTCAATTGTGTGGTCATAGCTGCTGTATATTTTTAAACTTCCTTTTTCACCACCACCTTCCCAACCTCTCTGTCTGTCTGTCTGTCTGTCTCTCTCTCTCTATATATATATAGACAATTTACTTTCTGCACTATTGTTATGAATTTTTGTTTAGCCTCAGGGCCGAGTGTAAAAAAGCACGCTTGTATGCTTATCTCATATCCCTGAATAAACAAAATTTCGTTCGTTCGTTCTCTCTCTCTCTCTCTCTCTCTCTCTCTCTCTCTCTCTCTCTCTCTCTCTCTCTCTCTCTCTCTCTCTCTCTGCAACGGCTTCGTCGGTTCATGTCACTTTCAGCATTGTTTGAAATTCCCTGACGGTAATTACATATTTTCTGTACTGTCGTCTTAATTTGGACGTGTAGATGGGTGTGTATTTTAGAAATGGATACATGACAACCTGGAATGTTACAGATCAATTTATCAGTCAATACATCCATCCAGCCATTCATATCTATCCATCTGTCTGTCTGTCTGTCTGTCTGTCTGTCTGTCTGTCTGTCTGTCTGTCTATCTATCTATCTATCTATCTATCTATCTATCTATCTATCTGTCTGTCTGTCTGTCTGTCTGTCTATCTAATTTCTGCCTGTCTATACTTTCTGCATCCAACGTCCGCAAGTGGAGGTCAACAGTCTGCAGGACTTTCTTATGCTTAAAAAAAAAATTCCCCTGATCCACCCAGTTTCCTCCTACTCCATCTTCCTTTTAGTCTCTCTCCATCAACACTCAGCACTCTTCGTTCTATTCAGACCACACTCCCCTGTTCTCTACACCATCCTCCTCCACAACTCTATGCCATGACCCAGTCTCTCCTCACCCCCACCCCCCTCTTTGCCATTAGGACATGACAAAAGACCTATCAGCCAGTTGCTTAGCACGGAATGGGAAGACAACTCAATCCTGACCTGCCGACAAGAAGGGGCACAACTCGCAGGGGCTTGACAAGTCTGGGGGCGACAGATAGAGTGGCGGGAAATGAACGGTGCGACATGTCTGCAATGGAAACGCTCCAGCGTCAAAAGAGACAGCAGCAACAACAACAACAACAACAGCCGAAAGATCACTAAGAATGAAGTAGCATGGATTGTTCTTCTGTTGTTGTGTTTTTTTCAGTTCATCTTTATTTTCATTCAAAAAACTTTCCCACGTTTTTCAACATTAAAAGCTACTGATAATGTGTTCAATTAATTAGCAGATTATTGAGAAAAAGTGGGAGGAAAAACGTGTGTGTGTGTGTGTGTGTGTGTGTGTGTGTTGTCAATTTCGACATTACACAAGTTGTGCATTTACTGTGGGGTAGGGGCATTCTCGTATGAATTTCTCTCTTTAATCATCATCATAATCTTCTCCTATACAGACAGCTCTATGAGAGCAACAACAACAAAAAACAAAACATATTGCTTATTGAATCTAGTGTATGAAAAAAATTTGTTGACTTGAAGATTTTCTCACACACATACAACTTTTCTGTCTCCCACAAAAGTAGAGTCCGGGCAAATATTTTCAATAGTGACCAACTTTCACTTATATCAATTACAACAGGTCATCTCATCTAAGCTCCTCCCCACTTATCACCACTTACCAACCTTCACGACCCCACCAGAAAAAAAAGGTCTGCCAGTCGTACACCAGCTTTCCATTTACTGCGAGGTGTCAATCCAATTTTCTTCGGAGAGTGAACATCGGGCAAAATGGCGTCCCCCGAGGAAGGGCGGGACGGACTGAAGCGAAATTGAACACGTGCGTGGTAAACGAGCCAAGAGAGAGAGAGAGAGAGTGAAGTCACTGAACTGTTGACCTTTTGCCCTCAGGTCTGTCTCGACCGCAGGTGCTGGACATAAGCGGAGTATTTCATTCCATCACGCATGTTGACGGGTCGCACAGTAACACAAATATCATCGCAGCAAGAGCGCACAAGTACATGCTGACGTATATCCACTAATTAAACGTAAAACCATGCAACGAACACACGTCTCTCTCTCTCTCTCTCTCTCTCTCTCTCTCTCTCTCTCTCTCTCTCTCATTAGAGAGATAACCAATCTCTCTACCAATGTCCAGCTGTTGAGGATATTCCAATGAATTTCACATAAAGAAAACATCATTCACAATGTGACAAACACAAAACAAGCCTAATCCTCCCACCCCCTAACCCTACTCCCAAAACATATATCCGGCAAGACTTTAGAATAATGACTCTATGAAACGCTAAGAAACAGTTGCACGAGCAGCCCATTTCACAACAACCACCTGTCCATCAAGAAAGTACTGTGAAGGGAATTCGTCCTTGGTCAGTAATGGTCATGCTGCTGCAGCACTGGACACCTTCTGCGTGTAGCCTGAGAGTTGGACGAACATGCATCGTTTGAAAAAAAAAATCACACTTAGCGCGCCTTCCTCCCCCACCTCCCCACTTTTTCCACCTTCAACTTCACCAGAACATTTTATATTTCAACTGGGAAAGCGTATCTGTTGTTTAATTTAGGACTGTGTGATCATTTCCTTTCTGACCATCACTAATCTCTTCCCCCTTCCTCCCCTCCACTTTTCTCTCTTGTCTCTGACGACTACCAAATTCTCTGTTGGATTCGATTTTGATATCTGCAATTCCCTGACCGCACACATGTGTTTCCCATCCCTTCATTTAAATTTGACTGCACGGATGGATATATACTGCGATGGTGTATTATGACAAGAGCAGGCTGTAAATTAAACACTGGCCTAAAATTTCCACCCTTAGAGAATACCAAACAGTCCAGAAATCCATTATTGTTTATCTTGGTATTCTCTCTTCCCTTTAGTCTTTCTCCATCAATATTCGTCAAACCCCACATTCCTTCAAACCTTACACACTCTCCTCCACGTACATGTGCTCCCAACCTCCCCCCTCATACCCTCACTCCCAACACCTCCCATTCGCCTCTTTCTCCACCAGGGTTGGACAAAAGACGTATCACCCAGCTACTTAGCACGGAATGGCGAGACAACTCAAACCCACGCCCTGGCAACAAGAAGGGAAATAACTCAAAAGGGCCTGGCAAGTTTGGGTGAGAAATGAACAGTGGGGTATGTTCTGTATGGAAACTTTCTTGGGTCAAAAACCAACGAAAGAGACACCAGAAAAAGTATCAAGAATGAACCAGCGCAGATAGTTCCCCCCCCCCCCCCCCCTCTTTCTTTCAAATTTCAAAATAAAAACTCTTTTCATTTATTTACGCTAGGATTAAAAAAACCTGCCTGAATTGCGGTTTTGATTAGTTTTAAATAAAACTAAAAGTTGGAAGCGTTTCTTTCCAAGGCAATAACAAGCGCGCACACATGACAGAGAGAGAGAGAGAGAGAGAGAGAGAGAGACAGACAGACAGACAGACAGACAGGCAGCAGAGAGACACACCGACAGACAGACAGACAGACAGAGTGGCAGCTTGCTCCTTCGGGTAAAGGGTCGATCGATGTTTTAAAACTGTTTGGAACCTACATTTATCATATTGCAATCAGTTATTTAAAACTGTTTGGAACCTACATTTATCATATTGCAATCAGTTATTTAAGGCGGGGTTGGACGTGGGCGGGGATGGCGAGTACTGCGGATGGAGAGAAACAGTCCATTTTCTGTTTGTTGTTTCCCTGACTATCAGAACAAAACACAAACGAAAACTAGGGGCTTTTTTTTCATCAAAAGGAACCCTTAATTATTCACACTTATTCTGATGATCCATAAGGAGTATATTTATTGAGTGAGAATCAGATCACCTGTACGTTTAAAGTTTCTACACCTAAAATACACTGAAAACAGAGCTAATAACAAACAAACAAACAAATTAAGGGAAAAAGAGACGAAAGGCCAGCAAATGCTACACTTTTAAACACTCAGTGCACGCATGCGCGCGCGCGCGCGCGCGCGCGCGCGTGTGTGTGTGTGTGTGTGTGTGTGTGTGTGTGTCCAAAAGAGGACAGTGAGTCACTGACGTGTAAAAATGTCACATATGCTCATTTATATGTGTCTTTTTCTGTGTACACATTTGTAGTTTTGACAGGAATGGTTGACCGTAGTCTTGAACCAACCCGGTTAGAAGAAGACGGCCTATTGACGATCTGCCATGATGCAGTCAGCCTCTGGCCTCTCTTGTTTGCCTGCACGCTTCCTCCCGTCCTCTCTCCTTTCTTCCAGTCCATTTATCTTTCATGCGGGAGCATTGCAGTTCCCTTTTTCAACTCGAGTGTTTCGCCATACTGACAAGTTCTGCTTAGACGCAGGAAAAAAAAACAAAGAACTCTGCTGAGCATCAATTTGTGTCTAGTCACCCTTTTCGCCCTTTGTCCACCCATTTCTCGATCTCTCCCCCTCCCCCTCCACCCCCTCTCCCTCTTTGTTTGTTTGTTTTTCTTTTTTAGGTCACTTTCTCGTCTCTCGAGCTTTGAGCTTGATTTAACACATCAAACTTTTAAACAAGTGTTGTGTCATACCAGAAAAAAATGCTTTGATGCTTCAGCGCTACGATTGAACTGAATCTGCTGTTACACGCACTCTCTCTCTCTCTCTCTCTCTCTCTCTCTCTCTCTCTCTCTCTCTCTCTTTGTTCTAATCTACTTTGTCTTCGTATCTTTGGATGCCCTTGGATAGCTAGCAACTTAGCGACGAATGATCTGAGATGCAATTTTTTTTTAAACCACGATATTGTTGTAGACCATCCCAATACCTGTTAATACTGTTGTTGTGTGTGTGCGCGCGCACACACTCACACAGAGAGAGAGAGAGAGAGAGAGAGAGAGAGAGAGAGAGAGAGAGAGAGAGAGAGAGAGAGAAAGAGAGAGAGAGAGAGAGAGAGAGAGAGAGAGAGAGAGAGAGAGAGAGAGAGAGAGAGAGAGAGTGAGCAATGAGAAATTTGGTAGTTTGTTTTTTGTTTGTTTTGTTTTCGTTTGTTTGTTTTTTGTTTGTTTTGTTTCCGTTTTTGTTTGTTTGAACTTTTACAGTGGATAACAACTATTTTACAAGAAGGCGCGTGTCTATGTAGTTCATTATGATGACAGTGCATGTGATAGAATAATCACAACATTTGTATCGTTTTATTCAAACTTAGTGAACTCAATGTCTTTCAGATGGGGTCACATTTTTTGAATGAACCACCTTCGTTGTTGCTTTTCATTGTCAGCCTTCTGGGGCTTCTTCTTCATATCTTTCTCTGCTTACAGTCCCCTCCCCCACCACCCACCCCCTTTTTTTTTCTTTTTTCTTTTTTGACTCGTGAACAGTACATGTTGTTACACGAATCGCCAAAAGGATACAGAAATGGCAGCCAATAACCTAAAAGAATCATTTAGCTTCCAGTTGTTCATTTAATCCTTCTTCTATTCTTATTCATTTCTCATTTCTTTAATTCTACCCTTTCATTCCTTCTGTGCTCTACAAAGTGGAAGTTTTGACACCGACTGCTTACCATATACGCTGCGTGAACGCATGAACCAGTCACCTACCTGAAATGTTACTCTTCAGTCCCCTTTCCCACCTTGTTTCTCTACCTTCTTTTCTCCATCATGTGATACGTTTCGCGTATGAACTGTACTCAGTTTGACACGATATGGCACAGCTTACTGACCAGCCTGTTTGAATACTGAAAGACTCGGCAAGGGAGCTTGTTGGCTTCAGAAGGTAATGGTTCCTGTTTCAATACGAAAACAACAAATGTAGTTTTCTTGAATACGATTCCCGCCATCCCGAAGAACATGGACATTTTGGGCTTTTAAAGCTATTCAGATGCCCACTGAGCATGGTGCGTGATAAATCAGACCCTGGTGACTCGTACTTTCGTCCCTCAGCCCCCCTTTCACTCTTATGCCTTTCCATCTCTGTCTCTCCCTTCTCACAACCTCATGTCCCCTTGTATTTCGTCCTTTCTTCTTCACTCGTTCTTTCACTTATCACTCCCTCCTGCCTCCCTTTCTTCCTATATTCCTTGCTTTTATCATTCCTTCTATCTCTGTCTTCTCTAATAATTTCCTCAATTTTTCTTATATTCGTGTTTTTTTTTAAAAATTCCCTTGCATCTTTTTCTTTCCATCATCACCCCCCGCCCCTTCTCCTTTACAATCCGTTCCCTTTTCATTCTTTTGCATAACCCCCTTTTCCTCACCCCCCCCTCCCTTTCTTCTTTGTATTGCTTCTCTTTTCACCTATTCCCTCCGTTCGTCATTCCTTCCATCTCTTTCTTTCCCTAATCACGCCCCCTCGTACGTCCTGCTTTCTTCTTACATTCATTCCTTTGATATTCCCTGCAAACTATTTGGTTCCCTCAGCGCCCCCCCCCCCCCTCTTTGTTATATCCCTTTCCCTTTTATCTCTTCCATTTCCATCGTTCCCTCTAATTTCCTCCTTTCCTCTTACATTCCTTCGTTTCTTATTCCCTTCCACCTCTTTCGTTCCCTTAGAACTTGCTCATTTCTCTTATATTCTTTCCTTTTGTATCCCTTTCCATCTCCATCGGTTTCCTCATCACTTCCCCTTGGCCTTTTATCTTATATTTCTTCCTTTCCCATTCTCTTCTGTCTCTATTGTTGCCTAATGTCTAGCCTACCCCTTTTTCTGTCAAAATCCCTTTTTTCCTTATGCCTTTCCCTCTGTATCGCTCCCCATCCCTCCCCTTTTTCTTGCTTATTCCTGTCCATCTGTATTGTTTCTTCAGCACTCTCCCTCTTTTCCTGTCCTACTCCTTCCTTTCCTGTTCTGCTCTCTTGTTTTCCTTTAACAGTTTCTCTTTTCTTCTCATATCATTTTCTTTCTTATTCCTTTCCATCTCTTTTCCTGATGTTTTCTCTTTTTTTTCCTTCCAGTCGTTCTTTTCATTCATATCTTTCTCCTTTAGCATAACCTTTCATATTTACATTTGATGCATTTGAGTTTGGCACGAGTGACTTGGTATACTGATGAGATGCAGGACTAAAGGCAGATAACCCACAGGATCAGATGACCTTCACTGTCTGTTGACCCACCCTCCTTCTTCCTTTTAGGCCTTCTTCTCCAGTTCATTTAACACGACGACATCTTTGGTGCATAAACATCGGAGATTACGACAGGGAGAAATAACCAGCGAGAAAAGACAGAGGAGGACACCTGCTTGGGCAAAGAAGAAACAGTCAACAGAGACCTGCGATGAGGTTGTCACCTTCCAGTCAATCTACCTGCTTTCCATCTTTCTGTCCTCATAATCTCACACCTTTTGTTTATCAGCATGGGAGGTTTCGACGCAAGTGGTGCGCCATAATAAAAATCCTTTAGGACTAATCACAGATATCTGAGCTTGTAACTTCTGGACCGTTTCACCCTCTCACTTTCATCCCCAGCTTCAGTTCCATAACCGTTACACATATGCAGTTAGTGAAGAGGTTGAGACAAATGGCACACAACAAAGAAACGGACACACACAAGGAAGTATCACGAACCACCAGTTCATGATACCCGAAGTCTTTTTCATCCCCACAATCTCAGAATTTGTAAACATTAACACAGACTTTTTTTTTTTACAAGAATGGCACACATACTAACGAGCTAAGACTGTGCACAAGAAACAATGAGATACCTGCACAGTGTTTGGTAGTTTACGGTCTGTCTGTCAGTCTTCCTTCCTGTTTTTCTTCAATATTCCGTTTGTCTTTAATGTGAACATCAGCTTTTGACAGGAACGGTACACCCTACTGAATAACTAGCGTGGACATAGACAAGACAACTACTCAGACTTCTGTTATGTCTCTTAGCCTGCGGTCATTCCATCACTCTCCCTTCTTTTCACTGCTATAGTCTCATATCTGTTTGATGTGAACACTGTAGCTTTTGACAGGAAGGCACACCATACTGAGGTACCGGCGTTGATGATACTAGAACAACTTATCAGTGACCCGAAATGAATTTATCAGACCGCAGTCAAGTAAATTACCTTCCTTCCTTCATTTCTCCACCCCCTCTCATTCTCTCTCTTCCTCGATCCCTTTCCTTTCAATCTCATGTATTTCACCTGTCAGCAGTTGACCTTTTGACTCAAACAGTACACCAAACTTCGAAGCCCACGAGGACAGATAGAAGACAACCAATCAGAGACCTGTAACGAGTCAACCAGCTTCTGGCCGGTCTGCCTACATCCCTTCTTCCTTCCTTCCACCCAATCCAGTCTCTAACCTCTCCAACATGTAATCATTGGATCTTTTGACGCGAAGGGTACGCCGTAATGAGGAGGCGGCGCGGAGCAGCCGGCGGCGCCCTGTAATGAGTCACTCTGCCTCCGGTCAGTCTCCTCTGCCCTCATCTCTCACCTCATCACTCCACAGCGTTGGCCGCCACTCCCCACGGACACGGGTCACTTCGTTACGTTGACGTTTCGGTCGCTGAGATTTAACGTCGACGTCCACCTCGGATGATACGCCTGACGAGAACAGTCCTCCCTGGAGACGGGAGGGGAGGGGGGACCTGTCCACCACTACGCTGTCAGCACCGTCAGGACGAGATAAAGATGCGGAGAAAGTGGGGGTGATGACGGGGGCGGTGTCACAGTGGCAGGCATGCAGAGTAGGGGAATGTAGGGGCGTGCAGTGTGGCAGGTGGTGTCGCTGGTCTCCACGTCCTTTCAACAGTTTTCTTTCCGCTATCGCTGTCTTCATTTACAATGGCAGCTGAGGCCCAACCTCACCAGTCTGGACATCACATCAGGGGCGGATCACTCTTCCTTCAGTCTGTCTTCAGAACAACAGCTGACACCTTCAAGGGCCCGGAGAATAAAGAAAGACCACCACCGAAGTGACTCGGCATCAGTGCAGTGTCTCCTCCAGTGGGTTGCCTCTTGACAACTTGAAATTCACTGCTCCCTGCGGATTGCCGGTGCCGGGGCTGTGGCGGGTCGGGCTGGCTGTGGCTATAGACGGGAGGGTGGGAATGAGCGGCGTGGGTGCAGTGCCACTAAGGTGGCACAGAAGATGGGACAGTTAGAAAAAAAGGAAAAGAACCATTAGATGGACGGGTGAATGTAACATCATCTCGGCCAGAAGCCGTGAGGGACACGTTGGTCAACTGCAGAAGGCTGCAGCAATAGGTGGCAGGATGTCTGCCTCAGTGTGGTTGGCTAGCTAAAACTGATCCACACACACACACACACACACACACACAATGATGTCTGGTCGCTGGCTGAATTCAGGGACTGATTCAGGACGGTAGGGGGTGGGGGTGGTATTATCCTGTCATTCTGCAGTTTACATCCCGGGCTGGTGTCCGGATCTTCCTCCTTTTGCTCGCTGAACTGCTGTCCAGCATTTGGTTCCTGCTCCGTGTGATTTGGTTTTCACGTTTGGAGCTGATCAGCCCGATGATGAAAGTCGGTAATCATTGCATGGTTCCCCACTACACAAACCTGTCTTCAGGGCTACCGGGCGGGCCGTCTTCGTGCTCGGCTGGCAACGGTCCTGTTCCGCGTGAGATTGCCACAAACAGGGAGCGTGACGAGCGTCGCAGGAGCGCTGCACAATTCCCTAGGCTTTGTTCCTCGCTGAAGACGGCCCAGAGGGCAATTTTTCAGCCCCATGCTTCCGGAGCAGAAGGGGGTCTACCATCGCCGACCAACCCCACATCTCCAGGGGCCGGTTTGATAAATGAATATCCGCGATCAATGGACCGGTGATACTCGAAGAAAACACAGTTCTCCGACAAAATTGAGTTTAATAGGCCACAGTCGCCGTCACTAAACTGCAGTGTATTGAATCATGGTCAGTGGAAAGACGGTTCTGTCCCTGGACCTCGACCGTAAGGTCGTTCGAACCGCGGTAAGTCGGTGTAAAGCATAGCAAAGTGTGTGTGTGTGTGTGTGTGTGTGTGTGTGTGTGTGTGTGTGTGTGTGTGTGTGTGTGTGTGTGTATGTGTGTGTGTGTAAGCGTGCGTGCGTGCGTGCGTGTGTGTGTATGTGTGTGTTTGTGTGTGTGTGTGTGTGTGTGTGTGTGTGTGTGTGTGTGTGTGTGTGATATTTGTGGATTAGTTTCAGCAAGCCAACCACACTGAGGCAGACATGTACATGTCTCACATGCAGCTCCTAAAGGTTATAAAAAAAATGTTGTGAAAATAAAAACAAACAGCGACATAATTATAATCATGATGATTTACAAATAACAACAAAGCAACGTATACACACAAAGATTTACAACAATCACGTTCCATTTTCCAGAACCACGGACATCACTCAAACAAATAAAACTGAGCCGAGCAGGACTTAAGGTGATACAAATCCCAGGATTCATACTTTTCGTGTCGAACAAAAGTTGGTTGTGTCGTCTGCTACTGTGCTGGAGAGAACGGATTTTCTGTGACTGAACGAACCAATTGGACACACAAATACAATAATTTTTTTTCTTTTGATGTTATAAAAGAGAATATGAATGGGATTTGTTTCGTATGAGAAAGACTTTAATCAGGAAACTCAGCTTGATGTCAATAGCACTGAGACCCAGATTTGGTTTGCCTATATTGTGGAACATTGCCACATTTGTCAGGTGTAGAACACGGAGTGTGTCCTCAATCGGCCGTACGCGTGTGAGGGAACGAAGACAGTGGTGTGTAGGAAACTACTGACTTCGGAGGGGAAGTTGTAGCCATATTTCATCAAAAACAGTAACATGGTAAAATGTGATGTCCAATGACCGCCAAGTTCAATGAACCACGGTCATGTAGCCGACGAAACTGACCACACAGCCACCCGCCAAACAACCACGGTTCGTGGTGGTTGCAGTCATGGAACGAACACTTGTCCAGTTGTCTCCCTTTGAAACTGGTCCCAAGAGCCGACCCCCCCCCCCCCCCCCCCCCGCCCCTCCCGTTCCCTGCGAGGTGGCATAGCAGCGAGCACCAAGGGAGAGGTGGCAGCTTTTCTTTGAGGGGCACTGATGTGAAAGGTCAGCGTCAGGCGGCGCAGCGAAACTTCCAGCCGTATGGGTGACGGCAAGTCTTGCCTGTGTCGCCGGGCAACGACTCCTGGTAATATGGGGCGATCGGCGATGGGGCGCTGCCTGACTATGATTACCGTGGCCTGGGATACCGTGCTTTGGGCCGGGCATGGACGCACTCTTTATGGGGCTGGGCTGAAAAATTGCCCTCTCGGACGTAGTCTGTGTGGACCACACAACAAAAGGGACTCGTGCAGCGCTCCAGCGACTTTGAGAGAAAAGGACACAACTTGTGAGCGCTGACGCCAATTTCCTCCACAAGGCATTGGTTTATTATGGTTTGTGAACCATTTTAGGTATACTATGGCGTCAAACAGTGTTCTCTTCGATATTTCATCAAATTTGAAGGAACAAACCCCATGATTCAATCAACTGTACAATCGTGACCATCCAACCATCTACACGTCCATGCTCAAGATAATTAGGAATCAAAGATTTCTGGGTTGGGAGGTTAATGTCGATTGTCAGATGATGGACGTATTCGTCGTCTTCCTCTGAATCGTAATATTCTCTCCCAAGCACTCTGTAGCCATGCAGCTACGGTGCTCAGCAGCTGGGTTGCTCTGTACTGTCCTTTTTATGCCGACTCAGAAAAGGCACCACAGAAGACCGTGCAAGGAAATCACCTGTATTGCAGTGTCTCCTCTGGTGGGTTGCCTTATGGTAGGTACCTTGATACTGATAACTCCGTGTGGACTACCGGAGCTTGAACTGTGGCAGAAAAAAAAACTACCTAAGGTTATGTAAAGAGGGTGTGGAGGTGGGGGAGGCTGGAGTGAGTGATGTTGGAATAATGCCACTGGGAGGGCACGGAAGCAAGACAGCAAAATAAGAGAGAAAGAAAGAGAGAGAGAGAGAGAGAGAGAGAGAGAGAGAGAGAGAGAGAGAGAGAGAGAGAGATGGGGGGCGGGCGGTTAATTGCATGAATAAATGAACAGCTTGAAGACGCACTGGGAACGGAATAAGGTCAATCAAGCAATCAATCAACCTCAACAGGGACCGAATGGCACCAAACCAAGCTGACACTCAACAGTCAGCAAAGGGGCACCTGTTACATTGATAGCGCAACACTGCTTTGACCGGAACGGCTCTGTCCTGTTGTCCACTTCGCTATAACGTATGTGCATTGAAACTGCACTGTTGGGGGAAATCCTGGAGTTTGATGGACCCTATTAAGCCAAGTTAGATAAAGTACATTTGAAAAGCAGCTTCTTTCCACCGAATCAACCTGAAATATGCAAACTTGTGTGTTTATTTGGCACTCATGAAGCGTTTAAGAGCCTTTCTAACCAAATTCCATTTTGATTTTCGACAGAAAGACAATGCGACACAGAGAACGCATTTTTGAAGGCGAATGGATATTGAAACTGTAGATTTGCCCTGTGTTTCTTTTAACTGTGTTTCAATGTACTGTGTTGTATGAACTGCAAATCACTGCTCTGCGCTGTTATGTACAGCACTGTGATGTACTGAAGTTCACTGTATACATTGACAAAGCTGCACTGCATTGCATTGCTTTACATTGTACTGTACTGTATTGTACAGCAGGGCACCACTTTGTACTTCAGTCTAAGGTATTGTACTGTTCTCCACTGCCATGTACTGTAACCTGCTTTACCGCACTGCACTGTATCGCAGTCTACAGTTCTATGCTGTGCCATGCTGCACTGTGCAACACTCTTCTGCCGCGTACCACACAATTTGGTTTAACTGTACTCAACTATATTGTGTTGTACTGTATTTTTCTGCATCATGCTGCATTGTACTGCACTCGAATATACAGCACCATATTGCAGTACAATATCATACATTGTAGTCTGCTGTGCAATATCATACACTGTAGTCTGCTGTACAATATCATACACTGTAGTCTGCTGTACAATATCATACACTGTAGTCTGCTGTACAATATTATACATTGTAGTCTGCTGTACAATATCATACATTGTAGTCTGCTGTACAATATCATACACTGTAGTCTGTTGTACAATCTTATACACTGTAGTCTGCTGTACAATATAACACACTGTAGTCTGCTGTGCAATATCATACACTGTAGTCTGCAGTGCACTATTATACAGTGTAGTCTGCTGTACAATATCATACACTGTAGTCTGCTGTACAATTTCATACACTGTAGTCTGCTGTACAATATCATACACTGTAGTCTGCTGTACAATATCATACATTGTAGTCTGCTGTACAATATCATACACTGTAGTCTGCTGTACAATATCGTACACTGTAGTCTGCTGTACAATATCATACACTGTAGTCTGCTGTACAATATCATACATTGTAGTCTGCTGTACAATATCATACATTGTAGTCTGCTGTACAATATTATACACTGTAGTCTGCTGTACAATATCATACATTGTAGTCTGCTGTACAATATCATACACTGTAGTCTGCTGTACAATATCATACATTGTAGTCTGCTGTACAATACCATACACTGTAGTCTGCTGTACAATATCATACACTGTAGTCTGCTGTACAATATCATACACTGGTGTCTGCTGTACAATATCATACATTGTAGTCTGCTGTACAATATCATACATTGTAGTCTGCTGTACAATATTATACATTGTAGTCTGCTGTACATCATCATACATTGTAGTCTGCTGTACAATACCATACACTGTAGTCTGCTGTACAATATCATACACTGTAGTCTGCTGTACAATATCATACACTGGTGTCTGCTGTACAATATCATACATTGTAGTCTGCTGTACAATATCATACATTGTAGTCTGCTGTACAATATTATACATTGTAGTCTGCTGTACATCATCATACATTGTAGTCTGCTGTACAATATTATACATTGTAGTCTGCTGTACAATATCATACATTGTAGTCTGCTGTACAATATCATACACTGTAGTCTGCTGTACAATATCATACACTGTAGTCTGCTGTGCAATATCATACATTGTCAAACTGCAGTAATCTGTGTCTATCGTGCTGCGTTGTACTGTGCTGTAATGTCCTGCAATACTTGGAAGAGACAAAAGTTGACTGCAGGGTTCGTGGTGAAAATGATAAGCCTATGGCTTGAAACGTCAGTCTCTACCTTCCAAAGGGTTCGACTACCACCAAAAGGTTTTAATAAACTTTATTATTTTTTTCATTTTCCTGCAATACCCGGTTTTGCACTGAACTGCCATGCGCTGCAGACCACTACACGGTACTATATATCATTGAGTTATATTGCTTTTTACTGCGCTGAATTTTAGTGTAGTATTGCTGTATTATTTTTGTACTACAATGGACTGTACTATATTGCACGACTCCTTTATTGTATTGTTTTGTACTGTGTTGTACTGAGCTTATTTTTACTGCGCTTCACTGTATTGTAGTGTACTATGTTGTACTGCAATGTACTACAAGGCATTGCTAATGTAGTAAACTACTGTGGTGTGGTGTACTGTACTCTTCTCTGTAGCAGTGTAATGCACCAGACTTCACTTTGTTGTGCTGTGCTTCCCTGCACTGTGCTGTGTTGCAATGAAGTACATGTCACTTATTGCATCGTATTACACTGTACGATATTGCACTGAGTAACTGTATTGTACTGCAGTATATCATTGCATCGTATTACACTGTACGATATTGCACTGAGTAACACTGTATTGTACTGCAGTATATCATTGCACTGTATTACACTGCACTTCATTGCATTGTCTTACATTGTTCAGCATTGCAGTGTATGCATGTACAGCTGGGCAATACACCACACTGTAATGATTTACAATGTCTTGCATTGATCTACACCTGTCTTGTTGAATCATACCGTTGTATTATCCACTTCTTCCTCTGCATTGTATTTACTAAACTACACCACGCAGCATGGCATTTTTGACGCCCTTTTCTGTACTGAAATATACTGTACATAATTATGTGCTGCGTTGTGCTATGCTGTACCGTGCCAAATCATATAGCATTCTTATGTATTGTTTTGCATGATGCTGAACATTATACCAAAATGTGCCACGCTGCATTGCGGTGCATCGCATAGTTATTCTAATGGCCAATTTACTCTACAATACGTTACACGCTATTGTGCTGTACTGCAAAGTACTACATGATATGGCAGTGCACAATCCTGTACTTCACTATGTTGATCTGTGCTTCACTATCGTCCTGTTTACAAAGCACTATACCGCGCAGAATTGCCGTACAGACCTGCGATCTGCAGTGCCGGTCATTTTTATAACATTCTCTATTCTGTTCGTTTCATAACTGTCTATCCAAGATCCTTCAACAGGATAGAGTGTAAGGTGGACATCGGACATTCCACGGACTCCCTGTCCAAGACTATCCCACCGTGACCAGGAGAAGGTGGGCATCTCAGAGACTTCCTATCCAGCACCATCCTGCAGGATACAGTGTCAGTGGTCACCTCAAAGTCTCCCTGTCCAAGACCATTCCACCGTGACCAGGAGAAGGTGGGCATCTCAGACTTCCTATCCAGCACCACCCTGCAGGATACAGTGTCAGTGGTCACCTCAAAGTCTCCCTGTCCAAGACCATTCCACGGGAGAGAGGGAAGATTGACATCACAGTAACATGCCGACCACCTTGGGATAGATATCATAAAACACTGGATCTGTATGGGTTGCATCGGAGAAGAAGAACGGGACACGAGACATTCTCACTGCATAAGTGTTCGTAGCGCCGCTCCCATGCCATGGTCATGGAACAATGGTGGTCTCGAGATCTACATTGTATTACATTGTATTGTGTTTGTTGTATTGTGTTGTGTTGTATTGTATTGACTGTGTTGCATTGCATTGCAGTGTATTGTACTTGTCGCACTTTGTTGCTTCGTATTGTATGATACTGGATTACCTTGTACTGTGTTGTATTGTACTGTACTGCGATGCGCTTCATTGTGCTGTGTTACACCGTCTTGTAACGTACTGCTTCGCATTGCATCACTGCTTTGGCATTGATTGTGTTCCACAACACAAGTAAACACACACACACACACACACACACACACACACACACACACACACACACACACACACACACACACACAAGAGGTGCAAGGTAACACTAAGTAAATACACAGTACGACACAAACAAGTTAATTTCCGACAAGTCCTGTTCAGACATCACTACTAATACAGTCTGCCATCCCCTTTTAACCCGGCGAGCCAGCGGACGGTCAGAGCCGGGGGGGGGGGGGGGGGGAGAAGGGGAGGGGGAGGAGGAGGAGGGAAGGAGGGGGAGGGGGGGGGGGGCAAGCGGTCATCTTGGTCGTAACCCACCCTTCAATCGCACCTTGTGCGTCATCATCGATCTACGATCGGCCCGACCCCGGCAATCACGGCGCCCGCATCCCTATGGGGGATTCCTCGTGTCAAAAGGGACAAAGTGTCATGTTCTTCAGGAGAAGGGTAATCTCCATTATGAAAAGAATATTCACCATGAATATGAATTTATAGTATTGTTAATAATTATTTTCTACTACAACTACTTCTACTACTACTACTTGTTTTTCTTCTTTCTTTCTTCTTCTTCTTCTTCTTCTTCTTCTTCTTCTTCTTCTTCCTCTTCTTCTTCTTCCTCCTCCTCCTCCTCCTCGTCCTTCTTCTCTTCTTCCTCCTCCTCCTCTCTTCTCTTCTTCTTCTTCTTCTTCTTCTTTCTTCTTCTTCTTCTTCTTCTTTTTCTTCTTCTTCTTCTTCCTCCTCCTCCCCCTTCTTCTTCTTCCTCTTCTTCTTCTTGGTGCAATACGTCAAATAAGTAATTACGGCTTTTCTCAATGCACGTGTGATGTTGTTAACAGATGACGCTGATTGCAAAAGAAAATGTTACTGTTCAAGTCAACATCTTGACTTCAAGATGACTGTCTGATTGCAAAAGGTTCGCCATTGTTACTTTGTTTCTCTCAGCACTCTTCCCAGTGGACTTATAATGTCATAAGCTATCAAAAGTAGAATTCAAACATAAAATTACCATTGATTTCTTCACAGACAATAAATTTCCCACGAAAATTATATCCATGTTGTGCTATACTGAACATTTCCATGTAAACAACTGTAACATACATCTTTTTTTTTTTAACCGGCGATATCCCATACTGATCGCCATCTTTTCATTCACATGACGCGGAATCGATGTCGTGACTGACTTGCCTGTCAATCCCTTCACCTCCATCTTTCACTTACCGCATCCCTCCTATCCCTTCCCCCTCCCCCCCACCCCCGGTGTGGGGGTTGGGTTGGGGGGGGGGGGGGGGGGGGGGGGGGGGCGGGGCTCTCGTCTTCCAAAATGTTGTAAAGACGAGGCGGGGCTAAGGATGGGAGTGACTCTCCTCTCCAAGAAGTTTCTAACAGAGGGAACGGAGAGGGGTATCTTCTCCCAAAATTCCGCCAATACTATACAAATACAATTACCTCGACAGATTCTATGAACAAATCGGGGTGGGGGTGGGGGTGGCGGTCCAAATTTGGTTTACAGTCCTTCGCATGAAAAAACAAAACAAAGAAATTTTCGTCAGGCAGGGAGGGTGGATGTTTAGGTATCCAGAACCTCCCCTCCCCCACCCCACCCCCTCCCACCCCCCTCTTCTCCCTCTTCCAACCTTTGGCAATGTTGGCTTTTGATGATCATAAAGACGTCTACAGCTACCAGCAAGGCTGTGGCTTAGGGCTACCTGATTTTGTTCACACAGATGTTCAGAATTAAGCCGCCTTTAAATTCATCCCTCAGCACAAGGTGAAACAGTTTTTAGGATTATGAGCACCTGCACATGTATTGCACATCACTGCACGTTGATATGCACGTGCTCAATCCCTGCACTAATGTCTCTTCCATTTTCGTGTTCAAACCTAACACACCCAAACTAATCATCACTTCATCATTACTACA
>CM031598.1:12952187-12954687 GCA_018398815.1 Conus ventricosus
CGACTGCCTTTAGGGTTCTCTCTTCCTCAGAAATCGAGAGCGGTTTCGTGAGGTCGTGGGCTAACGAGCCTACGAATCCTCCTGCTCCCACTTCTACGTTGAGGACGTTTCGCTCGGAAGTTATATTCCACCAAGCTGCGTGCTAGACAGGCATACTTCTTATGGGTTACACCTATAATAAGAATGTCCGTCTAGCCAGCAGCTTCCTCTGTTCCACTTTCCTATGACATCGTGAGTTCGATCAGAATCATTGGTATTCAATTATCTATGAGCAGTGAAAATTTCCAGGCTTATGCTACACTCCCTGATGGACTCTGGATGTTTTTTTCCCATTCTGGAAGATCTGCCGTGCTCTTACAGTCCCCCAGACCAGCCTGTAAATGACGTTTCAATGGTCACGAGGTTCCGGCTGTTCCAGATTATGATTTGTAGTCTTCTGTCAGAGCAGTGCAATGCATCTCCATCCACTGTCCATCTTAATGCTTCAATCATTGTGGTGGTACTGTAGTGGTCGCTATCTTTGTTCACTGTCCATCTTAATGCTTCAATCATTGTGGTGGTACTGTAGTGTCCGCTATCTTTGTTCACTATCCATCTTAATGCTTCAATCATTGTGGTGGTACTGTAGTGTTCGCTATCTTTGTTCACTGTCCATCTTAATGCTTCAATCATTGTGGTGGTACTGTAGTGTCCGCTATCTTTGTTCACTGTCCATCTTAATGCTTCAATCATTGTGGTGGCACTGTGGTGTTCGCTATCTTTGTTCACTGTCCATCTTAATGCTTCAATCATTGTGGTGGTACTGTAGTGTTCGCTATCTTTGTTCACTGTCCATCTTAATGCTTCAATCATTGTGGTGGTACTGTAGTGTTCGCTATCTTTGTTCACTGTCCATCTTAATGCTTCAATCATTGTGGTGGTACTGTAGTGTCCGCTATCTTTGTTCACTGTCCATCTTAATGCTTCAATCATTGTGGTGGCACTGTAGTGGTCGCTATCTTTGTTCACTGTCCATCTTAATGCTTCAATCATTGTGGTGGTACTGTAGTGTCCGCTATCTTTGTTCACTGTCCATCTTAATGCTTCAATCATTGTGGTGGTACTGTAGTGTTCGCTATCTTTGTTCACTGTCCATCTTAATGCTTCAATCATTGTGGTGGCACTGTAGTGGTCGCTATCTTTGTTCACTGTCCATCTTAATGCTTCAATCACTGTGGTGGCACTGTAGTGTTCGCTATCTTTGTTCACTGTCCATCTTAATGCTTCAATTACTGTGGTGGCACCGTAGTGGTCGCTATCTTTGTTCACTGTCCATCTTAATGCTTCAATCATTGTGGTGGCACTGTAGTGGTCGCTATCTTTTTCACTGTCCATCTTAATGCTTCAATCATTGTGGTCGTGGTTCTGTAGTGTTAGCTATCTTTGTTCACTGTCCATCTTAATGCTTCAATCACTGTGGTGGTACTGTAGTGTCCGCTATCTTTGTTCACTGTCCATCTTAATGCTTCAATCACTGTGGTGGTACTGTAGTGGTCGCTATCTTTGTTCACTGTCCATCTTAATGCTTCAATCATTGTGGTTGTACTATAGTGTTCGCTATCTTTGTTCACTGTCCATCTTAATGCTTCAATGATTGTGGCGGTTGTTCTGTGGTGTTAGCTATCTTTGTTCACTGTCCATTTTAATGCTTCAATCATTGTGGCGGTGGTACTGTGGTGTTAGCTATCTTTGTTCACCGTCCATCTTAATGCTTCAATCATTGTGGCGGTAGTACTGTAGTGTTCGCTACCTTTGTTCACTGTCCATCTGAATGCTTCATTCATTGTGGTGGTATTGTAGTGTTAGCTATCTTTGTTCACTGTCCATCTTAATGCTTAAATCATTGTGGTGGTACTATAGTGTTCGCTATCTTTGTTCACTGTCCATCTTAATGCTTCAATCATTGTGGCGGTGGTATTGTAGTGTTCGCTATCTTTGTTCACTGTCCATCTTAATGCTTCAATCATTGTGGTGGAACTGTGGTGTTCGCTATCTTTGTTCATTGTCCATCTTAACGCTTCAATTATTGTGGCCGTACTGTAGTGTTCGCTATCTTTGTTCACTGTCCATCTTATTGCTTCAATCATTGTGGCGGTGGTACTGTAGTGTTCGCTATCTTTGTTCACTGTCCATCTTAATGCTTCAATCATTGTGGCGGCGGTACTGTAGTGTTTGCTATCTTTGTTCACTGTCCATCTTAATGCCTCAATCATTGTGGTATATATGGCGGGGGGGGGGGGGGGGGTGCTGGATCAGCAATATGTAATTTAAAAAAAAACAAAAAGGAACCGTGGTACACATGAACACATCGTTGCTCATGTTCTGATGTGCTTTCAATGTCATAATGTGCAGAAGAGTTCCCAAGAATGTTGATTAGTTTGTACATGTTGCACACAAGTTTAGAACAAGAAAAAGAAACAAAAATTCGCACCAACATAGATATTTAAAACTCCTGTATTTC
>CM031598.1:12964687-12977187 GCA_018398815.1 Conus ventricosus
AGGGTGTGTGTGTGTGTGTGTGTGTGTGTGTTATAAATAATGGTTTGAACTGCGTGATTATTCTTTAGCTTTTTTGTCGGGGCATACATAAATGCATTTCGTTTTGGGCCATTTGTTTTTAGACTTACTAGCGTTTGAACTCGGCTTCGCAAGGGGCCTTACCATCCCCTTCAGCACTCCTCCACTATTCAACCTCCATGCCATCCTATCTTCTCCCCTCCGTTCATTCAGTCCAATTTTTTCTGTTTCTCTTCCATCCCAAAACTGAAGCAGTGGCAGTATTGCCTCCTGTACGACCACAACTACGAATTATTCCTTTCTCCCGCCCCCCCTCCCCCATTTTCCATCATCACCCTCCACCTGCAAACTTTCACTCTTAGCCCCCCCCCCCCCCCCCTTCTCTTCTCTCTTTCTCTCTTGACAAGCATGATTTCCCTACCTTCCTCCACTCAACCAAGACCTTAATTCTCTCACAGAGTAAAGGAGGAGCACATGCAGATAAACAGTGGTGCCAGTTTGTGACTCCGTGTGTGGTGTGTGTGTGTGTGTGTGTGTGTGTGTGTGTGTGTGTGTGTGTGTGTGTGTGGTGTGCGTGTGAGCGTGCGTGCATGCGTGCGCGCAAGTATGTGTGTATGTGTGTGTGTGAGACAGAGAGGGGTGTGGACAATAAACCTATTGGGAAAAGACATTTCTCTTTCGAACAGACGGGGAGCTTTAGGAGATAAGCATGATATGAGAGAGAGAGAGAGAGAGAGAGAGAGAGAGAGAGAGAGAGAGAGAGATGAGTACTCAGAACGAAAGATGGCATTTTATAACTAACTTCGTCTGATGAATGTGAAACAGATTCTCTGACACTGCGGGCCTTACCTGTCATCCTAAGAGGTCATCTTGCTGTCCGCTTTCTCCAACATCTACAGACGAACACACACACACACACACACACACACACACACACACACACACACACACACACACACACACAAACCCACACACTTCACTGAAAATGTTGACCAGCTGCATTCAATTGTCCGACATTAATTTAAAAAAATTATAAAAAACGGCTGCAAATGTCTCTGACCCTGCCTCCCTTCCCTCCTCCATCCGCGACCCCCTCCCCCAACCCTTCTTTACTTCTGCCTGGCGACAGCGGCCAATGGAGTTGTACTATACATAGCACAGTGCTGAAAGCAAAGACGCGACAGGTGTGTCATAGTCCGTATGTCTCTGGGGTAGTTATCCTAAAACGAGCTTGACATGGCATAATCTCACTGTGTCTGCCAAACAGATGCACGCTCTATCCGTTTCGGCAGGCAGACTGATAGGGACGCTCTCTCTCTCTCTCTCTCTCTCTCTCTCTCTCTCTCTCTCTCTCTCTCTCTCTCTCTCCTGAGCAGGTGGCATCGTATGTTCTGCTTTGGCTTTGAGTTTATTAGAGACAGACACAGGCAGACCGACAGACAAAACACACACACACACACACACACACACACACACACACACACACACACACACACACACACACACATTTTAAGCAGCATAATAATAATAATAATAATAATGGTTTCTTATATAGCGCTTAACCAAACGAATTTCTCTAAGCGCTTTACAAAGTCATACTACATTCACCCTTCTCATATACAATAGTACACCTTACACCCAGCTACAAATACTGTTACTACAATAACTAACAAATCCTAATCCTACGAGTGTGACATTCACTTATATTTTTCAAGTATCACTGCAAACACTTAATCCTATAACGTTCAGTCATACAACAAATACATGTACTGGAGAACATACACATACACTACATTTGAAAAGGCGCAGACGGCTATGAGTTAGGTTTTCCTCCCCCCCCCCCCCCCAACCCTCCCCGCCCCCCACAGCATTGACTAATTATGAGAAAATAGATGGGTTTTAAGTTCAGACTTGAAAGAAGGGATAGAATCTGAATGTCTGAGAGAGTCTGGCAGTCTGTTCCACGTCGCTGGAGCTTGAAAAGAGAAAGATCTTTCACCAGTAGTAGTCCTGAAGCGAGTCATTCGTAGAAGGCGGTCGTCAGCACAGGAGCGTAGTTGTCGAGAGGGGGTGTAGATTTTAAGGAGATCTGTGAGATAAGAAGGTCCATTTTCAAAGAGAGCAGAGAAAGTGAGACTTGAGATTTTGTACGAGATACGGTTTGAGACGGATAGCAAGTGAAGAGAGTGAAGTAGAGGCGAAATGTGATCATATTTTCCTGCTCTACAGACGACTCGGGCTGCATGATTTTGGATTCGCTGTAATCTTTCTATCAAGTATTTTGGAAGGCCGGCCAAAAGGGAGTTGCAGTAATCTAATTCTAGATAAGACACATGCACAAATGAGAGTTTTTGTAGCATCTGTAGAGAGAAGGTGACGTACGGAGCTGATTCTTCTTAGTTCTACATAGGAAATCTTGCAAATATTTGAAACCTGTTTCTCAAAGGTGAGGGACTGGTCAAGAATGACCCCTAGACTGCGGACAGAAGTGGAGACAGAGACAGTACAGCCATTGATAGTGACAGTTGAAGGCAGGGAAGGATGGTTAGGCTGCTTTGTCACGAACATGAGTTCTGTCTTGTCGTCGTTTGGTTGTAGTTTGTTGGTTGTCATCCAGTCCTTCAGGTCTGCAATGCAGCCCCGCGTTCGAGAAATCAGTGAGTCAATTTCAGCAATGGGAGCCGACTGATGAAGCTGAGTATCATCAGCAAAGCTCTCGTGCGACATGGCGTGACCACTGATGACGTCAGACACAGGACTAGCATACAGCACAAAAAGGATTGGCCCCAGTAAAGAACCCTGAGGCACACCGTACCTAAGAGGAAACTGTCTGAGTATCTGCCCTGTACACACACTGTCTGAGTCCGTCCAGTCAAGTAAGAGATAATCCAGTCGAGAGCTGTGTCTTTGAATCCAAAGGAAGTTTGAAGCCGTGAGAACAAAATATTATGGTCGATCGTGTCAAATGCTGCGGAGAGGTCTAACATCGCTAATAAGGAAACATTCCCATCGTCAAGCCCACAGAGGAGGTCACTCACTATACGGAGGAGTGCTGTCTCACAACTATGGCCTTGACTGTAAGCAGACTGATGAGGATTCAAAAAATGATTCTTTTCGAGATGTTCTAGAATTTGTTACAAAACGATCTTCTCCAATAATTTTGATAGAAATGACAAATTTGATACAGGCCGATAATTCTTTAAAACATGTTTATCTAAAGAAGGTTTCTTGATCAATGGACGTACCACTGCGGACCGGAAGATTTCAGGAACGTGACCAGCATATCGCCAGAACAAATACTCCCCATTCGCCCCACCCCCAACCCCCGCACCGCCCGTCCACAGGAGGTTACCAAAGCTTTCACTGGACCCCAACACCACCACACCACCACCACCACCACCACCACCAACAACAACACCAACAACAACAAAACAGTCCCGTTGACTGGCCAGCATTATACATGCGACTCACATTCACCATTTCCCCCACCACCACCTCTCCCCACACCCCCAACTTCCCCATCTCGCCTTGACCTCCCCCTTCCCCACCCCACCCCATTCCCTCTATTCCCAAGCTGCGGGCAGACACGAATCTCAACACTCAACATGGATTGGTCAGGATCGCGCATGTGCCTGTCGCACCCCCTTGGTCAGGCCGCGCCCCTCCCCCTTTCCCCTTCACACCCCCCCCCCCCTCCCCCTCTCCTCTCCATCTCGCACCGGTCGAGCGTCAAGGGTAGGGGGGGGGGGGGGAAGACAGGAAACCCGTCTTGTACGTCCGGTGGTCGGCCGGCTCGGCTGGGAGTGATACGCCGCCTGTCCACCCCGCTCTCCTAGCAAGCTTTGACAGCAGCTTATGAATCATGCATGGCACGCGCTCCCCCGGGGGAGGGACAGCGAGCGACTGCCGCACGTGCGGCTTCAACCAAACCTTGACAGACTCGGTGCTGTGGTCCACCACGACAAGAAACGTTGCGAGGAGAAGGCGGTGGTAGAGATGGGAGAGGGGACTTCGAGACAGCAAGGGAGTACAGGGAGGGAGGGGGGTTCAGATTTGGGGAGAGGGAGTGAGGTGGGCGCGCGGGGGGGGGGGGGGGGGGGGGGGGGGGGGGGAGGAGTTTCACGGATCGCCTCTTGCGCCAAGCTTAGATTATTGCACATATATAGGCTGAACACACTGAATCTAAAAATTTTCCTCTTGATGTTACGCGAGTCTGCAGGGACTTAATATGTCAGTTCATCATCTGTTACTAGATTGTCTGATATTAACAGGGGTTTACGTGGAGAAAAAAAGGTTTGAATGTTGAACATCAAAAGGAAAACCCTAACTTGCATGATCCAAACATTACTGATATTGTAGCTTCGGTTACTCGAACTGAAGTGGTTACAATGTTCTGATGATGACGTAGCTGAAATCTGCTACTGTTTGATAAAGTGTATTGGTGCATGCAGAACATTGAGAAGTATCAATGGATACGGCGATTTCATTGTTGTTTATTGCCACACACCGTGTGTCCGTGGTGAGCAAACGTTAAATGAAAACCACTGGCTTGAATGGATCACACACACACACACACACACACACACATTGGTGACGGGAGAATCCGCAAATACCCCTTTGCTTCACAAACAAGACGCATGCATGCTACTTTCCCTGCCGTTGTTGAGGTCGCGTGGAGATCAACTGATCCGCAAGCTCTCCCCCTCGCCCTGTTATCCGACTGTCTTGAAGATTGATTATTGCGCCTCTTCTCTCGTAAGTTTTATTGAGAATCAGCACCTATGGTCTCTCTTTCTGTCAAAATTCCATCTTTGTGGGTAATGAAAGAAAACGGTACATATGGCGATAGCTGGTGGTCAGCAACTTCTGAACATTGAAAACTCGGTGTGTAAACAAAATGAAATGAATTTACGACAGCCAGTGCATGAAGCACACTCATCGTACAACCCTTCGGTCTTTGGGAACTCTGAATACAAGGGGAACAAAATAAAGCAATTAAGTTGATAACAGCCAACAGAGTTTGCAATAAACAACTACTGTAAAATGTTCCGACCTGAAAGAGTAGCAAATAAAATCTTATCAAAATAAGATTGATATTCACAAATAATCAGCACAGGGAACAAACCAGCTGCTCTGCTGCATGTCGTCGAACAGATGATATAACTACTCAGAACGTTTAACCTAAGAGGTAGTCAGTACAGACGATGACCCAGACATTCAGACCATTCAATCTAAGAGGTAGTCAGTACAGATGATGATCCAACACTAAGATCACATCACCTAACAGGTGGTGTAGATGTGAGCTAGCCATTCAGAACATATTACCTAACACGCAGTCAGTGCATATGGTGACCTAAACACTCAGAACATTTTGTCTGTAACTTACTTAATCCATGCAGATGATCCTTGATGCGATATAAACCAAACTTATAGGTGCATAACTGGCTTAGTAATACAGCACAAAACTCGAAGACGTTAAGAACTGAAATCTTGATGACGTCCAACACAAATTAATGACGTTTTTGCCGCCCATCTCCATATGTTGTCGTCCCAGTGGTATCACAGTAGTGTCAGATGTTCCTACGCCGCCATTATTCTAAGATGGCTATCCCTACCTGCGTGAAAACTTGGTAAAAGGTGATCAATTCAGACAATCCTCAACTGTTTAAGAACACGTCACGTCGTCCATTAATATCACTGAAACTGCAAAGTAGTCAACACAGGCGACCTGCCGTTAAGTCTCACTGAACGTACACGGCGTCGAGGTAGTCAGTTCAGACGGTCCTCTGACATAAACATGCCCAGTAGAAATCAAGCCGAGCGCTTGGTGGAGAAGTCAGGGACACCAGAATAACAGACTCCGAATGGATTCCCGACCACCACAGCATCTCAGTGAACAACAGATGAGTTCGTGAAAAGGGGCGAGTAGGGAGGGTAGCAGGAAAAGCAGTTAGACAGCACCACCTGGTCATCTTACAGACACGCTTGGAAAGGGAAGACTGCAAGGTAAGAGTAAACAGAGGGGCGAGGAATCCAGAGGAGCCTCTACTCAGGCTACAACAGAGGGGCGAGGAATCCAGGAGAGCCTCTGCTCAGGCTACAACAGAGGGGCGAGGAATCCAGGAGAGCCTCTGCTCAGGCTACAACAGAGGGGCGAGGAATCCAGAGGAGCCTCTACTCAGGCTACAACAGAGGGGCGAGGAATCCAGAGGAGCCTCTACTCAGGCTACAACAGAGGGGCGAGGAATCCAGGAGAGCCTCTGCTCAGGCTACAACAGAGGGGCGAGGAATCCAGGAGAGCCTCTGCTCAGGCTACAACAGAGGGGCGAGGAATCCAGAGGAGCTACTCAGGCTACAACAGAGGGGCGAGGAATCCAGGAGAGCCTCTGCTCAGGCTACAACAGAGGGGCGAGGAATCCAGAGGAGCTACTCAGGCTACAACAGAGGGGCGAGGAATCCAGGAGAGCCTCTGCTCAGGCTACAACAGAGGGGCGAGGAATCCAGAGGAGCTACTCAGGCTACAACAGAGGGGCGAGGAATCCAGGAGAGCCTCTGCTCAGGCTACAACAGAGGGGCGAGGAATCCAGAGGAGCTAGTCAGGCTACAACAGAGGGGCGAGGAATCCAGGAGAGCTTCTCAGGCTACAACAGAGGGGCGAGGAATCCAGGAGAGCTTCTCAGGCTACAACAGAGGGGCGAGGAATCCAGGAGAGCCTCTGCTCAGGCTACAACAGAGGGGCGAGGAATCCAGAGGAGCTAGTCAGGCTACAACAGAGGGGCGAGGAATCCAGGAGAGCTTCTCAGGCTACAACAGAGGGGCGAGGAATCCAGGAGCGATTCTGCTCAGGCTACAACAGAGGGGCGAGGAATCCAGGAGAGCCTCTGCTCTGGCTACAACAGAGGGGCGAGGAATCCAGGAGAGATTCTGCTCAGGCTACAACAGAGGGGCGAGGAATCCAGGAGAGATTCTGCTCAGGCTACAACAGAGGGGCGAGGAATCCAGGAGAGATTCTGCTCAGGCTACAACAGAGGGGCGAGGAATCCAGGAGAACCTCTGCTCTGGCTACAACAGAGGGGCGAGGAATCCAGGAGAGCTTCTCAGGCTACAACAGAGGGGCGAGGAATCCAGAGGAGCTTCTACTCAGGCTACAACAGAGGGGCGAGGAATCCAGGAAAGCTTCTACTCAGGCCACAACAGAGGGCGAGGAATCCAGAGGAGCTTCTACTCAGGCTACAACAGAGGGGCGAGGAATCCAGTGGAGCTTCTACTCATGCTACAACAGAGGGGCGAGGAATCCAGGAGAGCTTCTCAGGCTACAACAGAGGGGCGGGGAATCCTGGAGAGCTTCTGCTCAGGCTACAACAGAGGGGCGAGGAATCCAGGAGAGCTTCTACTCAGGCTACAACAGAGGGGCGGGGAATCCTGGAGAGCTTCTGCTCAGGCTACAACAGAGGGGCGAGGAATCCAGGAGAGCTTCTCAGGCTACAACAGAGGGGCGAGGAATCCAGGACAGCTTCTACTCAGGCTACAACAGAGGGGCGAGGAATCCAGGAGAGCTTCTACTCAGGCTACAACAGAGGGGCGAGGAATCCAGGAGAGATTCTACTCAAGCTACAACAGAGGGGCGAGGAATCCAGGAGAGCTTCTCAGGCTACAACAGAGGGGCGGGGAATCCTGGAGAGCTTCTCAGGCCACAACAGCAAATGTGAGCTAGCAGACTCCACAGCCCGCCACTGCCGTGGAGAGGATTTCACGGAGACTGTATCCTCCAGAGAAGCCCAATTGTTTAACTGAAGCGACAAGAGCTGTGGCCCACTGCGACTCCTACACAGTCGGACGCGGGAAAGGGGACAGCACTTGTCGCTGGCTGTGGAGAGATTGTGCAGAGAACGACAGCGTAAGAGAAGCAGCTTGATACAGCATCCAGTAGGCAGTCCAACGCCATGAGTTCGACCGCCACCCCCACCCCCCACCCCTCCCTCCCTCCCAGACACCTGATACAAAAACTGTCACCGTGATCCATTTTAATGCATTGATGTTCTGGTGATCCAGGTGTAGTGTTAGGTCCTCTTTGCCTACTTTCTATGTTTGATAATCACCACAGAGCCAGTCGCATGTTTTATTCCCAGCCGGTCGCAACAGGCACTTGGGGAGTGAATTCCAGCAGACAGGAAGGATAACAGGAATATGCACATACAATACAGGCAACATGCACATACAATACAGGCAACATGCACATACATACAGGCAACATGCTGACTAAGGCATCAGTAGGAGATGGAGGACAGCTAGGATAGTTTGTCAGTCAGAGCTAAGATAGTAAGTGAAATAGAGCTAGGATAGTCAGTCAGTCAGAGCTAAGATAGTAAGTGAAATAGAGCTAGGATAGTCAATCAGTCAGAGCTAAGATAGTAAGTGAGATAGAGCTAGGATAGTCAACCAGTCAGGGCTAAGATAGTAAGTGAAATAGAGCTAGGATAGTCAATCAGTCAGGGTTAAGATAGTAAGTGAAATAGAGCTAGGATAGTCAATCAGTCAGGGCTAAGATAGTAAGTGAAATAGAGCTAGGATAGTCAATCAGTCAGGGCTAAGATAGTAAGTGAAATAGAGCTAGGATAGTCAATCAGTCAGGGCTAAGATAGTAAGTGAAATAGAGCTAGGATAGTCAATCAGTCAGGGCTAAGATAGTAAGTGACATAGAGCTAGGATAGTCAGTCAGTCAGAGCTAAGATAGTAAGTGAGATAGACCTAGGATAGTCAATCAGTCAGGGCTAAGATAGTAAGTGACATAGAGCTAGGATAGTCAGTCAGTCAGAGCTAAGATAGTAAGTGAAATAGAGCTAGGATAGTCAATCAGTCAGAGCTAAGATAGTAAGTGAGATAGAGCTAGGATAGTCAATCAGTCAGGGCTAAGATAGTCAGTGACATAGAGCTAGGATAGTCAGTGAGACAGAGTTAGGATAGTCAGTGAGACAGATCTAGGATGGTCAGTGAGACACAGCTAGGATAGTCAGTGAGACACAGCTAGGATAGTCAGTGAGACACAATTAGGATAGTCAGTGAGACACAACTAGGATAGTAAGGTAGACAGAACTGGGATAGTCAGTCAGTCAGGTCCCCATGTCTGCTATGCCGTAAACTGTCCTGAAAAGCCGAGGGCCAGTTCAATAACCATGCCCAGTTTCCCTTTCAAATCGGCCATCGACCAGCCTACCGTATGTTGCCCTTGTGTGGCCATCACCACACAGAAAAAAAAATCCAGTCAGAAAAACGAAACGCTTTTCAATGTATCCATATAGAAACAGCAGTGCTTAGCATACTGGCTGAACTATTGGTGCCCTATGGGTAAATGAAACTTCTTCTAAAGGCGTCTGCCATTCTCATTGATTTTTGGACCCCAGTAACACAGAGAGAGAGAGAGAAGAGAGAGAGAGAGAGAGAGAGAGAGAGAGAGAGAGAGAGAGAGAGAGAGAGAACGCACACATGAATCAATTAATTAAAACCAACGGTGACACGAAAAACGCATAATACGGGTAGTCGCTGTGGAAATGACAGGCAGAGTCCACTCTGGTCAGTTTTCATTGTCCCACCCTGTCCAGGGACGAATCACTGAGCTCGACTAGTGCCACAAGCGGTCAACCAAAGTTTTAAGGTAAAAGGTAGCCACGTGTTTAGAGGCTGTTTTGAAGACTTTAGAGGTGGTTGGTTGAGTTCTGCACATCGTGGGGAAATAAACGTTTGTTTTTGCTTGTTTGCAAAGGTATTTGTATCTGACTGCGCAATGTAAATTATAATGAACAGAGAGAAACAATCAGTTGGCCTTGATAAGAAAACTCGCAGAAAATGTTAACCACAGAACGCTTCAATAAAATTACACAGACGTAATAGATGGGGGAAAAACTAATACTTCCTCACACCAAAGACAGTACGCCTTAGGGCGTACCATCTTTGCTCACACTCAGCAACTGCCTAAGAGCGTCTGAGCGCCGGGAGGAGTAGAGAAAGCTGATTGCGAAGTCTTCTCGGGCGCCCCAGCGGTCTTCAAGACCCCGGGATAGGTGGAAGGTGACAGGTGAATAGATGGACCGCATGCTCTGTATGTTCTGTGCGGGAAACGGATCTCAACCCCCGGCGGGAAATTTGTCGTGCGGGGGAGCAAAAACAACACAGCAGCAAATATGACCTCCCAGCAAGAATTTCAAAACCTCAAGGGAACCCAGCCACAATAATGGAATAAAGGAGCCAAACTGCAACAAACACGAAAAGACTCTCAGCGAAACACAGAAGATGAAAAGGTTCCCATTTAAATGTGAGAGAAAAATGCCAAGGGAAGAGGGGGGAGAAAAGAAGAGGAGGAACAAGGCAAGACGAGGAGAGAGGGAAAGGCAAATAAAGCGTGACAGACAGACAGACAGATAGACAGACGGACAGATAAAGAGACACACACACACAGACCAGAGAATACGGAAAATGAGAGAGACACAACAAAACGGTTAAAAAACCCCAAAGACAGACACGTACAAGACATGCAAAACAGACGAAAACGCGTGCAAGGTTTAAAGACAGAGGGGGCGGCAAGAGGGTCGGGTGGGAGACAGAGAGAGAGAGAGAGAGAGAGAGAGAGAGAGAGGAGAGAGAGAGAGAGAGAGAGAGAACAGACAGACAGACAGACAGAGACAGGCAGACAGACAGTCAGAGAAGAGGAGGAGGAGGAGGAGACAATGGCCAGGGCAAACAGTATGGGCCAGATTTGTGTCTAGGGAATCATCAACATTTACAATGTGTCAGGTTCGCCAACGTGTTCAATGTCTGAGACAAGAAGCCAGGGAAAGCACTTTCACGTGGGCGCGCGCGCCACACCCCACCCCCTCCCCACCCCCCCCACCCCCCACACACACATACACTGACACGCGCGAGCGCGCATACACATATACATCCGCACACACACACATACATACGCACACACATACAAACACACACAAACACACGCACACGCACGCACGCACGCACGCACGCATGTACGCGCGCTCACACACACACACACACACACACACACACACACACACACACACACACACACACACACACACACACGCCACATGCAAGCACACATACACCGCACACACACGCCTTCACAAGAACTTTTGTTCTTTCAGAACTGGACCACAGCACTATACTTCTTTCTGGCTTCCCTGCGAACATGTTGTCTCAACGGCAGCGAACACAACGTTGCCACACTGGCACCCAGGGAACAGAGGCGTGAACATCCCGTCTCCCAACACTCCACTGGCTCCCTATTCCAGCTAGAATAGCTGACAAACTGCCACCGCTGTGCTGTAACTGTTTTTTGTTGTGTTTTTCTCTTTCGTTTTGTTTTCTGAAGTTCATCTCCTGATTACACGGCTACCCTCTGTCCCAGTATTCCTATCTCAAATCTTTGTTCATATTATCGTCATCACAACAGAATTTTTCAGTTGTTTAGACACCTTACGTTTAGGTCTCCGACTATCAGTTATTTTCAGATTTGAAATTGTCTTCTTTTTTTCTTTTCTTTTTTTTCTTTTTTTTTAGGGGGGGGGGGGGGAGGGAGGGGGGCTCCAACCGGACCATGGACAACGGTCACACAGAAATTTTTTTTTTTTTTTTTTTGGGGGGGCCTCCAACCGGACCATGGACAACGGTCACACAGACATTTTTTTTTTTTTTGGGGGGGGGGGGGGAAGAGCTCCAACCGGACCATGGACAACGGTCACACAGACCTTTTTGTTTGTTTTTCTTTTTTTAAACCCTTTTTTCAGTAGGAAAAATCCATTCTCTCTCGCTCTCTCTCCCTCCTAGCCCCCCAACCCTACCCCCTTCCCTCACACATGTGTTCGTTTTCTCATTCGTGTTTAACAGTTGGTCATTATTGTGTGATGACTCTCACTCTCTCCTTTTCCACCCTCCCCCCCCCCCCCCCCCCCCCCCCCCCCCCCCCCCCCTTCCCTTCCATCACGTCCCGCTCGGAGGTGAAACAAGTGTGTGAATTGAAATTCTCTTCCCTATCAGCTTCGTCGTGCCCCTTCCCTCGATTCTTTTAAGAAAACACCCAAACTCTATGTTCTAAGCAATTATAATGACATAATGACTGTCTGCCACTCTCTCTCTCTCTCTCTCTCTCTCTCTCTCTCTCTCTCTCTCTCTCTCTCTCTCTCTGTTGCTATGTTTGTACATTACGTTTTACGTTTTAGAGAGGAACAGTTGAAACGAAATGATATAAACCTAAGTTCGTTACTTTTGTTATCGCCAAATGAGCATCCTTTTTTCTTTCTTTTTATATTTTTTCTATATATATCATTCTTTATCAATAGCATAAACAATTCCATGTTACGTGTCTCATGTGGATAGGCTGGAGCCCTCACATTTAAGTCACGAGTTCACGATCTCTCTCTCTCTCTCTCTCTCTCTCTCTCTCTCTCTCTCTGTGTGTGTGTGTGTGTGTG
>CM031598.1:12982187-12984687 GCA_018398815.1 Conus ventricosus
CTGTCCTGAGTGTTGTTTCATCTTGACTGAAGAAGGGCCTGTCAGGACAATGGAAACGAACTGTCCTGAGTGTTGTTTTATCTTGCTGAAGAAGGGCCTGTCAGGACAATGGAAACGAACTGTCCTGAGTGTTGTTTTATCTTGCCTGAAGAAGGGCCTGTCAGGACAATGGAAACGAACTGTCCTGAGTGTTGTTTTATCTTGCCTGAAGAAGGGCCTGTCAGGACAATGGAAACGAACTGTCCTGAGTGTTGTTTTATCTTGACTGAAGAAGGGCCTGTCAGGACAATGGAAACGAACTGTCCTGAGTGTTGTTTATCTTGACTGAAGAAGGGCCTGTCAGGACAATGGAAACGAACTGTCCTGAGTGTTGTTTTATCTTGACTGAAGAAGGGCCTGTCAGGACAATGGAAACGAACTGTCCTGAGTGTTGTTTCATCTTGACTGAAGAAGGGCCTGTCAGGACAATGGAAACGAACTGTCCTGAGTGTTGTTTCATCTTGACTGAAGAAGGGCCTGTCAGGACAATGGAAACGAACTGTCCTGAGTGTTGTTTTATCTTGCCTGAAGAAGGGCCTGTCAGGACAATGGAAACGAACTGTCCTGAGTGTTGTTTCATCTTGCCTGAAGAAGGGCCTGTCAGGACAATGGAAACGAACTGTCCTGAGTGTTGTTTTATCTTGCCTGAAGAAGGGCCTGTCAGGACAATGGAAACGAACTGTCCTGAGTGTTGTTTTATCTTGACTGAAGAAGGGCCTGTTATCTGGCAGGTTTACTTTAAATTCCTTCTACACATTTGTTTCAATTTCCGCCTGTAGTCACTTTACTTTACAACAGTTCTCTTTTTTTCTTTTATAGAGCCTTCATGCTCGTTTTCACCACTTCATTTCTTTCCTTTACTAACTTTTCACTCACCATGCAAATTCCACAGCTTCTCTTACTGATGGACATTGGTATGCTCATTTTGATTTTTTTCAGCGTTAGATGCAAACCGTCTGGCTTCGTTTATGAGCTAATGTTTGGTGTGCTTACGAGCTAATTAATGTTTGGTGTGCTTACGAGCTAATTAATGTTTGGTGTGCTTACGAGCTAATTAATGTTTGGTGTGCTTACGAGCTAATTAGTGTTTAGTGTGCTTACGAGCTAATTAATGTTTGATGTGCTTACGAGCTAATTATTAATGTTTGGTGTGCTTACGAGCTAATTAATGTTTGGTGTGCTCACGAGCTAATTAATTTTTGGTGTGCTTACGAGCTAATTAATGTTTGGTGCGTTTACGAGCTAATTAATGTTTGGTGTGCTTACGAGCTAATTAATGTTTGGTGTGCTTACGAGCAAATTAACATTTGGTGTGCTTACGAGCTAATTAGTGTTTGGTGTGCTTACGAGCTAATTAATGTTTGGTGTGCTTACGAGCTAATTAGTGTTTGGTGTGCTTACGAGCTAATTAATGTTTGGTGTGCTTACGAGCTAGTTAATGTTTGGTGTGCTTACGAGCTAATTATGTTTGGTGTGCTTACGAGCTAATTAATGTTTGGTGTGCTTACGAGCAAATTAATGTTTGGTGTGCTTACGAGCAAATTAGTGTTTGGTTGCTTACGAGCTAATTAGTGTTTGGTGTGCTTACGAGCTAATTAATGTTTGGTGTGCTTACGAGCTAGTTAATGTTTGGTGTGCTTACGAGTAGTTAATGTTTGGTGTGCTTACGAGCTAATTAATGTTTGGTGTGCTTACGAGGTAGTTAATGTTTGGTGTGCGAACTCTCTCCGTTCTGCTTTTGACGGAGAAAAAGAACGGTAGCTGCAGTACAAACCAACGAAGAAAAGCTGCTGTACTGATTGATTAGATGTGCAGTGTGCGCAGGTGTGTGTGATGTGTGTGTGTGTGTGTGTGTGTGTGTGTGTGTGTGTGTGTTTTGTGTGTGTGTGTGTGTGTGTGCTTCGGTTCAAAACATGTGCACGATGACCCTATTCCCTACACTAACTGGTTTACACTACCGAATGTTTTCGCATTTCTTTTCGTGAGGTTGCACAAATATTACTATTGAATTTTGAACTCTCTCTCTCTCTCTCTCTCTCTCTCCTCTCTCTCTCTCAGTTCCTCCTGCACTCGCTCTCTATCTCTGTCTCCAATTATTACGTGCAGGAGTGTAGTGGAACATTAGATACCCTAAAAAATAATTACAAAAAAACCAAACAAACAATAACAACAACACAAAAACTAACACCTGCTATAAAAAGAAACAAAGCATTCTGAAAGTAGCTGACTACGGGTCTACATAAACAAAGAAGAAGGACAGCAGCAGCCAGAGTATTGGCGTTAATAACGCACAGTCCGCACACACCCTTACCAGCATCTGCCTGGCTAAGCGCCGCCACCCGTCCGCGCCGCTCCTCAATCACTCAGAGACACCAGCACCACACACACACATCACAAAACCTACCTTCCGCCCCAACCCTCAATGGTGCCAACCAGCACACGTCACTCAAGGACAGTCTGG
>CM031598.1:12989687-12999687 GCA_018398815.1 Conus ventricosus
TGTATGTTCAGTCCAGATAAATCTTTGTCATAATGACACCTAGTGTTTTGTGCGAACTGACTTCCTCAACTTTATTATTGGATATGAGTAAAGGCTGAAAATTTGATTTCATTTTTTGTCGTTTTTGTCTTGTAGACACGTACATGCACTTTGTTTTAATAGCATTTAAAGACATATGGTTTAGTTGTGTCCATTCAGTAAGTTTATCAATATCTGCTTGAAGCTTAACTGTTAATTCATAGGCATCAGAGTCGTTTTCGTGAAGAGATGTATCATCTGCAAACATTTCGCATTTACATTTAACAAAACAAGGCAAATCGTTTACGTAAATAGTAACAAAAGAGGTCCTAACACAGAGCCTTGTGGAACACCATATTTGACAGGCATAAATGTTGACAATTTGTCAGCTACAGCTACTAATTGTTTCCGGTCAGATAAAAAGATGAAATAAGATTTATGAATTCTGGAGTCAGTTTGTAAAGTTCAAGTTTATGGCACAACAAAGAATGGTTGATGACATCAAAAGCTTTTTCAAAGTCTACGAAGAGAATACCTGCAAATTTATTCTCGTTTATGCTGCAAAGAAGACTGTCGATAAGCTGTATGAGGGCTGTGTGGCAAGATGATGTTTTCGAAAGCCCGACTGACTTTCGTGGAGAAGTTTGTTATCAGCGAAATACGAATACAGAGACTTATGCATATGTTTTTCGATCGGTTTTGCAATGGCTGATAAAAATGGATATCGGTCTGTAATTTGATGGGTTTGAAGAATCCCCGGTTTTATACAAAGGAATAACTTTAGCTTCCTTAAATTTTAGAGGAAAAGTTTGTTTATCTATGCATAAATTGTATAAGTATGTCAAAGTATCTGTGATAATAGGACATGACAACTTAAGTATTTTTGTCTCGATACCATCTAAATCACGAGTATTTGATTGGGTTGAAGTAGACAAGGCTTTACTAATCTAAACGGTCATGGGTTTCAGACTAAATGGAACATGAATATCCTTAGCATGGATGTATTGTTCTAAATAATTGAGATCATTTTCACTAGATTTATCATTTAATATGATTCTATCTGCTATGGTTGCAAAATGATTATTTAGTTGATCTGCAGATATGTCTGAGCTCATTTGTTGACTTTTTGACACGTGTTTATTAGTTAATATGTTAATTACTTTCCAAATTTGCCTGGTATCTTTGGTAGAAGTTAACATTGTTCTAAGTAAGTACGTTTCGATTCCGTTTTAATGACGTCACTTTATTTCTTTGTTTTCTGAATTCTTCATTTGTTCCGAAATTACTCAAATGATTTCTTTTATTAATTTCTGTGTCAATTTCTTTAGTTATCCATGGAGGTTTGGGTTCCTGTTTAATCCTTTTCTTTATAAAAGGGGCGTGTGTTTATTATATACGGAGGTAAAAGTGTCAATCCAAAATTCAGCTGCTTTATTTGGATCTCTGATTTGATAGATGAGGTCAAATTGTGCTTCAGAAAGGTCAGTAAGGAAATCATCTTCTTTAAAGTTTCTAAAGCTTCTGTAGTAAATAACTTTATGACCTACTTTTGGAATTTTTACACGGTTTTGAACCAAGTAAGGCAAATTGGGTTGTGATCACTGCAGCCATAGGGAGGGGAACAAAGTTCGATAATGAATTGTTTTGCATTTGTGTAAATATGATCTATTAGAGTAGCGGAATTTTCAGTTATTGCGTGTTGGTCTATCGATTAGTTGTTCTAAGTTATGGTGATATATAGTTTTGATACCACTTTGATTTAGTTTTTAACAGATCAATGTTAAAATCTCCTAATATAATTGTCTCATAACTTAGAATGGTTACTTCATCCATTAATGCATTGAATCTGTCCTGCCAATCAGTGGTTTCTGATGGGTTTCTATAGACAAAGCCTATTGCAAGTGGTTGACAATTTTTCATACTTATTTCAATCCAGACAGATTCAATACCATAATTTTCAAAATTAACTAGCCTTTTACATTTTAATGAGGAAACATGATATATGAGTAAGCCAGTAGATTTTGGTTTATAGGGGTCTAGTCGCATTATTTGGTATCCTGGCATGTCCATTTCTGCATCTGATATATAAGAAGATAATCGGGATTCAGAAAAACAAAATACATGAAAACTGTTTCCATCACTGCGAAGTATAGTTGCAATGTCATCTTTTTTGTTTTTGCATTATTGATATTAAGGTACCCTACACGAAGTCCATGTTTGGATGGCCATGTGTCTAAAGTTCTAGGCATGTTGCAGTGTATAGCACTAGGTATGGCTTAAATAGAATGGTGAGAGGGAAACACTAAATAGATCGCTGCTTATTTATAAAAAAATATTCACTTTCTAAACCAGTGGCCTAACTATTGAAATTCTAATAATGATATGGAAAAAAAATCATATAAAAAAAATCAGAAGACAAGGTGGGAGTAATCAGACAAAGGATCAAATCCAAAGATCACAAGTATAAAAGAAAACCACGAACAACAAAAAGAAAATGATTTGCAAATAGATTACAAATTAATCTGTGTAATTGTCACACAGTACAAGGTGAAAACCTATAGAGTATTTCAAAGACAAAAACAAGGAAAAACAACGGGAACAATATCAAGAAACGTTTGTACGAAATCACAATCAATCTGAACCCTCTTATGAGTAGGCAAATCCAAAGATCACAAGTATCAAAAAAACCACGAACAACAAAAAGAAAATGATTTGCAAATAGATTACAAATTAATCTGTGTAATTTTCACACAGTACAAGGTGAAAAAGAGGTAAGCATGCATACATGCACATGTGCACAAAGTTATACAGAGGCAGAGAGAGAGAGAGAGAGAGAGAGAGAGAGAGAGAGAGAGAGAGAGAAGAGAGAGAGAGAGAGAGAGACAGAGACAGACAGACAGACAGAGACAGAGAGAAAGAGAGAGACAGAGAGAGAAGTGACGCGTGGTGGGATAAGGTGGAGAAGGCAGTAAGCTCAATGTAAACAAACGAATATAAGTATAGAAGTCAAAACATGCGCACCCACATATTATTTGTGAAAGGGTTGATTTCCAGACTTCTTTTCGCTGTTCCAGCTCCACTTTCATCAAGGTAGTGTCACTGCGTGCGGACTAGTCCATATACGCTACACCACATCACGTGCCTCCCCCACTCCCTGAACATATACACAGGCATACACACACACACACACACACGCGCGCGCGCGCGCGCGCGCGCACACACACACACACACACACACACACACACACACATACACGCACGCACGCACGCACGCGCACGCACGCACGCACGCACGCACACACACACACACACACACACACACACACACACACACACACACACACACACACACACACACAGGGCGAGGGAGGCAGTGAGGGATTGAGAGAGAGAGAGAGAGAGAGAGGAGAGAGAGAGAGAGAGAGAGAGAGAGAGAGAGAGAGAGGACAGAGACAGAGACAGAGACAGAGACACACAGAGACAAACAAAAGAGACATTGAAAAACAGAAAGGGCAGACAGACACAAGACGGAGGGGTAAAACTCATCACAGCTTCCAGAATCAATACCACAGTTCAGAGACAATCCCACCACCACACAAAAAACCTCAACACACCAAGCCAGTGAGAGCGAACCCCAAACACCCAGAAAACCGATTTTTTTCCCTTCCCTCCCAACTGCCAGTCTTCCCACCCACAGCCACACGTCGGCAAACTGCGCATCAAACAACGTCACACGCTTGGAAACGTCACAATCAATTCACGTCCACATGAAAACAGGATGGGGATGAAACAACCCTGCGCACTCTACCACATTCCTGCACACAAGGAGATCATTCTACCTCATCCGACGGTCCTACCATCAGGATCAAATCCATGGTGCATGTAGCGATCTTAAAATGTAACCACTTCGTTGACACTGACTAGACAAATCACGCTGCGAAATTCGAAAAAAAAAACCCTGCGCACTCCACCACATTCCATGCACACGGGAAAAACTATTCTACCTCATCGGACGGTTCTTCCATCAGGATCAAATCCGTGGTGAACATGTAACGATCTTAAAACGTACATTACCACTTCGTGGACACTGACTCGACAAGCCACCCTGCGAAATCCGAACATGATCCGCTCTGCTTTTCCATACCAAGCCCTTGTAGGAGTAAAACGACATGATTCTCTCATAATTAGCGTAACATGACCTGAGATAGATAGATAACGTTGCTTATAGCCCAGTCGACCGCAAAGGGTCATATCAGGGCTGTCACCGCGTTGAAGTCAACTCACAAGTCATAAAAGAAAAGACAAAATAAATAAATAAATAAAAACCGCATCCACACACTTTTAAAATACACCTAAAAACACATGGGAACTGTCGTTAAAAATCTTTCTTCCGTAAAATCTTAGATCAAATGAAAAATGTTGATGTGTAGCATGACTTAAGTCGGTCAAAGGATAAATGTCGATGTGTAGCATGACTTAAGTCGGTCAAATGAAAAATGTGATGTGTAACATGACTTAAGTCGGTCAATGAAATTTAAATATAAGGTCAAACGAAAAACGTTGATGTGTAACATGACTTAACGTCGGTCATATGAAAAATGTTGATGTGTAACATGACTTAAGTCGGTCAAATGAAAAATGTTGATGTGTAACATGACTTAAGTCGGTCATATGAAAAATGTTGATGTGTAACATGACTTAAGTCGGTCAAATGAAAAATGTTGACTGTAACATGACTAAAGTCGGTCAAATGAAAAAGGTTGATGCGTAACATGACTTAAGTCGGTCAAATGAAAAATGTTGACGTGTAACATGACTTAAGTCGGCAAATGAAAAATGTTGATGTGTAACATGATGTCACGAGTTTGTCACGAGGCCTATGACAATTGGCCTATCTTGGCTGGTGGAATTATTCATTTATTTATTGTCGTTGTTGTCGTCGTGTATCCGTCCCTTAATGTGGCTTGTGGTGCGTTTGCACCTTAATGTCGTTCAGCTCAGGTTAGGTTTACTTTCTCTCTCTCTAATTCCACTGCCCGTGCAATTCATCCTGCAGGATCACGGGTGGCTGGTACCTTTCGCTTGAACTCGCTGTCTCTATCGGCCTCTCACCTGTCTTTTAACCTGCCGCACGTGCATCATTCCTCTTAGGCTTGAGGTATGCTCACTGTGACGTAGCGTGGCATGTTGGCTGCCATCGTTGAGGGAGGTTTTGTCTTCACTCGAGCGGAAGATGTCCCTGAGAGCGCCTGCTCTGTTTTTGGTTCTACACCACTTCGTCGAAGGTACGGTCGGTACCTTCATCCCTACAGTCGGCCTGTAGGGGAGGGACATCACATCACGTCATCTTTTTCCGCATCTGCTCTGCTGTCCTCTCAACTGGACAGAGGGCAGAGAGTCGCTTGACCCGCCACTTGGGTCAACCACGGGTAGCTGGTAAGCATCAGTTTCGTGGTTTGTTTGTTGTTGTTTTTTTTGTTAGCCGGCTAATTTTTCTCTTTTGCGCAATTTCTTTTGTTTTTCAAAATTATAAAAGAAATATTGTTTGAGACCACTTTTTCTGGTTAATTCAATCTTTAACCTGGCCAGTCAAAATTATATCCAAAAGTCTTTCTCCTTTTTATGCATCTGGTGATGCCGTAGTCGGCGGTGGTGGGGGAGAACCTGGTGATTCAGGGTTGGTACTTGCTTGGTCTCGCTCGTCCGCCCCTGTCACAATTGCCGGTCTCGCATTCTTCGGCCACCGTCTGTTTGTGCGTGCAAGGGAACGAGAGTTTTATGTTTGCGAGCGTGCGTACGCATGATTCGTCGTTTGGATGCGCGGTTGGAGAATTGTGTCATTTTGAAATGTTGTTATAAAATGTGTGGATAATTGTGCCATTGAGTTATTATTATTTGCAAATGTGGTGGCAGTTATAGAGCAGCGGTTGCTGTATTTGTTCAGTTCCTAAGAAAGGAAAATGTTGAACGTGAGTGAAGGAAGGATGAAGATATAGATTGATATTTGTTTGTTTAGCCTGTCAATGTAACCTCTTACCTGCTTCGTGTGAGGAGACCTTTAGCGAACGTTCCTCGTTTGGTTTGTTGACTGTTATGCTCAGGTCTGTGTCGAGCTGATGTTATTAATTTCATTAGCAAACACCTCCCCTCGCCCATCATGCGAGTGGCTGTCAGGATTGAGCAGCAAATATCAGACCGTACTGACTGCGGGGTTCCAGTACCCTTCTTTCTCCTTTCCTTCCAGTTCCTTCCTTTATCCTCTCCTCCCGGGGCTCCACCCGATGCTGACGCTGTTGGGGCCGCGCACTGGTTGAGGAGCACGTGGACTTTGCTGGATGTTCCTGGCCCTGTCCGGGACTTTCCGCGACGGCGCCTCGTCCCACCGGAGGCGTTCTCCACTGTCCACGGACCTCCTGCAACGCCCGCGACCGGGTGTGGTTAGCACTGTATCATGCTATTTGGGGTGTGCGGGTGTGTCAAGGGTGTCGGCCTTGAAAGACTATACTCAGGAACAGACCCGGTCTGGGTGCCTGAATCGACCCGGTGCTCTCGGAGGACTTTGGAGAGACAGAGGTGTGGGGGAACCACGGGAAGCAAGGAGAGGAATGACTGTTGGAAATGATTATTTATGATTATGGTTATGGTGTGTGCGGGGAAATGATTATTTATGATTGTGCATGTTGTGTGTGTCGGAATGCTTGTTTGGGACTATGCATGTTGTGTGTGTTGAAATGCTTAATTGTGATTGTGCGTGTTGTGTGTGTTGGAAGGCTTATTTGTGACTATGTGTGTGCTGGTGTGAATAAATGGTGTATTGTATTGTAATCTTTCTTGTGTGGTCTCTTGCGGGGCGTGTGAGGTCAGTCACTCCCTTCACTCCCACCTAGACCGATCCTGTCAGGGCAGACCTTCAGGGGTCGGTCTTGACACATGACTTAAGTCGGTCATATGAAAAACGTTGATCTGTAACATGACTTAAGTCGGTCATATGAAAAACGTTGATGTGTAACATGACTCAAGTCGGTCATATGAAAAATGTTGATGTGTAACATGACTTAAGTCGGTCAAATGAAAAATGTTGACTGTAACATGACTTAAGTCCGTCAAGTGAAAAATGTTGACTGTAACATGACTTAAGTCGGTCAAATGAAAAAGGTTGATGTGTAACATGACTTAAGTCGGTCAAATGAAAAATGTTGACGTGTAACATGACTTAAGTCAGTCATATGAAAAAGGTTGATGTGTAACATGACTTAAGTCGGTCAAATGAAAAATGTTGATGTGTAACATGACTTAAGTCAGTCATATGAAAAGGTTGATGTGTAACATGACTTAAGTCGGTCAAATGAAAAATGTTGATGTGCAACATGACTTAAGTCGGTCATTTTAAAAAGAGGCAGGGTAACTGACAGAGGGAAAGTGTGACAGAATAGAATGAGTACCACAATATGCCAGAAAAAAAGCTTGAAAAAAACTCCTTGCTCTCTGAGAACATTTCTGTGACATGGATGCCCTTGGGGAAAAAAACCCAGTTTATAAGAATCTGCAATCGCTGCTTCTGTCAAATGTGTAACATGTGTACGTGTTTATATGTTCTAACGATCTTCTTTCCAACTTACATCATTGCGCACGGGATTTATAACATTTTGAACGCAAAGAGAAGACATTTCAATACAAGACAAAAGAAGAATCGAAAAAACAAAATTCGCCCGACCGTTTTTGAAATATTTTGCCGACAGACAGACGGACAAACAAACAAATAAACAGCCGGAGAAAACGAAAACGATGCTCCGCTCCGCAGTGTTCTGCCTGCGCGCAGATACCCAGTTCCAGCCTAACCCAGTCAGACAGGTTGGTCTCACGTCTAGCTGTTCCACTGCTGTCTGACTGGCACCGAACAGAGTCGTGATCCTTTCTTCTTCTTTTTTTTTTTCCTTTCTTTTCTTTTTTTTTTTTTAAGTCGCCCAAATCCGTCGTTGAAGAAATAAGTCAAAGTCATCTCCCTGTGACAACAGCGACAATAGACGACAGCTATGATTGAAATGTCACCATGATGATTCTAATACTGACGTTGACAAGGTTGATGACGACGACGACGATGATAATGTCTTCAGTCTACATACACACACACATACATGCATACATATATAAACATATACTATATACATATATATATATATATATATATAATATATATATATATATATATATATATATATATAACATACATATAATATATATATATATATATATATATATATATATATAATATATATATATGTGTGTGTGTGTGTGTGTGTGTGTGTGTGTGTGTGTTGTGTGTGTGTGTGTGTGTGAGCTATCTTCAATATCATCTTTGCAAATCCTATTGAGACTACCCAAATCAAAAGCATTGCACACGTTCAGTAACATTTCCCATTATCATTTGCATTACAAACTTCAGAACGCTGACTATTACAAAGAGAGTAACCGCAGTATAAACCCATCAGAAATGTTATTTTTAGGAGAAAAAGTCTTGAGAAATGTAAGAGGTGTTTTGCTATTCGAATAGCCATTTAAAATGACGTCAGACATTCTTTGTATCATATAGTTTGAGTAGCCTAATTCCATTATCAGCATCTGAATTGGAGTGAAGAGGGGGGAAATTTGGCGCAACTTATGCAAATAACACAGTAATATTATTGCCATTCTAAACAGCTTTTCATCAATCAAAAGTATGCATACTTGCGAATAACACACGTCTATGGATTTAACTAAAGTTCTAATGAAGCAGACTACACCTCACGATCTTTTCTGTCTTGAAAACGTACCAGCAGACGTAAAATACTTTATACCCAGCAAAATCTTCAGATCTACATCCTTTCAAATTCTTTTTCGACTAAACAGAAAAAGTTCAGTTCGTGAATGAAATTAACAAAATCAAAACGTCAAGATTAGACATGAGACCATTAATCTTACATCAAAAAATTATAGGCTATCTACTTTTATATTGACCGTGCATTTCATGTTTACAAGTGCACTCTATTGCCCGATGTCTCCCCTGATACAAAAAAACGCAGCACACAAGTGACATGTTACCAGCGACACGCAGTTCAGCCGGTGTTAGTGTTCTGTGATTCCCTTTTTCGGTCCCACCAGCACAAGGACAATTTTCGTCTTGTGGTCGACCACCCTCCGATCTGGATTCATGCATACTGCTGTTTTCGCCCTGAAATTACCTTTTCTCATCAATTATTGTAGGGTTAAAAAAATATTACAGTCAGCCTTTTCCTATCAGATCCTGCCTTCTTCAGAGGCAGCAAAATTCCACGTCTAATGCCCGGACATAGGAGGAACTATCTCCTCCCACAAAGATGTTGCTACCGTTGTTTTCTTTTGGATTTAAGGGTGCTAATTTTGTATAAATAGAAAAAACAGCAAGCAATGATGAGTCAATCTGATAAACTGAGCAGTTTGTAGATACGTTCAACTCCAATGTCATGACCTAGTTGTGATTTGTTTGTGGTAGCATCCTGCAATTAAATTTCCGTCTGCTCATCGCTTTCATTTTGACCCCTCGGCACGCCCTCGAAAAATCAGTTGTTCCGTTTCGATCTGCCCTCCAGATCGTCAGTTCTTTCCAGCCGATCCACTTCAGCCGACAAAGTCAGACTCTGAAGATCCAGATGCGAGTTCTCCATTTCTGAATCCCCCACCTGCTCCAGAAGGCCCGTACCGCTACGGTGTAAAGGGCGATGAACTCATCAACAAGATCGTGTATGGTCTTTTCCATCTCTTGAATTTGCCGTTCCTTTCAGTGACAGGACAGTTCACGGACGTTCAGCATAGTCATGACGTTGGCGTTACGAGGCTGTTATGGAGACGACGAAGCCGCCTGTCCGCCGCCCCGTGAAGAAGTTCCAGCCTTGTACAAACCGTCCCTTCGAATCTGCACTTCCTCGCTGAGTCTTCTTGAAGCCGTCAGCTTCGGTATCGGCTTCTG
>CM031598.1:13004687-13007187 GCA_018398815.1 Conus ventricosus
TGCATCCAGGAAGATTCCGTGGCAGTTACAGTGCCACCAGTCTGCAGGACGTTATCGCCATCGGGATCGTCGTCAAGAACACCCTCCGGAGGATATACTGCACAGCGGCTGAGTCAAATCGGTGGTATTCTAATTTCAGTGGTGCTGATCTGTTCTAGGAGAATAAGCAAGGCATCCACCTTACCCCCTTCTCTCTTCCCCTCCATCGCTGACCACCGAGAATGGGTTTGTAGCGGCGCTGGACTTTTAATGAGCACGAGGACCATGACAATGTGTTTCCAACGTCGGTCACTATAAATCCGCAAACACCCCGTGACCGAACATTCAGTTCATCACAGGCACGGGGGTCTGTAGACTGTCATTCGGGTATCTACGACCACTTTATTGTCTAAAATAATACCCAAATTGTCGACGGATACTAACATGGAGGAATCGAATATAAATCAGATCAGTCCATGTCCACTATAGATAAGGCTCTCTCTCTCTCTCTCTCTCTCTCTCTCTCTCTCTCTCTCTCTCTCTCTCTCGCTCTCTCTCTCTCACTCTCTCACTCTCTCTCTCTCTCTTCAAAAAATCTGTCTGTCTGTCTGTCTGTCTCTCTGTCTGTCTGCCTGCCGGTCTGTCTGTCTCTCTCTCTCTTCAAAAAATCTCTGTCTGTCTGTCTGTCTGTCTCTCTCTCTCTCTCTCTCTCTCTCTCTCTCTCTCTCTCTCTCTCTCTCTCCCCCCCCCCCCCCCAAAAAAAAAAAAAGCAAACCCATTGCCCTCTACTTCCTCTCTCTATTATTCCTTTTCACTTCTTCCTACATAAACAACAGCAACAACCAACCAGACACTTCACAGGTCACTGTGAATCTCCACCTGTCTGTGTACACGGGGGAGCTGACTACTGACAGTCCCAGGCGTGGCTCCCGCGCTCCGCTGCTCTGTAAACATGACTTGACACTCACAGCACAACGACCAGCCAAGAATCCGGAAAACGAACATCTCAGCGTCTCTGCACCTCCTGCAAGCAACAGAAGACAGATGACTGCGCCGAGCAATAAGTTAACAAACACCCTGGCGCATTGGAACTCTTCCCTGGAGTCATCAAGCGCCGTGGGCCTCGCTCACCTCGGGCGTGTTGCCTGGCATAGTCCGCTCTATAGGATACGGATACGGGTGAATTATTCATTATAGGCCATGGGCCCCTTATGAAGGGTGGATTAGATATCGACCAAAAAGGTATCATAAAGTATATTCAACAAAGTGAAAACAGCACGGACTCAAGAACACACCGTCCTCCGGAATTTAAAAGCTTTGTGCAGGTACAAGGCAAACAACATCCTCTTTCGTGCAAGTCACAGGTAAGATGAGTCTAAACACAGAGGGTTGTCTTTAACATATAGGAGGAATAAACTCATTTCTAAGATCACTCAAGGCTGTCCACTGCAACACAAGATGAACTCCATCTCCACACGCATTACAGGTGTGAGACAGAATTGCAATGTTGCCTACAGCGAAAATGATTAACAGAGATATCTGATATCGCTCGTGTGTCTGTCTGCGTGTGTGAGTTTTTCCGGTGGTGTGTGTGTGTGTGTGTGTGTGAGTGTGAGTGTGTGTGTGTGTGTGTGTGTGTGTGTGTGCGCGCGCGCGCTTTCAATTAGAATTAGAATTTTATCATGTTTTTCTGTAATATGCGCTTTGGACTCTTGCGAGGTAAAGCGCTCTATAAATATCCTTTTACCTTACATTACATTCCAAATCTAAATCTTGTCATTGTAAATTTTAGATGTCTATCCATTTTCATTGACAACTAAGTCGGAATATGGTGCTAGGACGTATACCGGCTATACAGATCAAATCTAGTACTATCATTCATGTGGGAAGTCCGTTCTTGCCAACTGCTATCAACCAGTATGGTACGGACCATTCGGATAGAAGTCGGTTCATCTCCTACACCCAGACATATCCAAAGCCCAATTCATATAATTTAACTCCAACCCTGCAGCCCTGTTTATGTTTTCCCCTATCATCCACCGCTCTGCAGGGTACAGTGGACAATGGACGTCCCACAGACATCCCCTATCATCCACCGCTCTGCAGGGTATAGTGGACAATGGTCGTCCAACACACATCCCCTATCATCCACCGCTCTGCAGGGTATAGTGGACAATGGACAATGGACAATGGACGTGTCACAGACATCCCCTATCATCCACCGCTCTGCAGGGTATAGTGGACAATGGTCGTCCCACACACATCCCCTATCATCCACCGCTCTGCAGGGTATAGTGGACAATGGACAATGGACGTGTCACAGACATCCCCTATCATCCACCGCTCTGCAGGGTATAGTGGACAATGGACGTCCCACACACATCCCCTTTCATCCACCGCTCTACACGGTACAGTGGACAATGGACGTCCCACACACATCCCCTATCATCCACCGCTCTGCAGGGTATAGTGGACAATGGACAATGGACGTCCCACAGACATCCCCAATCATCCACCGCTC
>CM031598.1:13012187-13014687 GCA_018398815.1 Conus ventricosus
TTCCCATGGTAACAACACAGAAACGACATCAAATGTACGCGGTGAACTATGACAACTAACGTTCGTTCGTTTCCATGGAAACAACATAGAAATGACATCAAATGTACACAGTGAACTATGACAACTAACAAACATGCACACGTGCGTCTGTTTATATTTCCAATCATAGGCAGAAAACACATACAAAAAAGACACAGAATGAAACAAAACATTTATAGATGAATTAAACGCGCAACTGAACCAATTTTTTCGTCATTTTCAGACAGGAACATTTCACGTGTCTTTCCCCTCTCGAACACACACACACACACACACACACACACACACCCTTGCCAGCTACACTACACACCCACTCTAAGGGAGAGAACTGAATAGCCTATTACCCGATTTGAACGCAACAATGCTTCATTGTCTCACCTTTTTTTTTTTTTTTTTTTTGTTCACAGTTTTCTAACATTTTGCTTTGCTTGTTCTTTTATTTCTCTTATATTTTATATTGCATTTTCGTTTCAGCCTTTTACTTCTCATATTAATATGTTGCCTATATGTTTCAATGTGTCATTTTATTTCTCAGATTCTTTTGCTACGTGTTCGTTTCGGTGATGTTCGTTTATGCTTCTTGTTATTGTGCTACTTTTAACATTCAATTGTTTTTATTTATATTTCCTACACAAGTTTCGTTTTAGTTACGTCTTCATTCTTTTATTTGTTTTATTATGTTATGTTTTCTCTCAGTTAGCAGTTCGTTATTCCTATTGTATGATGACACAATTTCGTTTCAGATACATTGTTTTAACTCTAAAGTTGCATTTTCATTCCAGTTGTTCTATTGTTGCTCCATTCTTTATGCTGCACGGTCGTTTCCGTTATCAATGGTTTTATTTTGGTACTGTACTGCATCTCCCTTTCCTTTTTATTTCTCATCGAGCTACATTTTCATTTCAGTTATCCTATGATTTCCTCATTACTACTATGCTACATTTCCTTTTTTTTTCCATTTCAGATAGTTTCATACTATATTTCTCTTTTACTAGCTTTACAATCATTCATTCCACACTACACTTCCGCTTCATTTTCTTCCACCTCACAACCGTTAATGTACCACCAGTTTTCTGCAATAGCCAACAATCTCCGCTATCGTTATGGTTGCCATGAGAAACGTTCCGAAATAATTCGCGCTGCTGCTGCTGCTTCTACCATTACTAGACTGCAATTACTACTGCTGCCCGCAGTTGCTGCTGTTAATCGTGTATCCTTTCACGGTGGTCGAGGACCCGGGACAGACTCTATACTCAGCCATGCGCAAAAAAATGTTCATGACGTATTGAGGACCATCATTGCATTACAACGGGCAATAAAAGAAACTTAGCTAGTTAATCAAATAAACCTACCGGCTGGAACATGGCCCTTTTTATGACTGTCTTGCACTTACTCTGCTCCTGTACATTCTGAAGGTGATGGAGGTGGTACTGGGGATACTATGACATAGGGATGGGAAGCGGTGGTGATGTGGTGGATCCTTACTATATCTGTACACGCAAATTACAATGTGTGAAACGTGTGTGCATGTCTTTAGGCGTCTCTTTACCATCATAAGCTGTGGTGTTACAGTGTGTTCAATACGCAAAACAAGAATTCTGCGGTGTTCAACTTAGAAACGTCAGGCTGTGGTTTAAACACACCACACACACACACACACACACACACACATACACACACACACACACACACACACACACACACACACATGCACACGCACACACACGCACACACATACACATACACACACACACACACACACACACACACACACACACACACACACACACACACTTGCCAGCTATGGTAGTTAACAACTGTTTTACAAATTCTAAACAGAAAATGTAGTCAAGATTCTAGCGAAACAAGAGCGCAGAATTTCCTGTGTCTATGCTTTGCTGTTATTGTTTGTGTTGTTTCTGTAGCCGCTCGTTCGATGACAACAGCTGCTGCCGTTGCTGCTGATTACGTTGGTGGTGAAGTTGGGGTGCTGTTGTTGGTGCTTGGGGCGTTCAGCAAGTGTGTGCATAGGGAGGGGAAAGGTCATTTTGTTGTTAAGTAACCAGAATACATTCAGTACGCAGTTCCACAACAGAATTAGCGACCACACATACCAAAACGAATTTGAAAAAAAGAAAAAGAAAAATAGACGGAATACCGAAACACACATGAACTTTCTGAGTCAAAGAACAACACTGATATCTGAGCAGACTGATATTTACAAAGAAGGGAAAGACTCTACATTATTCAAATCAACTGGCACGGGTTTACCGTTGAAAAACTTTCCAATCATTCAAATCTGCCTACCTCTTTATGGTACAAAAGAAACGGTCCAAAACACAAACACACGCACGCACGCACGCACGCACGCACGCACACGCACACACATCATCCCCCTCATCCTCTTTTTCCTCTCTCCCTCTCTCTCTCTCTCTCTCTCTCTCTCTCTCTCTCTCTCTCT
>CM031598.1:13027187-13029687 GCA_018398815.1 Conus ventricosus
AGTGCAGTGTGTCCAGTATGGTGTAGTGTGGCTTTGGTATGGTGTGATGTTACGTGAAGTGTGGCATTCATTTCATTGATGTATTCAACCATTATCAGAAACGTGAATGTCAGCAACTGAACACACAATTTTGCTTGAGACAAATGAGCATATCCTTTAAATGAATGCACCTTTCCACTCACGAACCACTCACAGCCAATGAGGAACGCAGCCTGCGATACTACATGATGTCGACACAGATTACCTGGCTCTGCAACACAGAGGCAGCCTGACGAACGAAGCTTTACAGGAAAACAACGTCCCCTGCAAAGGTTAAACTAAACCAGTGAAAAATAATCGGTGGATGGCCAAATGCTCCTTGGTTCAAACAACCAAAAATGTCATTCAAACCTGTGAAAACTAGCCAATCAATAACTAAAATCAGATTAAAGTAAATAAATGAAACCTGTTTCAAACATACACGCACAAACACATACACACACGCGTACACACACACACACACACACACACACACACACACACACACACACATCAATCCAAATATACCATGACAGTGACGATGTCAAAATGCTTACTGCATTATTAGGCCGTATGCCTGTACAGATAGTGAGTCCGTATGTGTGTGCAAATAATTACATGAGCGTTCGAAATGAATAACTTTATACATTCAGTAAATATGCACGACTCTTTAAAACGTTGTATACACAAACTGCAATGCTGTGTGCCAGATAGTGATTTTGTGTCATCGGAAGGTTTGATAATTAGAACAGGAATGGACTATTGGAATAATCATCAGTCTGGGTTCTTCTCTCAAGCCACCATAGACTGGACAACAAAGTAAGAAATGGATTCATTCTCGACAACACCACCCCAAAACGGACTATCGTTCTCAGCATCTGATTACTGTCTCTCGTCAAATGAACTCTAATGTCCAATATGCCAATTCTAAAGGGCGTTAGCAACATCTGATTGACTTGTTAACATCTAAATTGATACAAAATTCCAGTTACTGTTATATTGTACAATCACTATACAATGTCAGTCTGTCGCTTTCTGGCCTCTCCAGTTTCCTCTCCGATTGTCTATTATTAGCCTCTGTGTGAAGTACATACTATACAGTGAAGCAAACTATTCCGATTGTCTATCAGCCTCTGTGTGAAGCACATACTATACCGTGAATCAAACTAACTGATGCTAATGCTGCATCGCCGATTGAAGCATGAACCAGGGGGTGAAACAGAACTGTACGGTTTAGTTCTAGTTTCAAAGGGGTCGTCGACAGAGTTCAACTGAAACAGGGTAGAGTAAAAAATGAAAACAAAGAGTTAAGAGTCCACTAACAGCAAAATGCAGACATCCTTGAACTGAAAAAAATCAAAATTTAGAAAGCGGTAACTAACAAACTCTCTTTCTAAATTTTGCTTCGTTCGCCGCCGTCAGTCACTCCATTTTGAAATAAATCAGTGGTGTCACCTGGAAACAAGTGATTACGCCAATGAAATACGCTGGACTAACGAAACAGACTGAAGGCAGTGATTGACTGGAACGTTTTCGTTTGAAGGAGGACAAGAACTTAATGCGTTGAAACACGTAAATGCACCACTCTAAACGTTCACAGGAATCAACACAAGAAACATTCAAACAACTTAACAAGCCCGTGACTCTTCTGAAACTGGGAGAGACAATGTGTTGACAAACACAGAGGTGACAGTGAGACAACTATTACACAGAGAGACTGAGATGGAGATGGAGGCGAGAGATGAAATTAAGAATACATTAAGTAAGGTGGAAAGTAGATTTTCAAAGACATATGAGACAGACAGACAGACAGACAGACAGACAGACAGACAGACAGAGAGAAATAACAAGGACTGATGAAGCACTCTTCTCCTGTCTAGAACAAGACTCTCTGGGGTGTAGATAAGAAAAGTAACACACACACACACACACACACACACACACACACACACACACACACACACACACACACACACACACCCCTCACATACGCACCACACACACCGCGCGTGTGGGCATGCGCGACTTCTAAATAATAAAACAATCAAAAATCTAAACAACCCTCCGTCTACCACTCAAGTGGTAACAGGTATCAACAAATATTTTTATGTTTAAAAAGTACAATCTCCTGCTAACTTCGATAGAAAACAGAGATGTGGAACTGCGAGTGGGGATAGGGAGGAGGGGGAATCGGTTCCATGTAAACAGGATTTAGAGAGAGAGAGAGAGAAAAAAAAAACTCTTGTCACCTGAGGTTTTGTCCTTTTATTTCAGTTTTAGCGGAAATGTCATGTTGCTCAGTCTGCGACTCTCCAGGCATGTATGCTTTAAGAAGAGATGAAAGATCAGCAAACAGAGTGCCACTGGAATGCCAATAAGCCAGAGCAGCCAGAGTATTCTATTCTGGTTTCTACCGGAAACCAGTGAAGTTGCTCTAACAGGCTTGCAGCCGAATCAGGCTTCCGCTTGTTGAGTGCTTGCT
>CM031598.1:13034687-13039687 GCA_018398815.1 Conus ventricosus
ACGCACGCACGCACGCACGCACGCACGCACGCACGCACGCACACACACACACACACACACACACACACACACACACACACACACACACAGGGAACTTACTGAACAAAACACACGACTGTGTAGCACCATGACTGCATACAACAAGTTGTCAATGTTAATGTTCGCGCGCGTATTGACAAGCAACAAGCTTCACGCGTATCAGACAAATAGCAACTGTCAGCCCGCTTACCTGGGTTTGACCTTGCATCTCTGGACTGGCTCTGTGAGCGCTTAGTGCCCGCTCTCAACGACCAATCAACACAGCACCCTAGACAGGAGACGCGAACTCTGCGCGATTACGCCGTTCCCGACACAGTTGTGCCATTCCCTTGCGTCCACACGGCGCAGGTTTCATTAGATTTGAACCAGATGTACCTGCCTACCCGGGTAGAGCCGACTTAAGAGCTGCCTGCTGGCGCTTCTTTCAGTCGTTTCCCCATGTCATTCAGTCAATATCGTTCGTTCAATTTAACAACTCTTTTCATTTCTTCCATTTTTCACGCAAAGAGCCTACTATTTGTAACTGTCATCCATACCAACGGCCAAACTGGCCTTCTCTTCCGAAAGTTGGTGATGGGATTTTACGTGTGTACAAGGTGTTATGCGCGCGTTCGCACACGGAACTTCGGTTTATAGTCTCATTCCAAGGACTATTTGGGAAAAGGAGTCAGAACGAATGCTAACTCCGTGCTAAAAATCCCTCGTACAAAATCGGCCTGGCGGAGATTCGAACCCACAACCCAGGGTCACCAAGACTACGAGTTCGGCGCTCGACCAGCCGAGCTATTCCGGCCCCCGGCGTTCAGTCATTGCAACTTGTTTTCATAAGTCGTACTCATATACTTCAGTGAGTCATAACAACCTGTTCTGATGAGTCAAGATTGTCTGTTTTCATGACCCACATTTGTCTGTGTTCATGACCAACAATTATCTGTCATAATTATCTGTTTTTAATGAATCAAAATTATGTTTTCTTGCGTCAGAACTACCTGTTTTCATAAGTCGTAATTGACTGTTTTCACGAGTTATATAGTTCAAGGGTCATAATTTCAAAAGAAAAATTACTATGCCGTCGATTAAAAGAAACAAACAAATTACAAGACTTTTTTTTTTTTAGCCATAATTATCTGTTTTCATGATTCATATTCTTCATGACTCATAAACGTCTGTTTTCATGAGTTACAACTATCTCTTTTCATGTGTCATATTTATCCGGTTTCATGATGATCTGTTTCCGTGAGTCGTACTTATAAGTGTTCATAAGCCATAATGATTTCTTTTCGTGAGACATAACTATCAGGTTTCGAGATAACTACATCTGACCACACATCAGTCCAACTAGATACATAAAGAGTAACTGTTACACTTTTTCTTCAAAAAAGTTATTACGGTATATATCAATATATATATATATATATATATATATATATATATATTTGTCAATGATGTTAAAAGGAAGGTTAAAACTCAAGGTTAAAACTCGACAAATTTGTTTCTAGCGGCGTTGCGCTGTCATCAGGATGGTTTTTGTTTGCCCACCGCCGATGTTATATAGCGTGTGGGCTCACGTTTGCGGTTGTTTGCACGTGCGGGTTGGCTGCACGTGTTTTTTGGGGCTTTCAGGTTTTTGTTTTGGATGTGTTCACTAACAACGATTTCCATTTATGCCTGCAGTTGTTTACTATTTCTGTTTTGGTGTTTAAAGTTGCTAAGTGTGGTTTGCATAGTATTAACCATTTTTCAGTTAAACATAGGTTGCACCTTTTTGAAACATTGCTGTATGGTGATGCTCTTTTTATGATTTTCCAGGATATATTGTAGCTTGTTTTTGCGTCTTTAAGTTTCCAGATATATTTGCTCAGTTCTGTTTGGTTTTTATATTTTTTCTTTATTGAATGACTGTTTGTGGTTTGCATATCTGGTTTTGAAGTGGTTTTCAGTGATCCCTATGTATGTTTCTTTTTCATTTTCTGATGTTACAGTAGCCTGGTATACAATGTTGTTGTGGAGACATTTATTATTTAGTGGGCACTGCTCCTTTCTCCTGCAATTGCAAGATTTCCTTTCTTCACCCTTCTTTGCTGTGTTGATTTTCATTTTGTTGGATGCGTCAATCAGGTTTTTGAGGTTGGGCATACATGAGTACGATAGTTTGACAGTGTTTTTGTTAAATATTTTGGACAGTTTGTGCTCTTTTGGAAATGAAGTTGCTAGGATTTTGAAGAATTCTTTCCCTATGTTTGTTTTGAGTTTCCCGTCGTATGGGGGGTTATACCATATGATTTTTCTTTTTCCTATTTTTCTTGCTTTTATTTGTGTTGTTGTCCGGGTTGTATTGTAGTTTGTAATTGTATCCACTTGTTTGTAGTGCCTCCTGGTATTCCACTGCTGCATTGTTGAACACTCTCTCATTGCATGACAGGTTTGATAGTCTCTTGTTTATGCCATGGGGTATGGTCTTTAATACAGATGGTGGATGGTTACTTTTGGTGTGTACATAAAGAGGTGTATCGTTGGGTTTCTTGTATGGTTTATATATATGGTTGTTGAGATCCAGTGTTATGTCTAAGTAGTTCACTACCTTTTTGTTTGCTTCAATGGTGATCTTTAAGTTGTGGTTTTGGAAGATTTTGCATAGTTCTTTCTTCTTGTTTTCGATGGTTCTTGGGTTGTTTGTTAGTGCAGCAAGGCCATCGTCTCTGTACAGTCCGACTTGTTTTCCGAGTTTTTTCTTGATGTTGGACAGCATGAATAGTCCGACCAGTTCACATGTTTCTGCACCATCATATGAACCCATGGTTACGTCGAATGTTGAGTTTCTGTTGGTTTTCCTGATCCAGGTTTCATTTCTGCTGTGTAGTAATGTTTTCTTGGTGTGGAGAATGATTTCCATTTCTGACCCTGTTATGTCTGTGTGGTTACTGGCAAACTTCAGGGCTTTGGAGAGTAGTTCCTCATCTATGGATGGGTAAAAGTCTACTATGTCAAATGTGATAAATACTGTATTACTTTGTTTATTGAGTTTTTTGAACCATTGGATAACTTCGTATGTGTTCTTCCAGAGGTTGTAATCAGAGTTTGATTTTATGTCCTTTGTTATTTTTTCCAGGATTTTCTTGCTTATTTTGCCTAATTCAGATTTCGATGGGTTTATTAGTCTGCATGTTGGATTGTTATGAAAGTTGGGTTTGTGGTCTTTGAGTGTTATGAAAGCTTCTTTTGTTGCTGTCGCTTCTATCCTGTCACTTAGGTCTATGCGCTCTGCAAGTTCTTTATCTTTAGTGCGGATACTGTCATGTATATTTTTGTCAGCTTTTTTGTAGTTTTTCTGGATTTTTTGTCAAGGAGTTGAGAATATTCCTTTGGTTCCATTTTGTAGTAATTGCTAGTTTTGTCAGCCTTCACAAATATTTTTTTTTGTCATTTTGTACTTGTTTTATTTGGTTTTTTAATGTTGTTTGGAAATCGTTGTTAGATTTTTTGAATTCAATATTGGTTATCATTCAAAACAAGTCGGAAAACAAGTCGGACTGTACAGAGACGATGGCCTTGCTGCACTAACAAACAACCCAGAACCATCGAAAACAAGAAGAAAGAACTATGCAAAATCTTCCAAAACCACAACTTAAAGATCACCATTGAAGCAAACAAAAAGGTAGTGAACTACTTAGACATAACACTGGATCTCAACAACCATATATATAAACCATACAAGAAACCCAACGATACACCTCTTTATGTACACACCAAAAGTAACCATCCACCATCTGTATTAAAGACCATACCCCATGGCATAAACAAGAGACTATCAAACCTGTCATGCAATGAGAGAGTGTTCAACAATGCAGCAGTGGAATACCAGGAGGCACTACAAACAAGTGGATACAATTACAAACTACAATACAACCCGGACAACAACACAAATAAAAGCAAGAAAAATAGGAAAAGAAAAATCATATGGTATAACCCCCCATACGACGGGAAACTCAAAACAAACATAGGGAAAGAATTCTTCAAAATCCTAGCAACTTCATTTCCAAAAGAGCACAAACTGTCCAAAATATTTAACAAAAACACTGTCAAACTATCGTACTCATGTATGCCCAACCTCAAAAACCTGATTGACGCATCCAACAAAATGAAAATCAACACAGCAAAGAAGGGTGAAGAAAGGAAATCTTGCAATTGCAGGAGAAAGGAGCAGTGCCCACTAAATAATAAATGTCTCCACAACAACATTGTATACCAGGCTACTGTAACATCAAAAATGAAAAAGAAACATACATAGGGATCACTGAAAACCACTTCAAAACCAGATATGCAAACCACAAACAGTCATTCAATAAAGAAAAATATAAAAACCAAACAGAACTGAGCAAATATATCTGGAAACTTAAAGACGCAAAAACAAGCTACAATATATCCTGGAAAATCATAAAAAGAGCATCACCATACAGCAATGTTTCAAAAAGGTGCAACCTATGTTTAACTGAAAAATGGTTAATACTATGCAAACCACACTTAGCAACTTTAAACACCAAAACAGAAATAGTAAACAACTGCAGGCATAAATGGAAATCGTTGTTAGTGAACACATCCAAAACAAAAACCTGAAAGCCCCAAAAAACACGTGCAGCCAACCCGCACGTGCAAACAACCGCAAACGTGAGCCCACACGCTATATAACATCGGCGGTGGGCAAACAAAAACCATCCTGATGACAGCGCAACGCCGCTAGAAACAAATTTGTCGAGTTTTAACCTTGAGTTTTAACCTTCCTTTTAACATCATTGACAAATGTTGCTCCCAAGGGGTCGAGCACTTTTAAAATCATTTTAGGCTCTTTGGTTATATTCATATATATATATATATATATAATATATGTGTGTGTGTGTGTGTGTGTGTGTGTGTGTGTGTTAAAAATCAAAGAATTAAAAGGAGTCTAAAAGTACCTCTTTAGA
>CM031598.1:13044687-13047187 GCA_018398815.1 Conus ventricosus
ATTGCGATGGTTCCCTTATGCAGCTAGTGAAGAGTTTTCATATCTGTAATATATTTTCTTAATTTCAGTTTCTCCATCTTCAAACTCACCCCCCCCCCCCCCCCCCCCGCCCCCATCCCCTCCTTGAGTCCGGGTCTTGCCGGGTCATTACTGTGGAGACAGTTCGGTTGTTGGCCTGCGCTTGGTTTTTTCCCCCACTGTTGGATTGTTCGTCTGTGTATTTGTCTGACTTTATTCAAGTTTAAAAGGCTGTGCCAGTCTTGAATAAAAGTTACTCTGTGTTAGGTTTTCTTATGGGAGCAAACGTTGCCCCACTTGTTTACTGTTTATTGTTTACTGTTCCCTGCCTCATTTCATTTCCAATTTTGTTTTGATTAAATTGAGGATATTTGTATTTGTTTCTGTGTGTTTGTCTTTTTGATCTCCCTTGCATCTTTGGGTGGATCCTCAAGCGTAGGCTCAAAGATTGTCCCCTACGTTTTATACTATTTGCATGGTGTCTTTAGTTTTTCAGCAACTTTTTTCCTCCCCACACTTTCGTTTGGTTTCATTTGCTACCCTTCGCTGGCTGCTTTGGGGGTGCTATTGGATCCTTTTTTGCACCCTTGGTGGTGAGAACACCGCAGTATTATGGACTGTGGTGTGTCTCTATTTGACGCCAGGAGCACAGACACAACCAGCCGTGTCTTCCTGATGAGTTCCGACCCAGCGGACGAAAGGCCTCGGAGCAGGCAATACAAATATATCTGCCTTCAAAAGAGATTGCGATGGTTCCCTTATGCAACTAGTGAAGAGTTTTCATATCTGTAATATATTTTCTTAATTTCATGTTCCCAGTTTCTCCATCTTCAAACTCCCCCTTCCCTCCTTGAGTCCGGGTTTTTGTCGGGTCATTACTGTGGAGACAGTTCGGTTGTTGGCCTGCACTTGGTTTTTTTCCCCTACTGCTGGATTGTTCGTCTGTGTATTTGTCTGACTTTATTCAAGTTTAAAAGACTGTGCCAGTCTTGAATAAAAGTTACTCTGTGTTAGGTTTTCTTATGGGAGCAAACGTTACCCCACTTGCTTACTGTTCATTGTTTACTGTTCCCTGCCTCATTTCATTTCCAAAAAAGTGCATACGAACAGTGGCGTGGACACACACAAACTGTTATTGTTCTACCACACACGGATACATATATATTCTCAGCGCATTTCAAGTAATAAAAGACTAACAGGAAGAGACAGCATGCTTTTATGACCATAATGACTGTCATTACATTTCAAGTTTCTCTGTAATTAAAGGGGAAGGAGGGATGGCACAAATCAACGCACACACACAAAAGAACTATTGTATTTCGTTTTTGAATTTCAGGAAAGAATATCCAAGTATTCATATTCAAATTTTGATAATTAAAAAAATAATAGAGCACATCTATGAAGATCAAGTAATAGTATGAGAGACAGACAGTAACAGACAGACAAAGACAGACAGACAAGGACAGAGACAAAGACAGACAGACAAGGACAGAGACAGGCAGACAAAGAGACAGAGACAGACAGACAGACAGACTGATAGACAGACAGAGACAGACTGACAGAGAGACAAGTCAGACAGCCAAACGGACAGACAGAGAGACAAGACAGACAGCCAAACGGACAGACAGATAGAGAAACAGAATCGGCGACGTCTAGATACGTTCTCAGACAAGGAGCGAAATGAATACCAACCAGACACACACGTATTGTTTTGTTTGTCTCTTATTTCTCTGTGTGTGTGTTGTTGTTGTTTTTTTGTTTTGTGTTTTGCCTGGCTTTGTTTACTGCCCAGTAACCAACCTAACCAGGTAGGCTGGCTGCAGGCAGGAGTTTCGCAATGTGATCAATTTCCGGGCTGCAGGTAAAAAGAATCGATTCTTTGATTCTCTGATCCGCTAGAATTCCCCGCCACCCATCTCGCTATTGATTCCTCAGGGTGTTAAATATCATACCTCGCTCAGCGGGTCTGGCGAGTCGGGGCCGGTTTTTTTGTTGTTTTTTTTATCCCTTTTAAATCAATCTCTCTCTCTCTCTCTCTCTCTCTCTCTCTCTCTCTCTTCCAACGTCTCGGTTCACTCATTTATTTAACTTAGTATTTGACTCTCTCTCTCTCTCTCTCTCTCTCTCTCTCTCTCTCTCTCTCTTCTAACGTCTCGGTTCATTCATTTATTTAACTTAGTCTCTCTCTCTCTCTCTCTCTCTCTCTCCTCTCTCTCTCTCTCTCTCTCTCTCTCTTCCCGTCTCTCTCTCCTCTCTCTCTCTCTCTCTCTCTCTCTTCCCGTCTCTCTCCTCTCCCCCTTCTTTCCGTATACACACACACACACACACACACACACACACACACATATATATATATATATATATATATCTTCCCCCCTCTCTCACTTTCTCCTCCCCCCCCCCCCCCCCCTCGCTGTTTCAACGTCTCGGTTCATTTATTTTAGTCCTTGACTCTCTCTCTCTCTCTCTCTCTCTCTCTCTC
>CM031598.1:13064687-13067187 GCA_018398815.1 Conus ventricosus
GAAGGCTAAAGAGAATCGTTTCAATAGAAAAAATTAACGTAGAACCTTGTACAATCTGCCGTACGTTGTCTATGAGTGATTTAAAGAGTGATACTTTCAGTATTGTTACATGTCCCCAGAACAAGCAGATCCATCGGACATTTTTTTTTTTTTGGGGGGGGGGGGGGGGGGATCCACGTGACCCCAGCCTCGTCGGTGTCGCTGACAGTGCTGTATGTTCAGATGGGAAGACCGGAGCCACACAGTGGAGTGTCATCCTCTGATGAATGCGGCTCGGCGTTTGTTGCTCTTTTTTTCATGACTTGACGATTCAGGTGCTTGTATGGCCCGGGCCTGGTTGATGACAAAATACAGGGCCTTTTGTATGAAATGACGCCCACGTAGAATGGTTTGCTATCATGTTGTTTCACATCTTTCATGGAACTTCTCAGCATCATCCAAATCATTCTCATTGAATATGTATGTATGTTGTTGTTTTTTTCACTTTTTTTTAAAAAGCAGATTATACACACACATATATATATATATATATAGAATTATAAACAAAGCTTGCTCTTATGTCTTAGATTGAAGATATAGGGGGAGATACGCATTCATACCATACCTGCACTGGTAGATTATTCTGCCTAACAGTATGTGCTTGAGTGGGTGAATGGGGAAAAATAAAATAAAATAAATGCTTCTCAAAATGAGCCTTCAGCAAGCTTATATTCTCCAAGGGGGAGAGACATCCTCCAATAGGGAGGGAAACTCACCAACATATAACTCCTGGTCATATACCGATATTTCGAAACTTGGTTGTTTCTCCTCAGTGATCGTGGAAAGTGGTAATTTGACTCCTCTGCCTTTTCAGTTTTAAGAAGAATGCAATCCCAGAAAAGGCTGGTGTGCAATACCGTAGTATGTTTGTTGAGTTTTCAAAAAACCAACCAAAGGTGCCATCTAAGAAGCAAAAGAAAATCATGAAAGAGCAAAACAAGCTACATTTTCTTGTGAAAAGTAGAAAATATAAAAAGATATCCTCTAAGACACAAGTGCTGAGGGCCAGTTCTTGGAATGAATCCGCAAGGGACTAAAATACAAACAAACTAATAAATTCCCAGGATAAGTACCGAGCACCGTTCCAGCAACTTACAGAGCAGCTTGGTGTTGCAATGACTGCAAGAAATATTGAATTATAAACAAAGCTTGCTCTTATGTCTTAGATTGAAGATATAGGGGGAGATACGCATTCATATCTGCAGTGGTAGATGATTCTGCCTAACTAACAGTATGTGCTTGAGTGGGTGAATGGGGAAAAATAAAATAAAATAAATGCTTCTCAAAATGAGCCTTCAGCAAGCTTATATTCTCCAAGGGGGAGACATCCTCCAATAGGGATGGAAACTCACTAACATATAACTCCTGGTCATATACCGATATTTCGAAACTTGGTTGTTTCTCCCCCTATGTCTTCAATCTAAGACATAAGAGCAAGCTTTGTTTATAATTCAATATTTCTTGCAGTCATTGCAACACCAAGCTGCTCTGTAAGTTGCTGGAACGGTGCTCGGTACTTATCCTTGGAATTTATTAGTTAGTTGTATATATATATATATATATATATATATATATATATATATATATATATATATATATATATATATATCTTTTTTTCTTTAAGTTTCAAATTTTTGTGGACATTCGTGTCTCGCTTACGTGGAAACCTCGATCTCTCCTCCAGATTTATGTCAGTGGTCACATCGCGTTAAAAGTCTTTGGAGTCGGCATCTTCGAGGAAACTCTCGTTGGAAGGGTGAAGGTGGTCACTGTCTGAAAAGGGACGTTTCCTTCTGTCTTTCCCATCCTTCTGTCTTTCCCATCCTTCTGTCTTTCCCATCCTTCTTTCTTTCCCATCCTTCTTTCTTTCCCATCCTTCTTTCTTTCCTATCCCACTTGTTTTCTCCTTTCTTTCTTTTTGCCTTTCTCTCTCCCTTTCCTATTTTTCATTCCTTTTTCTTTTCTTTCTTTCGCATCCCTCTTTCTTTCCTTTTCTTACTCTATTTGTTTCATTTTCACTTTTTTGTTTGTTTGTTTCTCTCCTTTCCTTCATTCTTTCCTTTCCTTCCACTTTTTTGTTTGTTTTGTGGGTTTTTTCTTCTTTTTTTTTCGCTCTTTCTTTATTTCCCTTTTTTTCTTTCGTTCTTAATTCTTTTCCTTTTTTTTTCATTTCCTGCTTTCTCTCCGTATCTACCCCTATTTTGTTTCTTTCTTTTCCCTTCCTTCATTCCTTTTTCGCTATCCATGTGTTTGTGTTTTCCTTTTTGTCTTCTTTCTTTCTTTTCCTTTTTTTTTTCTTTTCTCTCTGTCTTTCCTTCTCTTCTATGTTTTCATTTCCTTCATTCCTTTTTTTACTTCTGTCTTTTTTTTTCTTTTCTTTTCCTTCCTTTGTATTTTTTCCTCCTTTTTTCCCCTTATTCATTCCTTTGTATTTTTCTCCTTTTTTTTTCCTTATTCATTT
>CM031598.1:13074687-13079687 GCA_018398815.1 Conus ventricosus
CTGACTGGGGGGGGGGGGGGGGGGGAGGGGGACACCGGCAACACTTTTCACGGGAGAGGGTAGGCCCCTGACTGGGGGGGGGGGGGGGGGGAGGGGGACACCGGCAACACTTTTCACGGGAGAGGGTAGGCACTGACTGGGGGGGGGGGGGGGGGGGAGGGGGGACACCGGCAACACTTTTCACGGGAGAGGGTAGGCCACTGACTGGGGGGGGGGGGGGGGGGGGAGGGGGACCCGGCAACACTTTTCACGGAGGAGGGTAGGCCACTGACTGGGGGGGGGGGGGGGGGGGGGAGGGGGACACCGGCAACACTTTTCACGGGAGAGGGTAGGCCACTGACTGGGGGGGGGGGGGGGGGGGGAGGGGGACACCGGCAACACTTTTCACGGGAGAGGGTAGGCCACTGACTGGGGGGGGGGGGGGGGGGAGGGGGACACGGCAACACTTTTCACGGGAGAGGGTAGGCCCCTGACTGGGGGGGGGGGGGGGGGGGAGGGGGACACCGGCAACACTTTTCACGGGAGAGGGTAGGCCACTGACTGGGGGTGAACCGGCAACACTTTTCACGGGAGAGGGTAGGTCACTGACTGGGGGTGACACCGGCAACACTTTACACGGGAGAGGGTAGGCCCCTGACTGGGGGTGACACGGCAACACTTTTCACGGGAGAGGGTAGGTCATTGACTGGAGGTGACACCGGCAACACTTACACGGGAAGAGGGTAGGCCCTGACTGGGGGTGACACCGGCAACACTTTACACGGGAGAGGGTAGGCCCTGACTGGGGGTGACACCGGCAACACTTTTCACGGGGAGGGTAGGCCCCTGACTGGGGGTGACACCGGCAACACTTTTCACGGGAGAGGGTAGGCCCTGACTGGGGGTGACACCGGCAACACTTTTCACGGGAGAGGGTAGGCCCCTGACTGGGGTGGGGTGGGGGGGGGACACCGGCAACACTTTTCACGGGAGAGGGTAGGCCCCTGACTGGGGGTGACACCGGCAACACTTTTCACGGGAGAGGGTAGGCCCCTGACTGGGGGTGACACCGGCAACACTTTTCACGGGAGAGGGTAGGCCCTGACTGGGGGTGACACCGGCAACACTTTTCACGGGAGAGGGTAGGCCCCTGACTGGGGGTGACACCGGCAACACTTTTCACGGGAGAGGGTGGCCCTGACTGGGGGTGACACCGGCAACACTTTTCACGGGAGAGGGTAGGCCCCTGACTGGGGGGGAGGGGGGGGGACACCGGCAACACTTTTCACGGGAGAGGGTAGGCCTGACTGGGGGTGACACCGGCAACACTTTTCACGGGAGAGGGTAGGCCACTGACTGGGGGGGGACGGGGGGGGAGGGGACACCGGCAACACTTTACACGGGAGAGGGTAGGCCCTGACTGGGGGTGACACCGGCAACACTTTTCACGGGAGAGGGTAGGCCCTGACTGGGGGGGTGGGGGGGGGACACGGCAACACTTTTCACGGGAGAGGGTAGGCCACTGACTGGGGGTGACACCGGCAAACACTTTACACGGGAGAGGGTAGGTCACTGACTGGGGGTGACACCGGCAACACTTTACACGGGAGAGGGTAGGTCATTGACTGGGGGGACACCGGCAACACTTTTCGCGGGAGAGGGTGGGCCCTGACTGGGGGGGGGGGGGGACACCGGCAACACTTTTCACGGGAGAGGGTAGGCCACTGACTGGGGGTTACACCGGCAACACTTTTCACGGGAGAGGGTAGGCCACTGACTGGGGGGGGGGGGGGGGGGGGCGACACCGGCAACACTTTTCACGGGAGAGGGTAGGCCCCTGACTGGGGGTGACACCGGCAACACTTTTCACGGGAGAGGGTAGGCCACTGACTGGGGGGGGGGGGGACACCGGCAACACTTTTCACGGGAGAGGGTAGGCCCCTGGCCTGACTGGGGTTGACACCGGCAACACTTTTCACGGGAGAGGGTAGGTCACTGACTGGGGGTGACACCGGCAACACTTTTCACGGGAGAGGGTAGGTCACTGACTGGGGGTGACACCAGCAACACTTTTCACGGGAGAGGGTAGGCCCCTGACTGGGGGCTGACACCGGCAACACTTTTCACGGGAGAGGGTAGGCCACTGACTTGGGGGGGGGGGGGGGGGGTACACCGGCAACACTTTTCACGGGAGAGGGTTAGGCCCTGACTGGGGGTGACACGGCAACACTTTTCACGGGAGAGGGTAGGCCACTGACTGGGGGGGGGGGGGGGGGGGACACCGGCAACACTTTTCACGGGAGAGGGTAGGCCCTGACTGGGGGTGACACGGCAACACTTTTCACGGGAGAGGGTAGGCCCCTGACTGGGGGTGACACCGGCAACACTTTACACGGGAGAGGGTAGGCCTTGACTCGGGGTGACACCGGCAACACTTTTCAGGGGGAGAGGGTAGGCCCTTGACTGGGGGTGACACCGGCAACACTTTTCACGGGAGAGGGTAGGCCACTGACTGGGTAGGGGGGGGGGGGGGGGGACACCGGCAACACTTTTCACGGGAGAGGGTAGGCCCCTGACTGGGGGTGACACCGGCCCACCTGTGACTGAGCAACGGCCAGATTGGGTTGGAGTTGCCACGCTCTGCACGAACTGATGGGCAGATTGTCTATTACCTCCCCGTCCAAGGCAACCATTCTATTTATCTCCCCTGGCTGATCCTCCAGTCTTGAATAATGCAGTTTTCTCCCTCCTGTCTTCGAAAACACCACACGCGCCGCGTGCGCGCTCGCGCGCGCGCGTGCACACACACACGCACACACACTCACGCACGCACGTACACACACGCACACACATGTACACACATGCGTGCGTACGCACACAAACACACACACATACACACACACCCACACACGCGCACACACACGCGCGCGCGCACACACACGCACGCTTTCGCATACATGTACGCAAACACGCACGCACGCACGCGCGCCCGCACGCACGCACGCACGCACGCACGCACGCACGCACCACAACACACACACACACACACACACACACACACACAACACACGGTCACGCGCGCATCTTCAGACTCGGTCTCACATAGATTCACTAACTTACAACAATAGTCACACTAAGAATCGATATGTCTGACACTTCGGTACGTTTGATACGTGTCACGTTCAGGTGGATCAGCTGCTTGAAAAGGCAGAGATGGGAGACAATTTTCATACCCGTTAAATACTTCTCTTGTGTTTTATTTGAAAGACTCCTCTATTAACCAAACAGACCATACGCCACATTAGGGTTTGGCACTAAATCACTATATAATCCCCATGTAAGCGTTTTGAGGCCTACCACAAGGTTGAGCCAGCACTGCCACTGATAATTGATTAAAACAACAACTCTCACGATTATTTCCCTTGTTTGGGAGGATTTTACCGATGACATCACATACAATCTTCAAATACATGACCTTCCCTCAGCTGACGTCACATTTCAGGCCTTTGCGCTCAGCCGTGGCCCTATCTTTGCGCCAGGTGGTAGCATCCAAACTGTCCATTCCTTTGATTTTAGTCTGTCTTGTTGGAACGCCAGGCCAGGAGAATCAACTTTCAGACACAATAAAAAATCTCAAGACAATCTAATGGCGCCAGTCTATTATACTCGACTCCTTAAGCAAGGCCTTGGCGCATTAATTTTTGCTGTGCAGCCATACAAGTCATTGCACCGAGGAGTCAGGCAGCCTGTCCTGTTATGCCCTTGATCGATTTTTATCCCTTGTTACTGGGCGCCATAGTCTTTTACCTGTCCGCTTTGAATTTCAGGCAAACTATCTTTTCATCTTTTCAAATTTTTTCCCCCATTCACAAAGTGTCTTATTTCTCTCTCTGTCGACTTTTTTTAAAGACACTTTTCGTATATGTAGGAGGGTCCAATCGATTTTTCAGATTTTCTTTTTGCTGGTACACAAGCTGTTCCCACCCACCAGGTCACCACAGGATCCAGTAGCTTAGCCTGGTGAGCTCTTCACAGAATGAAACAGCTTTCGCCTGCTGGTCCCGGTCACCTCCCTTTTGGAGGAACAATGAAACCGACAATAGCACTCAGTTGATGAGAAGGATGCCTTCTCATACCCTTTCCCCTTCCGCTCAAGTCTGTGTTTTATACAGTTATGTGCCTTAAGTGGGACGGTTTCTGACGTCTGAACCCAGATGTTATTATCACATTATTTTTGCATGTCCTGCGTCATCCTGTAAGCCCTTCAACATTGTTGAGTGGTGTTGGGTGTTTTTAGCCTAACATTTTATATATATATATATATATATATATATATATATATATTATATATATATTGTACTTTTCACAAGAAAATGTAGCTTGTTTTGCTCTTTCATGATTTTCTTTTGCTTCGCAGGTGGCACCTTCGGTTGGTTTTTTGAAAACAACAAACATACTACGGTATTGCACACCACCCTTTTTCTGGGATAGCATCTTCCTAAAACCGAAAAGGCAGAGGAGTTAAGTTACCACTTTCTGCGGTCACTGAGGAGAAACAATCAGGTTTCGAAATACCGGTATCTGACCAGGAGTTATATGTTAGTGAGTTTCCTCCCCATTGGAGATTGTCTCCCCTTGGAGACTATAAGCTTGCTCAAGGCTCATTTTGAGAAGCATTTATTATTCCCATTCACCCTCTCAAGCACATACTGTTAGTTAGGCAGAATTAACTACCACTGCAGAGATGAATGCTTATCTCCCTTATTTCTTCAATCTAAGTCATAAGAGCAAGCTTTGTTTTACAATTGAATATTTCTTGCAGTCATTGCAACACCGAGCTGCTCTGTAAGATGCTGGAATGGTGCTCGGTTACTTATCCTTGGAATTTATTAGTCTATTATATATATATATATATATATATATATATATATATATAATGCTGAACAATTAAGTAGTGGAAGAAAACAAGTGCAGGCTAACAATTCTTCAGTCATTGTTTTATATATATATATATATATATA
>CM031598.1:13084687-13089687 GCA_018398815.1 Conus ventricosus
TGTTGTTGAAGAAATAATGCGAAAAAACTGAAGCTAAAATTAGAGCACAACTCTCTTTTTGAAGGCACTGAACGACTTTCCACATATGCTGCATACAGCTGGGGCAGCAGCTTTCCATCTCAATGGATGATGTTCGGAAATCTGCAAGAGAGGTAATCTGTGTTAGAGTTCGCGTTTAGCGAGAGTGACCCCACCTTTATTTCATGGGACAGATGCCGGTGATGGACTCACATAAAGCAAATTTGTCCCACCATTCAGCCTCAACAATCCAACAGAGAAAGAAATTGCGACAACATGGGTCTGAAACGGTGCGTATAGAATTGCACAGTCGATGTCTGCATAGTTATCCTGGCGTGCGCTTCAAATCAAATATTTGACTCACTAGACATATTTGCCTGACCCATAAACTGTGACAAGGTAACTCTATTTGTAATGGAAAGGAAAGAAAGGTTGTTATTCTCGCCTGATTTTTTTTCGGAACATGTCTGTTTCATATGAAAATACTCACCAGAACAAATGACCTTTCGGAAACATGTAATAGTAGAATTCAATGCGAGGGAAATTCACGTAAAACAATGAATATCAAACTAAATGTACCACCATGTACCTGTTACATTTGAATAATTAAGCTGGTGATCAGTACCTGACTAAGATGCTACTGCCTTTCATTGTTCCAGCCCTACAGCAGATCGGTCCTAAAACACTATTCCAAGACGATCATGTCAGCCCCTTCGCTCCGGAGCGGTGAAACGCCTTTGTCCAGCAAGCCAGGGCCGACAGAATGCATGCACTGACCAGCGAACAGTCCTGCCAGAACATCTGTGGCACGGGCTTGAACGTCAAGTTCGACAGCATCACCCCACCTCGGTCCTGCTAATCTTGATCAGCTGTGGCAATGGCAAGCGTGGAGTCCAATTCCACGAGCTGTGCTCTGCGATCTGCTGTGCTCCATGCGACAACGCTGCCTTCAATGCCTTGGAAAGAAGGGATCACAGTCCTTAATTACATTGTTGGTTAGGGTGGCCGGCGTAACATCATCTAGCTTGGCTTTGACTGCCGCGTTTGACATGAGATTCAAGAGGCCTTCCCCGGTTCTTCAGTTAAATGAATGAAATGAGAAATGTCATTGTCAGTCATGTCAGTTCTGTATGTCACATGCCTGATAAACACGCCCGTAACTTTTTTTAAAGGAATGTGTGTGTGTGTGTGTGTGTGTGTGTGTGTGTGTGTGTGTGTGTGAGAGAGAGTATGGGAGGCCAAGGTTTTATTTATGTTCGTATTTTTGCATGTCATGCATTCAGCTGTCAGCCTTTCAAGTTTGCAGAAAAGCGCCGTGTTTTAAACATGGCATATTTTTAAAAGTACTTTTTTATTTTTGTGGATTTGTATCCATAGTTACTGGTCGCCATTAACTGCATTGTTCACATTTGAAACTTTTGATGTTCAGACGAATGGAAATCTACAGTTTTGTATCACACATCTCATTGTTACCTTTCACTGGGTGATCTTCGTAAGTTTTGTGGAGGCACGGTATACACACACACGCAACAAGATCAACTGGAGTTTTCGAGATTTTTCTTCTTCGCTTGTATGGAGGTGGTCCACGCCAGCAGATAACCCGAATGCAGCAGCAAACCAATGATTTCTCCGCGGAGTGAAACAGCTCTCGCTGGCTGGTCCTACTGCCCTCCCTTTGGAGGAACAGTAACACCAACAGAGCACTCTCTTGGAAGGATTGCTTCCCTTTCAATTCACTGCACAGCCGCGGACAGGCGAACACGACGGGACTGACGACAGTGGCGAACAGGCAGGGAGGGGAGCTATGTGCAGAGACCCAGGCTTTAGCTGACAGAGTTGGTTTGTGTTTGTTTGTTTGTTTTGTTTTCTTTTGTTTTGTTTTTTTGTTTATTCCACCACGCATCTTAATCAGGGAATTTGAGAGTTTACTTGTGCGCAGAAAGAAGACAGAGCACTGAGGGTTTTTTTTTTCACAAATACAATAGCCATATCCATGCATGACATACATAAATATTCTTATTTTTTCAAACACAGCAAACAGAGTGTTGGAGGAAGCAATGAGAATAGTTTGGCAGTGCGACACATCAATGATCTCTACAGAAATAAGATCACGATATTGGATCCGAGTGTACACTCAGAACACGTGATCGTGGCCATGCCGGAAGAAGCGATGCACAGGGGCAGGCAGTCAGTCAGAGGAAGGCTGCCATTGCCGCAGATTGCTCGCTAAGATACCACTGCCATGGTGTTAAGGAGGTAGGAGAGAAAGAGATTAGGTCAGAGTTCGAGGTCACAGCAAAGGTCAAGTAGTAACAACAACACAGTTTGGACAGACGGAAATCGCCCTGGCTCTGTCCCCCCCAAAAAAAAGAACGTGAAAAAGATTATCTTATCCTGGAATTTGGGGTTCAATAAATTAGTTCAATGCCAAATGTCAGCAAAAATAGCAGAAATGATGCATGACTTGTGTTTCTACGCCACTAGTAAGGCGCCAGGATTTGGGAGTGAAATGTCTTGCAGAGAACAGGAAAGTGACGGTCGTGTGGATCGTGCTTGCGTTAAAAAAAAATGCAAAGCATATAAACGTACTCCCAGTAAGTAGTACCAAAAAAAAAAGAAAAAAAAATATATAATAAATCAGTCACTATAGCACTTTCTCCCCTTTTGGTGGTAGAAATTTTGTATTTAAGAGAAAAGAAAAAAACAAATACTGCTCTCCCCGGCGGGGAAATGAATTTGAGTCGGATAATTATCATTTATAGCCGTTAGTAACGGCTTTTCTGGTAAAAATAAAACATCGGGCATCATCCCTGACCCATGATGAACATATCTACAAATTATCAGAAAGATTGGTCCAGCAGTTTTGTCTGGAGTGAGTGGAACACATTTTGACCATGGACGGACAGGCAGACACACAGACACACAGACAGCATTTCTTCGTTCCCATTGTAAAGTACTCCCTGTTCTTTAAGAACTGGGAGTGCAACAAAACAAAAAGAGAATGAGACCTGTCTCAGAGTCAGCTATGGTATTGGGTCAAGCGCTGGAATGTGTGATGAATATGTTTTGGTACTGGTTGATCTGACAAAAAGCCAGGTGCAGCTTTGAGTGTCAAGCGTTTTGGGCCTAACTGTAACCGTGGACTCGGACCTGTGTATTGGGAACATTGGATTTGCTGCCAGCGCAGAAGAAGCAGAATGAATGAGAGAATGCTTACAACTGATGGATGGGCAATGGGGGAGCGTAAGGGTGTGGTGTGAAGGGAGAGGTGGGCGAGGGGTGGAAGGCACGGGACGGGAGGGAGGGAGGTTGTTACAAAAACTGGAGAACTACTTTGGGGGGTATGGGAAAATGTTTGCGTTTGAATTTCTGCAGTCACAGAGAACATATTGCTTCTTAAAATACCAGCGACACTAGTTTTCCATCTGCTCTTATGTAACAACAAGTGTTATTGCATCTGGGAACACATAACTTATATGTGAGCACAGGTGCTCGCAAGCAAGTGTATGTATGTTGCACCTTTACCTTTTAATATTGAATTCTCGTAAGAAAACTTCAAACAGTCAGCTGTTTATCTCTCTCTCTCTCTCTCTCTCTCTCTCTCTCTCTCTCTCTCTCTCTCTCTCTCTCTCTCTCTCGTGCGCGTGCGTGCACTTCTATGTGCACGTGTGTGCGTGGTTGTGTACGTGCGTTTGTGTGTTTTGTATATATGTGTGTGTAAGTGTTTAGGTATGTGTTCGCACGCGCGCGCGCGAGAGAGAGAGAGAGAGAGAGAGAGAGAGAGTGTGTGTGTATGTGTGTGTGTGTGTGTGTGTGTGTGTGTGTGTGTGTGTGTGTGTGTGTGTCTGTGTGTCTGTGTGTGTGTGTCTGTGTGTCTGTGTGTGAGTCAAAGCTGCATTTAACCTTCATCTGAGACTGATCTCTTACTCCCCTCTCTCCTCTTAAACCTCCCCGCCCCTCCTCCCCCCAAAGTGAACCTCCCCGCCCCTCCTCCCCCCAAAGTGAACCTCCCCGCCCCTCCTCCCCCCAAAGTGAACCTCCCCGCCCCTCCTCCCCCCAAAGTGAACCTCCCCGCCCCTCCTCCCCCCAAAGTGAATAATACAACATAGATAAACGATTAAAAAAAGCATACAGCATTCCAGTTCTTTGACACATTGGGCCCTAGTTATTGAATGTTTTCAGACATTAGATGTTCAGTAAGCATATAAAGTTCACATTGTCCACCTGCCATACCCCCCCCCCCCCCCCCCACCATCTCTCTTTCTCTCTCTTTCTCTCTTTCTGTCTCTCACATTCCTACGCATGCACGCACAATAGCAGGCAAACACACACACACACACACACACACACACACACACACACACACACAGTGAAAAAAATGAAGAAAAGGGGTGGGGGCGGAGAGAGGGGTGTTGGGGTATAGAAAAAGTGTATAATTAAAAAGAAATTACGGCGGTTAATAAAAAGAAAAAAGTTTAGAGAAACTTCAAGATACTGAACAGTCTTTAAATCAATGAGTACTAGCAAAATACGACATTTAAAAAAATGACATTAAGACGATTGCTATAGTTAAAGGCCACGCACAAGAAAAAGAATAGAAAGAGCAAAAGGAAAACAAGATGCAAAGCATATAAACATACCCCCAGTTTATCTTCCTGAAAAACGTCACAATCAAACCATGCGTCATAATGTATTTCGTCACTGAGATAAACTGCCATTTCTGAAAGTGTGCATGCGGTTTAACTCGTAATAGCCGTTAGTATCGGCTGTTCTGGTAAAATAAAACATCGGGCATCATCCGTGACCCATAGTGAACATACCTACAAATTTTCAGAGAAACGGCCCAGACGTTTTGTCTGGAGCGAGTGAACACATTTTGACCACGGACAGACACACAGACAGACACACAGACAGCATTTCTTCGTCCCCATCGTAAAGTACTCCCTTTTTCTTTATAAGAACTGGGAGTAACAAAAAAAAAA
>CM031598.1:13104687-13107187 GCA_018398815.1 Conus ventricosus
TGAAGGCACAGACGCGGAGAGTCAGTGGAAACTGAGCTCCCAACGACAGAAGGGCATGAAGGGCCAGGGGTCCAGGGAATTGTTTATGCTGATAGGTGAGGATGATGATGATGATGAGGAGGAGGAGGAGGAGGAGGAGGATGTAGGCAGTTCCATAACGGACAGAGACTATACACAGGGTTGAGTTCGACGTTTCCTTTTACACTATATCCCGGCTGTCTTTCTTGTCGTTTCCCTTGGTGAAATGTGTCGCAGCTCTTTTCTCTGGGGGATGCGAAAGAAGAGTGAAGAGAAAGTGATCAACTTCGGAGCTGTCGTGTAAACTGGAACGCCTCGAAGAAAGAAACAGAGAGAGAGAGTTAATGTGAGAGTTTGTATTTATGGAATGTCGTCCTTCGGAAGAGTTCATCTGGAAAAGGTGAAATAAAGCAGGTGTGAAAGTAGCGGGAACTTTGTGCATACTCGCTTCTTAACGTTTTGTTTGAGAATTTTTGTGCTGTGAATAAGATACATTTTGTTTACAAAAAAGTGCATTTTCAGGGATCTCTCTGTCTCTATATTTCTCTGTCTCTCTGTCTCTGTCTCTCTTTGTTTCTGTCTCTGTCTCTGTCTCTATCTCTATCTGCCTCTGTCGCTGTCTGTCTCTGTCTCTCAATATCAACATCATCATCATCATCATCATCATCATCATCATCATCATCATTATCATCATCATCATCATCATTATCATCCTCATCCTCATCATCATCCTCATCCTCATCCTTCTACGGCTCTGCCACCACGTGCACCATCTTCTCCTTACCCTTCAGGTTGGTGGCGTGATTCGGAAGACATTTTTATGGCCTCGTCAAAGACGCTGACTGGCACCCATAAAAGAGATGCAGCGTGGTGCCATTTGTAGCAAGCGGTGATCTGTTGTGCATGGTTTTTAAAACTGCAACTGTGTATGTGTCTGTGCATGTGGGTGTGCATATTTATCCTCTCTCTCTCTCTCTCTCTCTCTCTCTCTCTCTCTCTCTCTCTCTCTCTCTCTCTCTCTCTCTCTCTCTCTCTCTCTCTCTCTCTCTCTCTCTCCTTCATGAGGGGCAATGGCCTAATCATGAATAAACTATTAGCATCCTATCCGTCTATTTCTCTCTCTCTCCCTCTCTCTCTCTCTCTCTCTCTCTCTCTCTCTCTCTCTCTCTCTCTCTCTCTCTCTCTCTGTGCACTCCTTCATGAGGGGCAATGGCCTAAACGTGAATAAACTATCCTTCTTCTTCTCGATCGCCTATCACACCTGTAGACAGGATTCTGTAATGAATCTGGTGGTCCTCTGCAGGGCCTCCACAGACCCGTACAGCTTGTCACTGATGGGCACCGGCTGCGGCCATGTCCTATCCCTCAGACACTGCAGGTCCCCACAGTCCTGTAGAATGTGTTTTGTGGTTTGTTCTGCCTGCCCACATGTGAACATTGGGGATGGTTTCAGGTGCAGCTTGCGGTGTAGATGGGATGCTAGCCTGTTGTGCCCGGTTCTGAGTCAATAAACTATCCGTCTCTCTCTCTCTCTCTCTCTCTCTCTCTCTCTCTCTCTCTCTCTCTCTCTCTCTCTCTCTCTCTCTCTCTGAAATCTAGGCTACCACAGCAAACACACATGGGCCGTAGATATTCGTGAACTATTGTTTCCTGACGGCTTTGGGGTGGTATGGATGAGTCAGAGAGTACAAGATGTGAAGGCATTCTTGAATGAATCTCAACAAAGGCTCAATGTCTGCAGATGGCAAAACTCATCCAACCGAAACATAAAAACACAAAAACAATGTGCAAAGCAACGCTTTTTTTTCACGTTGACCGTGGTCTGGAGAGTAGCTGTTTTGTGTATTGTTATATCTGTTGTTTGGCACATCTGAAGAAGATCTCTGTCTGGCACATCTGAAGAAGATCTCTGTCTCTGTCTCAGTCTCAGTCTCTCTCTCTCTCTCTCTCTCTCTCTCTCTCTCTCTCTCTCTCTCTCTCTCTCTCTCTCTCTCTCTCTCCTTTCATGTACACTATCTTCTCCTTACCCTTCCGTTTAGTGGTGTAAATCGAAAGAAACTTAAGTTTCGCTCGTCTGTTTTGTATTTTCTATCAAAACAAGCGTTCGTTTGCAATTTCTATTCACAGAATCTTTACAACACTTTCATTGCCATGCTCGCTTTGATCTGGGGAGTATTGTTTTAAACATTTTAATGTCTGTTGATTTGCAATGTGTAAAGAAGACATAGTTGTCAAAAATGTAGGCCTACTTTGCTTCGTATTGTTTATTAAAATAAGCGTTATTTGCGTCTTGATTTTGTGTACTTATATTTTGGTTTCTTTACAGTCTGCAGTTTGTTTGTTGAGATTACCGCATCGGAGTGATAATTCCTCTTGATACAGGGCGTTGAAATCGTCCAGGAAGTGACAGAGAAGTCCTCCGCTGGATACGTAGGCCTACGTACATAAATTTGTAAAGCCGTCCTTTGTCAAAGGACACTTT
>CM031598.1:13109687-13112187 GCA_018398815.1 Conus ventricosus
CTGTCCACAGTCTGTATTGACCTGTACTGTACTGTCCACAGTCTGTATTGACTGTACTGTCCACAGTCTGTATTGACCTATACTGTCCACAGTCTGTATTGACTGTACTGTACTGTCCACAGTCTGTATTGACCTGTACTGTACTGTCCACAGTCTGTATTGACTGTACTGTACTGTCCACAGTCTGTATTGACTGTACTGTCCACAGTCTGTATTGACCTGTACTGTACTGTCCACAGTCTGTATTGACTGTACTGTCCACAGTCTGTATTGACCTGTACTGTCCACAGTCTGTATTGACTGTACTCTAGACTGTACTTCTTATAAAACAAGACACTTACCCAGCTTTGCATTCACATTTAGCTTCCACGACAAGCTGCCTCTTGTTGTCGATTTCAAGGACCATTTTGTGGGGTGCTGCTTTCTTGTGGTAGGAGCGGTAACACGTGGCACACACCTCCACCTTCTCGCTTCCATTTGTATGGAAAATCTTGATGTTATCAATAAAACAGGATGCAAACTTGTTTTTTCCTCGATCAAGTACAGTTTTTGAGAGCGTGCTGTACTTTGGAAGGTAATGAGGGCCGACAGAATCATGGATGCCTTCGAGCGAGTCTGTCGCGCTGTTCGTATCAGCCGCCATTGTTTCAGCCTCCCGCGAGAGCTTGTGGCCCCCTAGCAACTCTATGATAATGAGGCCCGCGCGAGCCGCGAGCCGGTGAGGTCTATACATCACAGTCGTAAGAAACAGCTCTCGGACAATACTTTAAAATGCCGAGTGTGTGGAAAAAAATGCAGCGTATAGTTTACCTTTTTATTCTGGAATAGAGTTTGTTTAGAACTTACCGCCAATGACATTGACAAACAAAGCACATGACAAGACACGATGCATTTCAACCACTTGGGTCTTCTTCAGGCGAAAAAATAAATCACATTTAACATGTGGGACAGTACGAACAAAGAACGAAAAAAGAAGAAAGAAAAATGACTTATCCGTTTTCTTCCATGTGGTCGGTGGGCGGAAATGACATGGGGCCAGGGGGATTATGGGAGAGGAAACGGAGGGGGGGGGGGGGGGGTTTGCGTCGGGGGAGGTGTGTGTGTGTGATATGATAGGGTTGTGTGTCTAGTTTATTGGGATGGTGTGGTATCTTTGTGATGGTAGTGGTAGTGGTGGATTGATAGTAATGGTAAGGGGAAAGAAGGGGGGGGGGGGAGAGAAACTGAGGGGGAGGAAAAAAAAAAAAAGGGATTTTAAGGGGAAGGATAAAACAAAATTAAGATTAAATAGATGGAGGGTTGCTGTAACTACTGTATGAAGTGAGTGAAGGGGATGTGGTGGTGGTGTATGTATGTGTGTGTGTATGTGTGTGTGTTGGTAGGGGATATTGCCAACTGATGTGGAAGTGGTGGGTATGTGTGTTTGGTTATTGTTGGATGTTGATGCCTTGGGGGTGTAGTGTGCCCAGTTTGGCAATGAGATGGGATTCTTGAGTTGTGCGTTCAAAGCTGTCACTCTGTGACTGCCAGAGTGCCATGACTTTGACATGTCAAAGTCATGGCACTCTGGCAGTCACAGAGTGACAGCTTTGAACGCACAACTCAAGAATCCCATCTCATTGCCAAACTGGGCACACTACACCCCCAAGGCATCAACATCCAACAATCCCATCTCATTGCCAAACTGGGCACACTACACCCCCAAGGCATCAACATCCAACAATAACCAAACACACATACCCACCACTTCCACATCAGTTGGCAATATCCCCTACCAACACACACACATACACACACACATACATACACCACCACCACATCCCCTTCACTCACTTCATACAGTAGTTACAGCAACCCTCCATCTATTTAATCTTAATTTTGTTTTATCCTTCCCCTTAAAATCCTTTTTTTCCCCTCCCCCTCAGTTTCTCTCCCCCCCCCCCCCCCCCCCCTTCTTTCCCCTTACCATTACTATCAATCCACCACTACCACTACCATCACAAAGATACCACACCATCCCAATAAACTAGACACACAACCCTATCATATCACACACACACACCTCCCCGACGCAAACCCCCCCCCCCCCCCCCCCTGTTCCTCTCCCATAATCCCCCTGGCCCCATGTCATTTCCGCCCACCGACCACATGGAAGAAAACGGATAAGTCATTTTTCTTTCTTCTTTTTTCGTTCTTTGTTCGTACTGTCCCACATGTTAAATGTGATTTATTTTTTCGCCTGAAGAAGACCCAAGTGGTTGAAATGCATCGTGTCTTGTCATGTGCTTTGTTTGTCAATGTCATTGGCGGTTAGTTCTAAACAAACTCTATTCCTAATTTTGCTTCGTTCGCCGCCACCAGTCACTCCATTTTGAAACTTTTTATTCTGGTCTTAATGACCGAAGACAAAAGAGTATTCCTCTTGATTGTATGTACACCCATGTGCGAATTCTACGAGTTCGCTGGTATCAACCAGGACAAAAATGAGGAATCTGTACGA
>CM031598.1:13117187-13134687 GCA_018398815.1 Conus ventricosus
GACAATTACCCCACCAAGAGAACAACTCACAGGAAAAAACAGGAAAAATACACTCACTCACCACCTCCACACACGCGCGCGCGTGTGTGTGTGTGTGTGTGTGTGTTTCAGTTTTTCATTCATGCATCCTGCAGCGCCATCTGTTTTGTTGTTGTTGTTTTCTTCTCCGGAACAGATGGTAGGCCTATGTTTATTATTTGGATTGACTTCAAATACATGTACTTTGGTTCTAGAAGAAGAAAAATAGCTTTGTTTGACAATCTTGCTAGCGTGCTTTAGAACAGGGTTATTTTTTCTTTTTGTTTATGGCTTTTAGTACTTTAACTGTTTATATTTTCCTGAAGTTTTGCTTTAAAAAAAACTGCGTTATTTGTTTCTGTGCATTCATTTTAGGACTTTAACTGTCCTTCGTTTTTACTTTTTCTTTAGGGTGTAAATTGTTTACACTGTCCTATACTTATGTTTATAAGAGAGAGAGAGAGAGAGAGAGAGAGAGAGAGAGAGAGAGATTTTCTCTCTGTAGACTCTCTCTCTCTCCCCCCCCCCTCTCTCTCTCTTTCACACACACACACACACACACACACACACACACACACACAGAGACACACACACACACACACACACACACACACACACACACACACACACACACACACTCCAAGGGAGACAACTTATACATATATGAACCTTGAATTTGTTGAGACAGAATTGTCACCATTTATTGTGGAGAAAATGTCCCTTTTTGGTTCGGTTTTGTCGTCGTTGTTGTTGTTTTCTTCCGCCACTATCCCGCATCCCATTCCGTACATTCCCCTCTCCCTCCGCACCTCCGCTTCTGCTTCATGAAAGAAAATTCATCGTGAGGCAGGTATACGCGAAGTGTAAATTATCAATAGGACAGTAATGTTGATCCAATGGTGAAACAAGGACGTGCTCATACTCTAGTAGAGACAACTCTTTTTTTTTTATTCCAAGGTGAAACAGTGCCATATTTCTAATTCTTTAAATAGGCCAACTGTCTTCCATGGTGAAACAGTGGCATGTTCATAATCCATTAAAAAAGGCAACTCTTGTTCGCATGTTAAAGTAACGTCATGTCTCTAGTACAATCAAGAAGGTAAGTTTTGATAACATAGTGAAGCAATGGCATTCCCGTAACTATTTAGGAGCAAACTTGAGATTCCCTGTTTGCTGTTTACCATCATAAAATGTGAAACTTGACTGCACAAGCACGTCTTGACGTCCTCTTGAACTTTTAAGGAGAGTTAGTATCCAAGGGAGGTGACTTCAGATTCTACATCTATTCTACGCCAAGTTGAGGAGATATGTGATCGTTCGCTCTTCGTTTTCTTTGTCTTGAACATTGTTTGTCTTGCCTGAAGAAGAGCAAAGGGGACGAAACGCGTCGTGGTTCGTCTTGTAATTTGTTTGTATCTTTCAAAGTTCAAAATAGGGGCGATGAAATATTTTCATCATAGGCTTTCAGCTTTACATGCCCTTCATTGTCGTATATTGTTTTTTGGTCAGGTCTTAAGCGAGCCCAGTTTGTTTGTTTTTTTTGGGTTTTTTTTTTTCTTAACTATCAAAAACGTACCTAATATCAGTAAAAGTGTGATGTTTGTCGATAAGATTTTTAAATGAATTAATATTTGGTGCACGCTTTATATCAGGTGTTAGTTTATTCCAAATGGGTGCAACTCGCTGACTGAATGAATATTTCCTAATGTTAGTATTGGCATGCTGGATTTGTATTTTATCACAACTGTTCCGTGTTATATTGGTTAGTGCAAGCTGAAAGAAACATGACTGGTCAATATCATCAAGGTTATTGAAAATCTTATAAGTTTGGATTAAATCCCCTCGTATTCTTCTTGCTTTGAGGGATGGTAATTTTAGGAATCTCAGCCTTTCTTCGTGTGTATAATTATGAATGTTATGTATTAACTTTGTAGCCCTCCTCTGCACTTTCTCAATTTCTATTGACTGCCTTTTTAACCTCGGATGCCATATTACATTTCCGTATTCGAGGAACGGTCTTACCATAGCTTTATATAATCTAAGGAAGGTATTATTATCAAGGAATGTGAAAGTTCTTTTTATAATGCCTATCATCCGAGTAGGTTTGTTTACAACATGTGTAATGTGCCTATCAAACATTAAGCCTGTGTCAAAAGTTACTCCCAAGTCCTTTTCTTCTTCACATGAGGTTATGGTAACATCTTGAGTTCCAATTTTCATATTGTAATCTAGTTTAGGGTTTTTATTACCAATGTGTAATACTTTGCATTTAGTGGCATTAAAATATAGGTTCCATGTGTTTGACCAATCAATGAGTCGATCAATATCATTTTGCATTTTATGGTGTTCAGATGGTGAACAGGATGGGACTATAAACCGAGGTCTAGTCTGTGTCACATGCACTAAAGATCATACACGGACTCTAAAGATCCCGATGCTCATGTCCTAAGACGGGTGAGTACCGGCTACACGAAAATACACAATGCATGCAACCTGTGTGCCAGAATAGTCTACATGAAGACTGTGAGCACGGGGCAGGTTAAACATCCCCATCTGGAAGAAGAAGAAGAGGAATTTTTCTTTTAAGTTCGTTTTAAGTGGAGTGATAATTCATTATTTCGAAGCGTTAGCTCCATCCCTATTCACTTCCTAATCCGTCCCCAATGACCCCTCTACCTGTCAGCTCTTGTCCCCATTATACTTATTCCATCCGTGCATAGGAAACCGGATAATTATATCTTGCAGAAACAGGAAGAGGATTCTGGTCGGTAACAAAACAAAACAAACAAACAAAAACAAAAAGGAAGAAGAAGAAGAAGAAGAAGAGAAAGAAAAATAAAGGTATCTTCAAATGTCTGTAGTTGTCCTGGACCTCCATTTATTCCTTGACTCAAAAAGTGAAAACAGATTACACCCATATGATCATCGGCGCAGATACGAAAATTTTAATTGAAATAAGTCTTGGTCTTGGTCTTCGTGTGTAGTCGATAGGGCAACACTGTGGCATAACATCGACGCATTATTATTTTATTTACCTGAAGAGAGCTTCAGCAAAGAACTAAGAATATGGACTACTCTCTTTTCCGTTGCAACCATAACATAGGAAGCTTCCAGCAACATACTGAGGCAGTTTTTGTAACCTGAAAAACGAAACCAGCCATCGAAAATAAAATGGCACAGCTTTACTGAAGTACCATGTCACATGACTCGAGCCGCAAACATGATGGTAGGTGCTTGTTTTGGGATCAACTGGTTTGCAAATTTAGATGATCTTGTTTGTTTACTGGTTCATTTTCATTTACAAATGTTGTTTCAGGACGGTATTGATGACAGCCCTGACCTCCTTGCTGAGGATCGAGAAAACCAACAGGTATGAGGGTTTCGGGCCCGATAGATAAATCGCTAAATAAATCTGACATGTCGGTGTATTTTTAACTTGAACGAAATAAAACTTTGGTGTCCGTGCAACTTGTAATAATTATACTAAAGGCAGAACTATGCCTTGATTGACTGTTATTTGTTATTATTAGTGCATTTGATACTTATCGTTATTAGCATCTTAAATACCACACCCTTGCATACAAACCTAAGAAACGGTGGCGTGCTCTCGCGCACACGCACACGCGCGCACACACACAACCGGTGACACTGACAGCATGAGTGCTGACTCGAGTAATACAATGATACACAGCAACACCAATGGTAGATGAGCACATTTGCAACCGATCCACATATTTGCCCTCCTTTTGCTTGCAACTTTTCTGTTACCTTCTTCTGCATCAAAGACCAGTTTGGCCGTTGGTATGGATGACACGTTACACATAGCATGCACCTTCCCGAAGTTGGAGTATGGCTGCCTTAATGGCAGGGGAAAAAAACCCAGACATACACACGCAAGTGCCAGAATAATCAACTTGATGAGTGTCACTGTGGACACTACGGAAAGAAGAAGAAAAAAAAAGAATGCTTTTTGGGGGGGATCATAAAATGACTAGAATCATAGTGGTGTCTGCAGCCTGATTTACTGTTGCCTTAGAACAAGCACTTGAACTTGAAGCAGTGCAACAAGCTTGTCCAGTGCTACAACCATATATGTGAGAAAACTTTTGAGTGACATCAGCTCTCCTAAACTTTGATTGGCTTCAAGATTAGTTGAGTTGTTTGAACCATTCATTGCATATGTCACCAGAACGTTTAACTGTGACAGTTTGCATGAAAATCAGTATGGAGAAGTCGGTTACAAATGTGAACATGATTGTACTCCTTGTCCACAAATATGCATGCGGCCAAATTTGAAACTCATTTTTTCATTTATTGAGTGAAAAGTTGAGCCATAAAACTTATTGTCCGAAATCACTTGTGCAAAACACATATGTAGACATCCTCTCTTGTTGTATGTGCACCCTATATACACAAATATATATTTGGTCTGTGTGACCGAATTTTTCTATTCACCTCATACAATCGAAAGTAGCATGATTCTGGGGCATTATCATTTTTTGCAGCGATAATCTGGAATTCATAACCATTCATCTGTGACCCTTACTTCTCGACTTTAAGTCTGCACTTAAAACTTGTCAGTTTAAATGCCAGTTGCATAATACCACTAAATTGCTACCTGTCACTTGCACACTTTATTCGTATACCAATGAGCTGTTCACCATGTTATATAGTGTCTGCGTCTTTGTATGTAACACTGTGTGCCATTCATTGTGTGTTTTTGTATGTGTGTGTAAATACACATGCAAGTGCGTGCATTATGATTATGACTTGCGAACACAGAGGTGTGTGTGTGTGTTAGATATTAAGCTGTTAAAACTTGTAAAGGGCCCTGTAGCCTACATTAATAGGATGAGCTCTATATTAATATCCTCATTACAAGAAGTAGATGTAGTATATGCATGCACATAAGCCCACACAAGCACAACGCACATATGTGTGCAAGTAAGCAAAAATGCACATGTACACACACACATCAGACAAACTCTCTCTCTCTCTCTCTCTCTCTCTCTCTCTCTCTCTCTCTCTCTCTCTCTCTCTCTCTCTCTCTCTCTCTCACTAACTCATACTTAAACACACACACACAAACACACACAGACATTCACTCTCTCTCTCTTTCTCTCTCTCTGTCTGTCTCTCTCTCTCACAAACACAAACATGCTCTTTCTGAACTTTCTCACACACACTCATACACGCACTCACACACATAAATCTTTTAACTGGTACATCTTTGAGTACACTTGGTCGTGTTTGTGGACACTGTATATCCTCCACTAAGATGCTCAGAGTGATGACATACATCCGTTTTATTTCCTTTTACACAATCATCTGCTGGATTACTTCTCAAGGGAAAGCAGCACACCTGTCATGCGATTCTTTTTTTCTTTTTTTTTACCCACACCACATCTTCAAGAGGCGCTAGATGGTTTTGGTTGAATACAATCAAACCAACCATATACGCCATCAAATTTATACAGTATTACAACTCTTTAGTTGTAACTTGTACACTGCATGTTGGATGCCCTTGGATGGCAACCACAAAAACAGAGCTGAAAAACATCACATCATAGCATGCGCTGCAAGATTATCAATCGTTCAGAGGTCGAGTTCAAAACATCACATCTGAATATGTGCTTCACGATCAGTTGTCATTCAGAGGTGGGGTTTGATGCCAGGTAAGGTAAAGGCCAGACTGATGTCATCACCATCCAGTGTTGCAGCCAGTCAGCAGTGGATCCTGATGTCAGATTCAATCAGTACAAACAAGGCGCTTTTCTTTCGTGAATGAACGGGGACTGGTATATTTACATCCCAGGGGCATTGTAGAGGCACAAAAGTGGGCACTGATGTGTCACATGTCTTGCAGTGATTTGTCATCTTTTAGCACTATTTTGAGATTATGACTGACGCCTTTTTTGAGATTATGACAAATGCTTTGTTTTTTTTAGATTATGACTAACACCTAAAAGTAAAACTAAAGTAGTTCAGTAATGCTGGGACTCTGTTTCTTGGGTTTTAGTCTGAGAAATTGTTACATTCGCCAGATTGACCTTGTTTTGATACCCTAAAAACTGGTTCAGTTTGGTGAGAGAAAAAAGGCCATCATCTACCTGAAGTCTCTTTGGGCCTACTTATACTGTGAAAGCCTCTTAAAAACTACACATTGTTATGACTTACAATTAGGGGAAAGAAGCCTCGCTCGCACACACTCACACACACATATGCACACACATATGCACACACGCACACACACACACACACACACACACACACACACACACACACACACACACACACACACACACACACATGCTTGTTTGTACAAACACATTGATGCATACAACACTCTCCCTCTCTCACACACACACAGTGACACACACACACACGCAGTCAAACACACACACACACACACACACACACACACACACACACACACACACAGAATTAAACATACGCATACACACACGCACGCTCGCGCGCACACACACACACACACACACACACACACACACACACACACACACACACACACACACACCCCATGCATTTGTCGGCACTGGCACAAGTATGTATCATATGCACATATTCATAATTAAGGTTTAATGCACCTTACGTAGACATAACATTTTACTGCATGTACGCAGCTTGTCAGCTGGTTCTAGCGCTTCATGAAACTGCAGTTTTACAATTATGTATTAATGCCATTAAAAGGGCACATTTTTTAAAAACATTTATATCTGTTGACATTTTAGATTAGTTCAGCATTTTTTTTTTTTTACTTAACTTTACACCGTTCTCATGTGATCACGCTGCTCTGTAGAGGTTTAAAAAATAGATGGTTTTGTGTTGCATTGGAATGTAAAGAGTCCATTTTCCTGCATTTTATTTTTTCATTTGAAATTGAAAAGAAATCTTTTCCCAGAAGTCTCTCAGTACATCTGAAAGCATATAAGATATATTACTTTTGTTGTTCTTGTGGCTAAGGTATGGACTTGTAAATTGTGAAATAATTAAAGCAATTTTCACACCTTTCCCAAGAATTGTCCGAAAGTTTTCCTTTACGTATAAATGGTCTGGAAATTTTTGTTGTTGACAGTTGCTTGACTTTATTTCATTGCTCACTCATTTTACTTCTTTTTTTTTCTGTATGTTAAGATTGTTGTGGTGACGTTTTTTAGATTACATTATATCAAGATGCAGACATCGTCATCGATTTGACAGAGCCGGCTTTTCTTCAAGTTGCAATCCACGATGCACAGGTGGAGGAACCAGGTTTCAGGCTGACATTTACCATCAACACAGAGGTAGGAGGTTGACCATGCAGTAGCAATGCGTGCAGACGCTGTAGTGATGAAATGTTCCATCTTGTCCTGTTTCTCAGGATCGCTCTGACATCGTCGATTTGACAGACTCCTCCCTTGTGGTGGACATCAGCGATTCCCTCAGTGAACGCGACAAAGTCAAGTTTACTGTGCATACTAAGGTAACTGGTGAAAGCCACAGCATTCACTGTATGCCTGAAGCTTGACACCATCACAATGCAGGGCGCAGTGCAATTCAGATGATGTGATTCCACAAAACTCATAAAGGATATTGGATGTGGAATAGGTAATTTTGTTCAGATGTGGTTCTCCTTTGCAAACATTTATTCTCACCAATGTACTCCCCTTCCCGTGCTTAGGACATTTTTTTTTTTTTCGTCGGACAGGATCATTAGGCCAACAGATGGTTTTTGTCGCTAAATTAGTTTGCCTCTTCATTCACACATACACACACATTCTGCATGCCAGTGAAGTCTTGCTGCAATGGCTGACCTAATTCTGACATGAACTACGATAGCTTGATGTGCGTTTTAATCATTGGCATCAGATATTTACACCTTTAAAATCTTTGAATTCTACACACAAGCTATTTGAGGCATGAACAATACAGGTCTGCGCACTTCTAGGTGTGTACTGAGATTGTCAAATGCAGTACATTTGTGCATCATACATACAATGCAATCATCAAACAGGTGTCAAATTTCAGACTGAGGATAGAAATATGCATCAAAATGTTTGCCAGTCAGTATTTTGACATATAGATGTTCAGTATGTCCTTTTTGACTGCCAGATGCAAGAACTCGAAACTCGGCCAAACTATAGCATTCTGTTAAAAATGCACTTTCCTCAGTAGAATATACCTGATTGCATTTGGACAAACGTTTTCCACAATGTGCACCCTCAGTTTTGAAGTCTAAGGGGATTCAGTCTCACATGCTATGGCAATAAAACAGATGAAAATAAAGGAGACACTATGAGGGAATCATTCACAACATCTTGGCAAAAAGGCTGTGCGTGCTTACATAAAATAAGATGGCGAATCAGTCTGCCTAAATTGTTTAGCAACTGGTACAAAGTCAGCTATTTGTGCTTTATCCTAAACTTAAAGAGGAATACGCTTTCTTTACTAGGACATACAACTTTTAACATTTGGGCAATGGCAGATTTTTGGTCACTTTTATATGTTCTAAAAAAAAAATTTAAGTTAGGATGCAGGTACCCTTTTCATAAAAAAGAAAAAGGGAAGAAAAATTAGTGGGTTGTACTGTTCCCTGAGTATGGGGAGTACCATTTGTACCACAGACCATGGCCGGTTACTGCTGTCCAACATGGATGTTTGTTGCAGTGGCTACATGGCTGATAGGAGTTGTGAACATTGAGAAGAGTAGAGGCCTACTGGATAATACACTCATCATAGGAATGAAAAAGAACCCAGGTGCATGGTTCAAGTCTCACATAAGAGTTTTCTCCCTTATCCACTTAATAGTTTTCTGGATGCAGAAAAGAGAATAAACTGAATTTTAAAAAAGTCTTCACAATATGAGCATCTGTACTGTGAGGTGATATGCATTTTAAGAACCAACTTGTTGATAGTGCTTCGGCTCTCTATATGCTTATATGTGTGGGTGTGCACGTGTATGTATGTATGGGTGGGTGTGTGTGTGTAAAGAGTGCTCAGCTTCTAAATTATTTCTTAATGTGCATTTTGATGACCAAGTTCTTCCAGATGTTATCAGTGTGACATGTGCACATGTGTGGGGTGCTGTTATCAGTGTGACATGTGCACATGTGTGTGGTGATGTTATCAGAGTGACATGTGCACATGTGTGTGGTGATGTTATCAGAGTGACATGTGTACATGTGTGTGGGTGATGTTTTCAGAGTGACATGTGTGTGGTGATGTTATCAGTGTGACATGTGTACATGTGTGTGGTGATGTTATCAGTGTGACATGTGTACATGTGTGTGGTGATGTTATCAGTGTGACATGTGTGTGGTGATGTTATCAGTGTGACATGTGTACATGTGTGTGGTGTGTTATCAGTGTGACATGTGTGTGGTGATGTTATCAGTGTGACATGGATGTTATCAGTGTGACATGTGTACATGTGTGTGGTGATGTTATCAGTGTGACATGTGTACATGTGTGTGGTGATGTTTTCAGTGTGACATGTGTACATGTGTGTGGTGATGTTATCAGAGTGACATGTGTGTGGTGATGTTATCAGTGTGACATGTGTACATGTGTGTGGTGATGTTATCAGTGTGACATGTGTATATGTGTGTGGTGATGTTATTAGTGTGACATGTGTACATGTGTGTGGTGATGTTATCAGTGGCACATGTGTGTGGTGATGTTATCAGAGTGACATGTGTGTGGTGATGTTATCAGTGTGACATGTGTACATGTGTGTGGAGATGTTATCAGTGTGACATGTGTACATGTGTGTGGAGATGTTATCAGTGTGACATGTGTACATGTGTGTGGTGATGTTATCAGAGTGACATGTGTACATGTGTGTGGTGATGTTATCAGTGTGACATGTGTGTGGTGATGTTATCAGTGTGACATGTGTGTGGTGATGTTATCAGAGTGACATGTGTACATGTGTGTGGTGATGTTATCAGAGTGACATGTGCACATGTGTGTGGTGATGTTTATCAGAGTGACATGTGTACATGTGTGTGGTGATGTTTTCAGAGTGACATGTGTACATGTGTGTGGTGATGTTGTCAGTGTGACATGTGTACATGTGTGTGGTGATGTTATCAGTGTGACATGTGTACATGTGTGTGGTGATGTTATCAGTGTGACATGTGTGTGGTGATGTTATCAGTGTGACATGTGTACATGTGTGTGGTGATGTTATGAGTGTGACATGTGTGTGGTGATGTTATCAGTGTGACATGGATGTTATCAGTGTGACATGTGTACATGTGTGTGGTGATGTTATCAGTGTGACATGTGTACATGTGTGTGGTGATGTTATCAGTGTGACATGTGTACATGTGTGTGGTGATGTTATCAGAGTGACATGTGTACATGTGTGTGGTGATGTTATCAGTGTGACATGTGTACATGTGTGTGGTGATGTTATCAGTGTGACATGTGTACATGTGTGTGGTGATGTTATCAGTGTGACATGTGTACATGTGTGTGGTGATGTTATCAGTGGCACATGTGTGTGGTGATGTTATCAGAGTGACATGTGTGTGGTGATGTTATCAGTGTGACATGTGTACATGTGTGTGGAGATGTTATCAGTGTGACATGTGTACATGTGTGTGGTGATGTTATCAGAGTGACATGTGTACATGTGTGTGGTGATGTTATCAGTGTGACATGTGTGTGGTGATGTTATCAGTGTGACATGTGTGTGGTGATGTTATCAGAGTGACATGTGTACATGTGTGTGGTGATGTTATCAGTGTGACATGTGTACATGTGTGTGGTGCTGTTATCAGTGTGACATGTGTACATGTGTGTGGTGATGTTATCAGTGTGACATGTGTACATGTGTGTGGTGATGTTATCAGTGTGACATGTGTACATGTGTGTGGTGATGTTATCAGTGTGACATGTGTACATGTGTGTGGTGATGTTATCAGTGTGACATGTGTGTGGTGCTGTTATCAGTGTGACATGTGCACATGTGTGTGGTGCACGTTGCAGACCACACTGCCCCAGTTCCAGAAACATGAGATGTCTGTGGTACGGCAACATGAAGAATTCATCTGGCTGCATGACCGCTTTGTGGAGAACGAAGACTACGCCGGCATTGTGGTTAGTGCCAGGATTTTCTGCTGCGTGTTCGGAAGTCTTGTTTGTGTATGTGTGTGTGTGTGTGTGTGTGTGAGTTTGTGTGTGTGTGTGTGTGTGTGTGTGTGAGTGTTTGTGCGAGTGTGTGTGTGTGCAGAAAAAGATAATGCCGGTATTTTCACTCCATAGTGCACATCTGCCTAACTGCTTCAGGATGTGTGCCTTAAGAATTGTCCCGGTCAGCTATATCCCCAAGAAAGTCTGCCCAATGGTCTTTAGATATGAAAGAAAGTAATCTGATATGTTTACTAGAACTTGCTTGGAACCTGTCACAGCAGTCACATGACCTCCAGTCAGGGGACATGGATGACAACATGCCTGTTAGTTCACCAGGTGTGGTTCACAGGTGATGCAGAATTAATCGATATATATAGTTTTGAAAAGAAGCCTACAAATTGTCTCTGAGTTGATATTCAACTATTTATTTCCATTGAGGTGGATACTGAACTTTTCAAATACAGTAACATATGGGTGGATAAACTGTCAAAGCTGAAACCTTGGAACCAGTCAAAGAAATTATTTGTACAGCAACTTCATTTTTCTATGAAATACACTCGCGCAGAAATAAATCTTTTTTTTTTCAACAACAGTAGACATAATCTGCCTTCTTATGAACAGAATGTGTCAGAATTGTGTGTTGAAAAAAAAACAGCAACTCTGTTTTATCCCACAAGAATCAGATAAAAAAATCTGCCATCAGCTATGTACAGTTCTTTACTCAGCTTGACAGATATAAATAGCTTGACAAATGCAATTTTGGAATATAATCCATACTTTGTAACAAGACATGAATAGTTTGACAAATACTTGTATATAGTTGTACAGTTTTCTGCACGATTTGACAGACATTAATAGTTTGACAGACATATTTAAGTCCAGTTAAGGGCACAACTTGATAGACATCAATATATGCCTGACAGACATATGTGTACAGTCATTTGCACAAGTTGACAGCATGAATAGTATGGCATGCACATTAGTGCACAGTTATTGGCATTACTTGACAGACAATAAAAACTGGACAGTGAACAGTTAATCTACACGGCTTGAAAGGCATAAAATGTCTGACTGGTATGCTTGCTGAACAGAGGTCTAGCTCCTATCATGTATTTGTGTTCCAGATACCCCCCGCACCACCACGACCAGACTTTGATGCATCTCGAGAAAAACTTCAGCGACTGGGGGAAGGGGAGGCGACCATGACCAAGGAAGAGTTCATGAAAATGAAACAAGAACTGGAAGCGTGAGTGATGATGTTTTACCAGCATTCCATGAAGATTAGGTTCCTTTGATGCTTTTCCTGTGTAGACTGCAGTGTATGAAAGGACATGGCTGACAGTTTTGTAAAGGGATGGAAGAGATGCATACGAATCTTCTTCTGCGTATGCAGGCTGATACTCCTGCGGACACTCCCTGTATAGACAGGCAAGGATTTAAACCCATCTGTCCAACAAAGGGAGTGGAGTTTTGTGTGTATGACCGTTTTTTATCACGCCATTAAGGCAGCCATACTCCATCTTCGGGGAAGGTGCGTGCTATGTGTAACGTGTCATCCATACCAACGGCCAAACTGGCCTTCTCTTCCGAAAGTTGGTGATGAGATTTTATGTGCGTGCAAGATGTTATGCGTGCGTTCACACACGGAACCTCGGTTTATAGTCTCATTCGAAGGACTATACGGGAAGTGGAGTCAGAACCAGTGTTAACTCCGATGGAAAAATCCCCCTGTATCGAAACAGCTCAGTGGAGATTCGAACCTGCAACCCCAGGATTACGAGTCCGGCACTCTACCACTGAGCTATTCCGGCCCCCATGCATACGAATCGGATCAAATGAAAGCAAGTTGAAGCACGTTACAAATGTTTTTCTAACAGACTTTCTGTACCATGTTTTGGTGTTTGCTATTTTTTATATAAAGCAAGAGCAAATAAACAGTGTCAGATTGTTGTTGTTTTTTTTATTGGCCAGCCTGTCCTTATCCCACACCTCTTTGATAACATCTGTAATTTCAAATAACACAGAGCTTTTGAAAACTGCAATGAATTTATAACCATCTCTTTGGTTTGCACCTTTTTGGTAATTGCGCTGTCAAAAGAAACTGATTTAGTGTGCGAATCTTTTGGAATGTGGGTTTTATTTTTGAGTCAAGGAAACTATATTTTTTTTAATGAAATTTGGCCAAACACAGAAGTAGACTAACTGTAGCTTGCAAGAGTTTGACATGGAAAATATAGGAAGTTAAACAAAGAGCGTAATGGAAAAAGAAATCTAAAAATTAAAAACCTTGGGACATATCAGACTCAGTTTGTTTGCTGTTATTGGCGTTATATATCAATAGTAACAGTATTTAAAGACAGTTTATGGCATTTAACTGATGAATGAATTCGGGAGCCCAACAACAAGGTGAAAAATAACAAACTAGCTAAACAGAATAAAGTTGATCATACTACAGAGCATCATTTGCTGCCTTTTAACTTTTTCCCCCTTCTTCCTTGGTTGTCCAATCACACACATGCACACAAACATGTACATACACACACACCAGTGGACACACATGCATTGCTGAGGACTATTCAAGATTGTATTTCAGTATCAAAGAGCAGGGATTTCAGCAGTTTTTTAATGTTATCCGACAGCAAAACAGCATTTGCAAATTTTCTGTGAAGGCAAATTTTTAATCCATCACCTGCCTGAGGCAAGTTTGGTACTGGACAATCAGGCCAGTGTGCCTGTGATTGGGGTTCCCTAAGACTCAGGCAAGTGTGCCTGTGATTAGTGTTCCCTAAGAATCGGGCAAGTGTGCCTGTGATCAGGGTTCCCTAAGAATCAGGCCAGTGTGCCTGTGATTAGGGTTCCATGAGAATCAGGCCAGTGTGTCTGTGATTGGAGTTCCCTGAGAATCAGGCCAGTGTGCCTGTGATCAGGGTTCCCTAAGAATCAGGCAAGTGTGCCTGTGATCAGGGCTTCCTAAGAATCAGGCCAGTGTGCCTGTGATTGGAGTTCCCTGAGAATCAGGCCAGTGTGTCTGTGATTAGGGTTCCCTGAGAATCAGGCCAGTGTGCCTGTGATTGGAGTTCCCTGAGAATCAGGCCAGTGTGTCTGTGATTAGTGTTCCCTAAGAATCGGGCCAGTGTGCCTGTGATTGGTGTTCCCTAAGAATCAGGCCAGTGTGTCTGTGATTAGGGTTCCCTAAGAATCAGGCCAGTGTGCCTGTGATTGGTGTTCCCTAAGAATCAGGCCAGTGTGCCTGTGATTAGGGTTCCCTGAGAATCAGGCCAGTGTGCCTGTGATTGGTGTTCCCTAAGAATCAGGCCAGTGTGTCTGTGATTAAGGTTCCCTAAGAATCAGGCCAGTGTGCCTGTGATTGGTGTTCCCTAAGAATCAGGCCAGTGTGCCTGTGATTAGGGTTCCCTAAGAATCAGGCCAGTGTGTCTGTGATTAGGGTTCCCTAAGAATCAGGCCAGTGTGTCTGTGATTAGGGTTCCCTAAGAATCAGGCCAGTGTGCCTGTGATTGGTGTTCCCTAAGAATCAGGCCAGTGTGCCTGTGATTAGGGTTCCCTGAGAATCAGGCCAGTGTGCCTGTGATTGGTGTTCCCTAAGAATCAGGCCAGTGTGTCTGTGATTAAGGTTCCCTAAGAATCAGGCCAGTGTGCCTGTGATTGGTGTTCCCTAAGAATCAGGCCAGTGTGCCTGTGATTAGGGTTCCCTAAGAATCAGGCCAGTGTGTCTGTGATTAGGGTTCCCTAAGAATCAGGCCAGTGTGCCTGTGATTGGTGTTCCCTAAGAATCAGGCCAGTGTGCCTGTGATTAGGGTTCCCTGAGAATCAGGCCAGTGTGCCGGTGATTAGGGTTCCCTAAGAATCAGGCCAGTGTGTCTGTGATTAGGGTTCCCTAAGAATCAGGCCAGTGTGCCTGTGATTGGTGTTCCCTAAGAATCAGGCCAGTGTGCCTGTGATTAGGGTTCCCTAAGAATCAGGCCAGTGTGCCTGTGATTGGTGTTCCCTAAGAATCAGGCCAGTGTGCCTGTGATTGGTGTTCCCTAAGAATCAGGCCAGTGTGCCTGTGATTAGGGTTCCCTAAGAATCAGGCCAGTGTGTCTGTGATTAGGGTTCCCTAAGAATCAGGCCAGTGTGCCGGTGATTAGGGTTCCCTAAGAATCAGGCCAGTGTGTCTGTGATTAGGGTTCCCTTAGAATCAGGCCAGTGTGCCTGTGATTAGGGTTCCCTAAGAATCAGGCCAGTGTGTCTGTGATTAGGGTTCCCTAAGAATCAGGCCAGTGTGCCGGTGATTGGTGTTCCCTAAGAATCAGGCCAGTGAGCCTGTGATTGGTGTTCCCTAAGAATCAGGCCAGTGTGCCTGTGATTAGGGTTCCCTAAGAATCAGGCCAGTGTGCCGGTGATTGGTGTTCCCTAAGAATCAGGCCAGTGTGCCTGTGATTGGTGTTCCCTAAGAATCAGGCCAGTGTGTCTGTGATTAGGGTTCCCTAAGAATCAGGCCAGTGTGCCGGTGATTAGGGTTCCCTAAGAATCAGGCCAGTGTGCCTGTGATTAGGGTTCCCTAAGAATCAGGCCAGTGTGTCTGTGATTAGGGTTCCCTAAGAATCAGGCCAGTGTGCCGGTGATTAGGGTTCCCTAAAAATCAGGCCAGTGTGCCGGTGATTAGGGTTTCTTAACAGCAGACCACTTCCTCCAAACCTGCCCACAGCATGCGGCTGCAAAGGGAGAGGATCAAGCCAACACGAACGACCCTGAACAGCAAACTGCGTGGCACCCTGCATGACCTGAAGGGGACAGCAGCATTCATCCAGAATGGGATGAGTGAGGAATAAGAAGAAGAGTGGTCCAAAGCAGTATGCAGCATTGGGATGTAGTGTGTGGAAACAGTACCATGTGAATCTGAGGGAAGGATTGTGATGTTGTTTTCCACTTTGCTATTGCTGCAGAGGGGCACACTTCATCATGCTGTTTCGTGTGAACTTTGATTAATGATGCAGTGGAATGCAGCATAAACCTTCTTTACATCAGTTACATTTGCCGAGACCTTCATCACTATGGGGTGCCAGTCTTGATGTGGTTGTCATCGACTCCCAGTTCTCAGCTTTGGCACATCATTACGGCACTTGGCGCCTTGCTGTTCCCCTCCTCTACTTTCTATCTATCTCCCTCCATTGCCTTTGTCTCTTACTTTCTGAGTATAAATTGATGTCCATCATCAAAACAGAAGGCCTTAGAGATATTCCATTAACCTTTTGTCCGTAAAATGTGAAGAATTTCCCTTTTTTTTTAAATCCTGGAAGAAATTTGGAAAATGATAGGTTGTTATGAACGTCTTAACCTCTGAAGTTGACCCATGCCCTGCTTGCATGGTGCTGGCCCTAGGGGGATGTACAGAGGTCTTTTCTTATTAGCCCTTTCCTCTGTCAGTGTCTTTGGTGGCCTTTTTTTCTTTTTTCGCTGATGTCCACCATCTTTCTGCCTTTATGATCCATTCGCTTCTCTTTTTCTGGATTTTTTTTTAACGCTGTTTCTTCAAGTTGATATATATTAATACCATTTGCCTCTTGGGCTCTGGTGACTTGGTTGTTTGATTTTTTTTTTTCTGTCATTTTCCTGTCCTCTATGGCTGTTTTATGTATTTGAAACTCTATTATATTTATGTTGGGGATGTGATGTGTGTCTGTGCGTGTGCACACGCGCGTACGCACGTGTGTGTGTGTGTGTGTGTGCACGTGTTGTGTGTGTGTGTGTGTATGTATGTGTGTGCATGTGTGTGTGTGTGTATGCACACATGTGTGTGTGTGTGTGTGTGTAACAGGGAGTACCTGGCAACCTTCAAAAAGACTGTGGCCATGCATGAAGGGTTCCTGCAACGCCTGGCTGAACACTCCACCCTGAGACAGGACGTCAACTTTGAGGTTTTCCTACAGTACGAAGGAGATGTGAGTCCCAAGCTCAGTTTTCATGATGATCTCATAGTGATGTTGATGCTGCTGGTCATACTTGGAGATGATGATGGAGGAATGGATGATGTTCATGATGATGTAATTTGATGATTGTAGTGTAGTGGTGGTTTTTGATATTGGAGATGATGATGGAGGAATGGATGATGTTCATGATGATGTAATTTGATGATTGTAGTGTAGTGGTGGTTTTTGATATTGGAGATGATGATGGAGGAATGGATGATATTGATGATGATATAATTTGATGATTGTAGTGTAGTGGTGGTTTTTGATATTGGAGATGATGATGGAGGAATGGATGATATTGATGATGATATAATTTGATGTAGTGTAGTGGTGGTTGTGTGAGGAGGATGACAAAAACAGAGGGGTTCATA
>CM031598.1:13139687-13253892 GCA_018398815.1 Conus ventricosus
ATTTACTTTTACTCTTTGTGCATTTCCCATCTATCTGATTTATATGGTTGTCTCATAAACTTTAAGTGAAATTTACAGAATTACATATGTTCTTGTCATGTGCATTCATTTCTCAGAGGACTCCAATAAAGTGTTTTATATAAATGCATTTCACCATCATCTCTCATGGGACTGTTTTCCAGAAACTGGAAGGGCGTGTCGCATCAGACGAGGACCTGAAGCTGAGCGACACCTTGCGGTACTATGTGCGTGACACAGAAGCCGTGAAGAATTTGCTGTACCGGCGCACAAAGGCCCTGGCTGAATATGAGGCAGCCAATAAAACCCTGGACAAAGCCCGAACCAAAAACAAGGATGTGGTTCAGGTGTGTATATCTGTATGTGTCCGCACACATGCAGGGAAGCAGCTCTGCGTGTGTGTGCGCATGTGTGTGTTTGTTTATGTGCCTCATTATCAGTGTTCATTATTTAAGTAGTAGGGCAAAAACAAGTGCAGGCTAACAATCCTTCCATTATTATAGTAATGAATTGGTGAAGATTTGAACGACAGTTTTTTTTAAAAATGTCTTTGAGATGAAGGAAACAGAAATATAGAATTAAGAATGTATATAATAAATATGAGATCCCATCACTAGTTGCATGAGGGAACCATTATAATCTCTGTTAAGGATAGATATATTTATATTGCCTGTTCCTAGCCTTTTCATCCACTGGATTAGATTCATCTGGGAGAGACAGCTGATTGTGTGTGTGCTCTTCGCATCAAATAGAGACACACCACAGTCCATAATTCTGTGGTGTTCTCACCACCAAGGGTTAAAAAAAGAATCCAACAGCACCCTTAAAGCAGCCAGAGAAGGGTAGTAAATGAAACAAAACGAAAGTGTGCTGAGAAAAAAGTTGCTGAAAAACTAAAAACATTATGCAAACGGTATGAAATGTAGGGGACAATCTTTGAGCCTATACTTGAGGATCCATTCAAGGATGCAAGGGAGATCAAAAGATATAGAACAGTCTGAGTGGTCAGCTGTTCAATAACCCAAGCATTATCAGCGGCCAAGAATTGAGCAGAACAACGTTTACTTGGATCTGATAAGAGATGCAGTCACCCACTGATTGACCAAACAATATAATGCTGAACAATAATCAGTGTTTCTTTTAATCAAAGCAAACAGATATTCCATTAGTAGCATTATCTGGGGGGCACTCGATAGATCCCCGTCTCGATAGATCCCCGTCTCGAGGATCCATCTCAATAGATCCCCGTCTCGATTGATCCCCGTCTCGATAGATCCCCGTCTCGATTGATTCCTGTCTCGATGGATCCCCGTTGCTGTTTTGGGATCTACCGAGACGGGGATCTATCGAGATAGAGATCTACCGAGATGGGGATCTACCGAGATGGGGATCTATCGAGACGGAAATTCGTACACATGCAGTGGGGAATCTATCGAGACAGGGATCTACCGAGACGGGGATCTATTGAGACGGAAATTCGTCCACATGTAGTGGGGGATCTATCGAGACGGGGATCTATCGAGACGGAAATTCGTTCACATGTAGCGGGGGATCTATCGAGGTGGGGATCTACCGAGATGGGGATCTACCGAGACGGGGATCTATCCAGAGCTGCCAACCAGTACGTTCCGGCCGTATTTTGTCACGGCGAGTTTACAAAAATACGGTGATACGGTCGAGCCAAAATAATACGGTGACGAACTTGCGCAAATGGTACGGCCATTTGTTGCTTTACCGAGGCAGCAGATTTGTAGTGCTAAAAGGGATCCTACAAGGAGACAGAAGAAAAAGGCCTCTGCCAGCCACATATAGTTGATAGACTAGGTAGGCCCTAGCTGAAAAAAAAATTCCATCCATCCTTGATTCCTTTTACTGTGTAGCTCTCGCCTTAGCAGACCACTAGCAGGGCAGGAAATTCCATCTGTCCTTTTACTGTTAAGCTCTCCCTGTAGCAGACGACATGTGTTAAGGAATGGCCCAGGCAGCGACTTAACTGCTGTGGCTATTTTTAGTATGCTCATCATACCCCCCTGCTTGCCAACCTCCCTCTCTCTCCCCACCCCTGTAGCAGACGACATGTGTTAAGCTGAGGCAGCAACTGCTGTGGCTAGCAGGAGGGAGGGGAGAGGGGGGGGGGGGGGAGGGGAGAGGTGGGGGGGGGGGCGGGGAGGGGGAGGATGGCAAGTAGTATGCCCATCCTACCCCCGCTGCTATCCCAACCTCCCCCCCCCCCCCCCCCCCCCCCCCCCCCCCCCCCCCACCCCTCTTCCGAATGTGGAAACAAAAGCTCCACTCAGTTACGTGATAGGTCTGATGGACCATGTGCTGACTCGAGTGAAAGAAAGCCCGCGAACCCTAAGCGTGGTGTAAGCACTGAGCGGCAGAAGAAGCACATTGGTTTTCTGAATGTCTGCTCTTTCTTTCTTCGTATGTCTGCTCTTTCTTTCTTCGTATACATATGTGTGTATGTGTATTGTCACTGTGGTGGTTTGAAATGTTCGTGTATATATATGTCTCTGTGTCTCAATTTGTGTATGTGTGTGTGATAGTAGTAGTATTTTTTTCTAGCAGAAGTAGACTAAGTAAGTAAATTGTATGTTATTGTCAAAGAGTAAGTCTTGATCAATCTCTTATGCTAATAGTTTTTAATCACTATTAATTATAAAAAGAAAAGTGCATACAAAATAAGTTGGTTAAAAAAGAAATCAAAACGCCGCGTGAAATTTAATTCCGGTAGGAAAATACTGTCAGATGGTGAAAAATACTGTGAAAAGCCAGGAATAGTACTGGGAAGAAATTTTGGGGTTGGCAGCTCTGTCTATCGAGATGTACCCGCATTATCTAGTGTCACTCACACCAGCACCCTGTCCACAGCCCCATCCCGGTTTTCCCATCACAACCCCAGCACACCAGCAGTGTACAAGGACCGGTTAGTATCAATTCATTATGAGGCAACCCACCAGAGGAGACACTGCCCTGCTGCCACATGACCTTTGTGGTATTCAGTGGTGCATGTTCTGATCTAACGTATGCAAGACACCACATGCTTGGCTCGGTATGGATGAATATAATTTTTCATTTGCATAGCCAGTAAAAGTGAACATCTACATCTGTATGACATCACCATGTCCATCATGTGTCAATCCTCATGAAGTAGCGTATCGACGACTTTCACATGAACTCGGCAAGAGCATAGATTTGGTTCAGTTTAATTCGTTTTAGTAACACTTTATTAAACCACATGGGAATTCATTTGTGCTTCATAGGCTTACATAAACACAACATAAGCTTGTACACACACTTTGAATTAAAACTAATCCAGTAGAAATTGACTCCACCATCCAACACATATCATGTACGCATGCTCACATACGCGCTCACACCCACCTACAAATTCTTTCCACTGCATATACTCATGCACAACTGTCATCCCCTTCTACCCCACCAATTTCTGCATGCCCACACTTGACTACACTCATCTGCGTATAACCACACACACACCTGCAATCATGCAAAACATCTGCATACATGCATTTGCATGTACTGGTTTGGTTAAGGGAATACAGTGTCAGAGACCAGGTGGTGTTAATGTTGCGCGTCATGGGTGAATGCTCAAATGGCGATTAGAATGAGTGAAGTCCTGTCCTCAATGTTCACGAAGCCCTGAACCTACCACTTCTATCTGACAATCTACTACTGATGTGTCATGGGTGTGCTCCGGCTATCAAAATTGTCAGGAAAAGTCCGTTTCATAGTGTATATGTCGCTGAAAGTGTCTTGCCTTATGTTGACCACCCCTTGTGTTTCTTTACATTGCACGTGTCTGGAACTATCTGAGATGCATGTCTTGCTTGAAAATGTGTAGGAGGTGGGGAGATGGTGGAGACAGTGTGTTGTTTGGGATTGTTTTTTGAATCAATTCCCATTGTTATTTTATAATGCTTTGTTTTGTTTCAGGCTGAGAAACACCAGGAACAATGCTGCAACAAGTTTGAGAAAATTTCTGATACTGGGAAAAAAGGTATGTTGTTTGTATTTCTTCAGTGAATGTATATGTTTGTGTGTGTAGCAGACCAGGCATTATGGCTTTTTTGGACACCATTCACTGAAAATCATCCCAAAACATGCATCGCATGTGTCATAACCATCAGATTATTTTTCCCTTTGTTTTGTGACAGTAAAATGGATGATGCTGGTGAAAGTGATGATGATGAAGATGATGTTCATGTATCTCCAAGTTAGTGAACCTGCAGGGGGTTTTTGTAAACCAAGCTGACCACCTCTGTAGTAGAGATTTTGGTTTTTGTTGAAGTGTGTTTCTGAGGAACAGAAAAGAGGGGGATGGAATAAATGACTCGCTTTTCCATATACCTCCAGCCCCCACTGTCCTCTTGCCCCACACCCCACTCCCTCACTCTTATCTCCTTACCACACACCCATCCTCCATACTGTCCTTTTTTTTTTCTTTTTTTAAAAAAATGATTAGTTGAGCAAAGGTATAACTTTTCTGCCATAATCATGTGCTTATGTTGCTTGGTGGAACTTTGTTTCTTGATCATTCTCTCTTACCGCCTCCAACTCCCCCTCCCTTTCCCTCCCCTCCCCCTCCCCCAGCCTTCCCTTTCTTTCTCCCTCCCTCTTCCACCCTTTTTCCCAGCTCCCTTCTTACCATTTTTTCCTCCCCCATTCATCATTTTCTCACTTTTTGTTCAAACAGGAGCCTAGCTTTTCTGTTGTGTCGTTTTGGTAACTACCAATCAGACTGTGTATGATTCCTTTCAACAGAGATCATGGAATTCAAGACTCGACGGATCACTCACTTCAAGAAACAACTTGTGGACTTGGTAGAGCTTGAACTACGACATGCCAAGGTACAACACAGTATCTGTAGTGGAATTATCCTGAAATGGTCCACTGTGAGTGCAGTCTCAAGGTTGAAACAATGATGTAAGAAAGTCAGATGTTTTTCTGTGTGTAGAATACCGGAAAAGCCTGTCGTCAAGTTTGTGAGAGCATTCTACTGTGGAGTTGACAGTCATGAGTTTGAACCAGTCGTGAGGTTTTATGTTTATGCCATGCAGATTGTTCCTGTCTGCATAGTAGTAAATGGGTATCTGACCTAGGTCTCCCTTGCCCCAAGTACAATCTTGTACATTTTTCAGTACAGTAGGGGTTGTTTTGTAACATTTTTAGCTTAATGATTTGAACAGCCAAGTGAGTAATCCATTTTGAGTCAGTAGCATGTATTCCAAATGTTTCAGCTGGTTACATATGAGTTTTTGTGTAACACTCAGTCTGACGGGAAGAAACCTCAAAAGGTAAATCACCTGTAGAGATTATCTGTGCAAACAACCCTGTAAACCTGATCGGGGATCTGCCCAATCAGTTTTGAGTTATCTTCCAGACATGCTTGCAAATACATGCGCACATAAGCACACAATGCATACCATGCACACATGAAAACACATACATACATACACCACACACGCACACATACACACACACACACACACACACACACACACACACACACACACACACACACACACACACACACACACACACACACATACATACACACACACACACATGCCTGTGAGAATTGAATAAATATGTCACATAGTAAAATCAAGTACATCAGTACGTAAACAGCAACACGCTCTGCAAACATTGCCTTTTAGTGCGCCACAGTAATCATCATACCATGTACTTGTACACACAATACAGTAATCATCATACCATGTACTTGTACACACATGGCTGCCTACCGTCCCGGAGTATCCGTATTTGTCCCCCGAAATAATAAAATCATGCAGCCTGTCCCTGGAATCCACTTTTTTTATTCTACGTCCCGCGAAAAAAAAAAATTTGGGAGAAAAAAACAACAACAACAACAAAAAACGAAGTCGAGTTCGTCAGCTGATCACCGACTTCGGTCGTGGCCATCCTGACCAAATCCGTCGGAAAGACCCGAACATTGCCGAACTGACCAGTGCGCATGCGCATACACCGTCTTCCCGAGTTTTGAAAGCGACAAAAATGGACGTGAAACAGGGAAAGCGTAAAAATGCCGACGGCGATCTCGACAATGGGGCTTCTCTCAAGAAGAAGAAACGTCAGCAGACATTCCTGTCAAAATATACAGAAACCTGGCCGTTCATCAAGCGTGGCAAGATCGAGACTTACACGTCTTGTGAAATTTGTGCGTGTGAGTTCTCCATCGGATCTGGAGGTAGGGACGAAATAACCCGTCATGTCGCCACTGAAAAGCACAAGAAGAACACAAAAATCCGTGAGAGCGAGAAATCTTGTAACATTAGCGGATTCTTTCAGCGCGCTCAGACGTCAACCAGTCAGGAAACTTTTGACGTCATAAGAGCTGAAACGATGATGGTTGACCTTGCAGCTGAACTGAATTTGCCGATGGCTGCGCTGGACAAGCTAAATAAAGGCGTTAAATTGATGTTTCCTGACTCGGACATCGCAAAGAAGTTTCAGTGCGCTAGAAGCAAAGTAGCATTGTAGAAGTTGTACATAGTGTAAATAAAGGTAAGCTTTCACTTTAATGTTGATGTGGTTGTGATATGTGCTACCGCTGCATGTGTCCCTGGAAATCAGTCAGTGTCCCTGGTTTTGAAAAAGTATGTCCCTGAAAGAGGCGGAAGGGGGTAGGCAGCCCTGTACACACAATACAGTAATCATCATACCATGCACTTGTACACACAATACAGTAATCATCATACTATGTACTTGTACACACAATACAGTAATCATCATACCATGTACTTGTACACACAATACAGTAATCATCATACCACGCACTTGTACACACAGTACAGTAATCATCATACCATATACTTGTACACACAATACAGTAATCATCATACCATGTACTTGTACACACAATACAGTAATCATCATACCATGTACTTGTACACACAATACAGTAATCATCATACCATGTACTTGTACACACAATACAGTAATATCTAAACAGTAAGATGAGCGAAGCATGCAACATTTTGTTTGCCTTTGCCAAGTGCTAATGCCAATGAAAATGAGTAAATAAGTGACATTATAAAAGCAAACAAAGACTGCTCTGAATTGCATTGATAGTGGTACAAATACACTTAAACTTGGAGCATATTTGCAGACACACACACACATGCAGACATGGATTTATATGCACTTGCATGCACATACATAGATACACTCGCACATAGTTAAAACATGAAATTTTATCCCCTCCTCTCCCCTTTTGATTTTCTGCACAAACGTATGCACTTACTCTTACACATGCATGTTTTGTGTTCATGTGTCTGAGTGTGCATGTCTGCATACAGTGCTTAGTGACTCTGTGTTACACTCTGCTGTTCTGTGTTGTGCTACAGGCTCAAGTACAGCTGTTGAAAAACTGCATCGCTGCACTAGACGACACATCTTAAGACGACGATGCCGTATCCCATGGGTGCCTTGCCGACAGCTTCATCCCAAGGACTTGTCTCCCTTGTCCTCACCAACCAGTTCCTATACTTTTTTCTCACCTGCAACTCTTCCCATCCGTAGCTGGCCATTCATTATTAGATTTTATCTGTTTTGAAAATCCACAAGGAAACTGCTATTTTCATCAGGATTTTCATAGTTTTGAAAGTTACAAGAAGAAAAGTTAGGTATACACAAAAAAAGAAATCAAGAGAGAAAATTGTTGTTGCTGACCTATTCTTGTTCCAATCTGAGGCAGATTATTGCGGATGTGTACCGTTCTCTTTTTTTTTTTTTTTTTTTTAAACGAAAACTGTTTCAGCTTTGCAGGGCTCATGTCCTGTCCTTCTCCCTAACGTGAGTGCGGAGTTCACTTCCCCTTGGTTGGCAGCTGGGAGGATCTGTTCTAGAATCTCTTTATTCCGCCGTTTCCCTGATCCATCGTGATTGTTCATTCTTCTTCCCTATTCTCCCAGTTCACTCCTGTTTAATCCCTGTTCCTGAATTCCCTCCGATTACATCCTCCACCACAACCACCTTTCCCCTCACTCCCTACCACACACCTGTTCAGTCCCATATGTATCAATTCATCCCTGTTTCCACCCACCTGCGCGTTTCACCTGATTCACCCCGCTTCCTTATTTTACACTTCATCACCACCTGCCCCCACCCCTCTCCTCTCTTTTACATTTCCCAGTTAACCCCCTCTCCTCTCTTTTACATTTCCCAGTTAACCCCCTCACCCCTCTCCTCTCTTTTACATTTCCCAGTTAAACCCCTCTCCTCTCTTTTACATTTCCCATTTAAACCCCTCTCCTCTCTTTTACATTTCCCAGTTAAACCCCTCTCCTCTCTTTTACATTTCCCAGTTAAACCCCTCTCCTCTCTTTTACATTTCCCAGTTAACCCCCTCTCCTCTCTTTTACATTTCCCAGTTAACCCCCTCTCCTCTCTTTTACATTTCCCAGTTAAACCCCTCTCCTCTCTTTTACATTTCCCAGTTAAACCCCCCACCATCCCTTACTGCTGTGCTCCTCTATTGCCTCCATTTCCAGTTCATATCTTTCCCCTGGTTCACCTACACACACACACACATGCACACATACACAAACACACACACACACACATGCACACACGCACACCACCCTTCTCCTGTTCGCCCCAACTGGCCAGTCTGTAATCTGAAATTCACCCCATTGCCTTTTTCTCCAGCTTGTCCATTTTCCCCTGTTTCTTCCCTGTGCTCACTATTCCCTTTGTCCATTTTCCCCTGTTTCTTCCCTGCGCTCACTATTCCCTTTGTCCATTTTCCCCTGTTTCTTCCCTGTGCTCACTGTTCCCTTTGTCCATTTCCCCTGTTTCTTCCCTGTGCTCACTATTCCCTTGTCCATTTTCCCCTGTTTCTTCCCTGCGCTCACTATTCCCTTTGTCCATTTTCCCCTGTTTCTTCCCTGTGCTCACTATTCCCTTTGTCCATTTTCCCCTGTTTCTTCCCTGTGCTCACTATTCCCTTTGTCCATTTTCCCTGTTTCTTCCCTGTGCTCACTATTCTCTTTGTCCAGTTGTGTTCCAGAGTCCTTGCATCAGGCTTTCTTCTTTTTTTTTTCTTTCTTTTTTTTAACTTTATCCCTCTCAACTCAAGAACAATGCAGACTCTCGATCAGAACTCTTCTCTTCACTTGTCCAGTTGTCTGTCCTGTTCTGTCTTGTTCATGGTTGGTGACCTCCTATATGGCTGACTGCTCTCTTTCAGTTTCCTCTACCTTTGCCCTACCCCACCCTCCATCCTCCTCTCCTTTCTCCACCTTTTATTGTGGCTTTGTCTGCTGTGGGATCTCTCTCTCTCTCTCTCTCTGCGTACGCAGGCTGATACTCCTGCGGACACTCCCTGTATAGCCAGGCAGTGGAGTTTTGTGTGTATGACCCTTTTTATCCCGCCATTAAGGCAGCCATACTCCATCTTCGGGGAAGCTGTGGGATATGGGATTGACCTTGACCCATGACATCGCCACCCATCTCCCCCCGTCCTCCACCCAGCCCGTGTCCCTCATCCTTTGCCATTACCCATCTTAACCTGTACCCCCAGTCCTCCTCCACCCAGCCCGTGTCCCTCATCCTTTGCCATTACCCATCTTAACCTGTACCCCCATTCCTCCTCCACCCAGCCTGTGCCCTCATCCTTTGCCATTACCCATCTTAACCTGTACCCCCATTCCTTCTCCACCCAGCCCGTGTCCCTCATCCTTTGCCATTACCCATCTTAACCTGTACCCCCAGTCCTCCTCCACCCAGCCTGTGCCCCTTATCCTTTGCCATTACCATCTAACCTGTACCCTCCACCAGCCCTGCCCCTCATCCTTTGCCATCCCATCTAACCGTACCCCAGTCTCCTCACCCGCCTGTGCCCCTCATCCTTTGCCATTACCCATCTTAACCTGTACCCCTCCACCCAGCCCGTGCCCCTCATCCTTTGCCATTACCCATCTTAACCTGTACCCCAGTCCTCCTCCACCCAGCCTGTGCCCCTCATCCTTTGCCATTACCCATCTTAACCTGTACCCCTCCACCCAGCCCGTGCCCCTCATCCTTTGCCATTACCCATCTTAACCTGTACCCCAGTCCTCCTCCACCAGCCTGTGCCCCTCATCCTTTGCCATTACCCATCTTAACCTGTACCCCTCCACCCAGCCCGTGCCCCTCATCCTTTGCCTTTTACCCATCTTAACCTGTACCCCCATTCCTCCTCCACCCAGCCCGTGTCCTTTATCCTTTGCCATTACCCATCTTAACCTGTACCCCTCCACCCAGCCCGTGCCCCTCATCCTTTGCCATTACCCATCTTAACCTGTACCCCCATTCCTCCTCCACCCAGCCCGTGTCCCTCATCCTTTGCCATTACCCATCTTAACCTGTACCCCCAGTCCTCCTCCACCCAGCCCGTGCCCCTCATCCTTTGCCATTACCCATCTTAACCTGTACCCCCAGTCCTCCTCCACCCAGCCTGTGTCCCTCATCCTTTGCCATTACCCATCTTAACCTGTACCCCCAGTCCTCCTCCACCCAGCCCGTGCCCCTCATCCTTTGCCATTACCCATCTTAACCTGTACCCCCAGTCCTCCTCCACCCAGCCCGTGCCCCTCATCCTTTGCCATTACCCATCTTAACCTGTACCCCCAGTCCTCCTCCACCCAGCCCGTGCCCCTCATCCTTTGCCATTACCCATCTTAAACCTGTACCCCCAGTCCTCCTCCACCCAGCCCGTGTCCCTTATCCTTTGCCATTACCCATCTTAACCTGTACCCGCAGTCCTCCTCCACCCAGCCCGTGTCCCTTATCCTTTGCCATTACCCATCTTAACCTGTACCCCCATTCCTCCTCCACCCAGCCCGTGCCCCTCATCCTTTGCCATTACCCATCTTAACATTAACATGGTTCTGACTGGTTCAGGCCTTGGAATCAGTGATTGGCTTCTTAAAAAAGAGAAGATTAATTGCTAACACTGAAACAGGTGTAGAAGCTGATGACTGCAGATTTTTAACCTTTGGCTGCGTGCATGTTTTGTGTGATGATGCAACTTTCTGAAACTTCTCATGTATGTCTTTCCTGGCATGCAAGTGTGTGTGAGTATGATATTTCATCTTTTAGTTTTTTTTGCTTTCTTCGATGTGAGTTGTTAAGAATAGTAGGAGGGGGGTAATGTTGTAAGGCTTGTCCATAAAAAGCTGCAATAGAACCGGGACGTAAAGAAAACAATTTGCTTATGAAAGATAATTGTTTTGTGTGTATTTAAGATGCTTGCAAGGAAAATGTAAGCTGGCACTATGACTTGGTAGCAGAACATATTTATGTTGTGGAGTTGGATCAACATGGGATGTATGTGTTTCACACTGGTATGGAAGATGCTAAAAGTATTCCAAGAATTTGTCGTGTGAGTTACTTAGATCAAAGTCGACTGTTGTGTTATTTTCTTGTTACAACTGATTTTCTCTATATGAAATTCAGCCTGCTGTCCCCATGAGAGTGTGTCAGTATTGTATAACTCCATCCATGTGCCCTTCGTTGGCATGGGCTCTTTCACATGCATGCTTGCCAGATGAGGGATCTCGGGAAAAACATTCTGATGGATGGAATCTTAAGTGGAAGGGGGATTATCAGAAAGTTTCACTTCCCAAAGTTCTGTCCCATTGTTCATTCATGCAAATTCAGCTATGGTTTGGCGCATGAACAAACATTTCTTCTGTGATATCTGCTGCATTTGGATGTCTTGGCAAGCATAATATGGAGGTGACCAGTATAGTGTGAATATTGTACTGTATTTGTTTTCTACTGATTGACACGATGTGTTTGGTCAAAAATGGACTCTGCATGGTCAGTTTGTTGCTATAGATTTTTATTATAAGAAATACAGATTCTGGTGTGTATTGCACATTGTAGTTGGGTCTTTTTTTTAATTTCCTATATGCTCAGCATGGTTAAAACGCTGAGTGCTCAACAATCAGACAATAGCTGGGGGTGGTTTCTGCTTTGGCTCATCCATGCATTCATCGAGCTTCTCTTCTGAAAAATAAAAGTGTGCAGATTTTATTCCCTTTCTCGTGTGCGCTTGTCGTAACAGATCTTCTGGTTTTTGTCATCAGTTGAAATGACAGAGCAAGGGGCCGAACATGAGGCCAAACTGACTTGATTATTTCCCCTCGTTTTAAGTGCTTAGTCAAGTTTTATGAGGCATTAGTTGTAATAACTATTTCTGATGTAATGTTTTAAGTTTTCGTAAAAATTATTACTAAGATGGTTTTACATTTTATTATGATCGGAACAGGTACTTGCTGCTAAGATAAGCAGTTGCAACAACAACAGAGTGAACAGAGATGAAACTGTGCACCTGTGGCATATTTCCACCTGCTCATTCTTAAACTGTGCACCTGTGGCATATTTCCACCTGCTCATTCTTATTTCCGGGGTTCGTACGCTCCTTGAAACTCCTTGAACCTCCATGAATTCTGAGAGCGAATTTCAAGGCCTTGAAAACACTTGAAAATCAATAAAATGTGGTTCTGTTGATCAAACCTCCTTGAAAACCTGTGAAAATCAAGCCATCAGCTCCAAAAATTTTGTAATGTGGCAAAAAGAAATGGCAGTTGATTTTTCTGTGTTCAGGTTGATGAAAAATTATTTAAAAACAAATTTTTACACATTGTTGTGATCCCCGGGGTTGTCGTCACTATTTAACCAAGGGAGATAATGTGTAACTTCATCAATTTTTACGCATGTAGGCTTGAATAAAAAGCAGCAAACCTTGAAAACTCCTTGAATTTTGTTGTTTGGAGTATGTAGGAAAACCCTGTTACCCACTTAATATTGTACATCTGTCCTGATGATTTTCTTGATAGGGAGCGATGTTCTTTAAGATAAATTTCTTCAAATTTTTCTGTATGATTTGTAGTTTTCAATGTGAGTATATAAACTGAGTTTGGCAGAGTTTGAGTCTGCTAACCTCAAAATAGAAAGGAATGATTATTTATCATAATTGTATCCATTGAAAATTCAAAAACTTATATTTGTGTGTCTCTTGTGTGTGATTGGTCTTCAGAGTATTTTATAATCAGATCTGTTGAGCTTTCTCATATTTTGAAATCTTTGTTTTTGGAGTGAAATATGCTTGGCTGCCTTTGGTTTTGTTTTGTGGAAGGGGTGAATGGGTTTTCTTTTGCATTAAAATGTTCTGATGATGATGTACTATTGCTGTTGACTTGATGTAATCAGTTTCGTTTGATACATGTGTTGTCTTCGACTTTTTTCTTATCAATCAATGGCCATTGGATACTAGATGTAATCAGTTTTCGTTTGATACATGTGTTTGTCTTCGACTTTTTTTGTTATCAATCAATGGCCATTGGATATTTGTTTCCTAGCTTTCAGCATGAAATCTTGAGGAGAAATATAGGATGAGTCACAGCAGGCATACTTAACTGACATTGAAAATGAAACTGTACTGGAATGTGAATCATTGTGTTTGAAGACTGGAATTAGGATCAGCTTCCCCCCCCCCCCCCCCCCCCCCCCCCTTAAAAAAAACCCATCTTTTGTCACCTTCCAGGTGAGACCTTAATTCCATGGAGGCAGGAAGTGTTCTCCTCCTTAGCTCCCCTGACTCCTCTCTGCCCTTTTGATGTCAAACACACATGCATGTGGGAAGCAAGACTCTTCACATTGCATGTGCCCTGAACTTAAATGGGAAGACAGGACCTATACACAGGGTTCCTACAGTCCTTAAAAGTCCTGAAAGTGCTTAATGTTGGGGACTACCTTTTCAAGGCCTGAAAGTCCTTGGAAATCAGGCTTTAGTTCATTGGTCCTTAAAAAGTGCTTAAATATTGTCGCTGCCAGTGTGAGCAGCGAGGCAGTTGCAAACAGTATGGGGCTTTATGGGTTGTTTCCTGCATGCAGCCAGGCAGTTGCAAACAGTATGGGGCTTTATGGGTTGTTTCCTGCATGCAGCCAGGCAGTTGCAAACAGTATGGGGCTTTATGGGTTGTTTCCTGCATGCAGCGAGGCAGTTGCAAACAGTATGGGGCTTTATGGGTTGTTTCCTGCATGCAGCCAGGCAGTTGCAAACAGTATGGGGCTTTATGGGTTGTTTCCTGCATGCAGCCAGGCAGTTGCAAACAGTATGGGGCTTTATGGGTTGTTTCCTGCATGCAGCCAGGCAGTTGCAAACAGTATGGGGCTTTATGGGTTGTTTCCTGCATGCAGCGAGGCAGTGGCAAACAGTACGGGGCTTTATGGGTTGTTTCCTGCATGCAGCCAGGCAGTTGCAAACAGTATGGGGCTTTATGGGTTGTTTCCTGCATGCAGCGAGGCAGTGGCAAACAGTGTGGGGCTTTATGGGTTGTTTCCTGCATGCAGCGAGGCAGTGGCAAACAGTACGGGGCTTTATGGGTTGTTTCCTGCATGCAGCGAGGCAGTGGCAAACAGTGTGGGGCTTTATGGGTTGTTTCCTGCATGCAGCCAGGCAGTTGCAAACAGTGGGGGGCTTTATGGGTTGTTTCCTGCAGGCAGTGGCAAACAGTGTGGGGCTTTATGGGTTGTTCCCTGCAGGCAGTGGCAAACAGTGTGGGGCTTTATGGGTTGTTTCCTGCAGGCAGTGGCAAACAGTGTGGGGCTTTATGGGTTGTTTCCTGCAGGCAGTGGCAAACAGTGTGGGGCTTTATGGGTTGTTTCCTGCAGGCAGTGGCAAACAGTGTGGGGCTTTATGGGTTGTTTCCTGCATGCAGCGAGGCAGTGGCAAACAGTACGGGGCTTTATGGGTTGTTTCCTGCAGGCAGTGGCAAACAGTGTGGGGCTTTATGGGTTGTTTCCTGCAGGCAGTGGCAAACAGTGTGGGGCTTTATGGGTTGTTTCCTGCAGGCAGTGGCAAACAGTGTGGGGCTTTATGGGTTGTTTCCTGCATGCAGCGAGGCAGTGGCAAACAGTACGGGGCTTTATGGGTTGTTTCCTGCATGCAGCGAGGCAGTGGCAAACAGTGTGGGGCTTTATGGGTTGTTTCCTGCAGGCAGTGGCAAACAGTGTGGGGCTTTATGGGTTGTTTCCTGCAGGCAGTGGCAAACAGTGTGGGGCTTTATGGGTTGTTTCCTGCATGCAGCGAGGCAGTGGCAAACAGTACGGGGCTTTATGGGTTGTTTCCTGCAGGCAGTGGCAAACAGTGTGGGGCTTTATGGGTTGTTTCCTGCAGGCAGTGGCAAACAGTGTGGGGCTTTATGGGTTGTTTCCTGCAGGCAGTGGCAAACAGTGTGGGGCTTTATGGGTTGTTTCCTGCAGGCAGTGGCAAACAGTGTGGGGCTTTATGGGTTGTTTCCTGCAGGCAGTGGCAAACAGTGTGGGGCTTTATGGGTTGTTTCCTGCAGGCAGTGGCAAACAGTGTGGGGCTTTATGGGTTGTTTCCTGCAGGCAGTGGCAGACAGTGTGGGGCTTTATGGGTTGTTTCCTGCAGGCAGTGGCAAACAGTGTGGGGCTTTATGGGTTGTTTCCTGCAGGCAGTGGCAAACAGTGTGGGGCTTTATGGGTTGTTTCCTGCAGGCAGTGGCAAACAGTGTGGGGCTTTATGGGTTGTTTCCTGCAGGCAGTGGCAAACAGTGTGGGGCTTTATGGGTTGTTTCCTGCAGGCAGTGGCAAACAGTGTGGGGCTTTATGGGTTGTTTCCTGCAGGCAGTGGCAAACAGTGTGGGGCTTTATGGGTTGTTTCCTGCAGGCAGTGGCAAACAGTGTGGGGCTTTATGGGTTGTTTCCTGCAGGCAGTGGCAAACAGTGTGGGGCTTTATGGGTTTTCCTGCAGGCAGTGGCAAACAGTGTGGGGCTTTATGGGTTGTTTCCTGCAGGCAGTGGCAAACAGTGTGGGGCTTTATGGGTTGTTTCCTGCAGGCAGTGGCAAACAGTGTGGGGCTTTATGGGTTGTTTCCTGCAGGCAGTGGCAAACAGTGTGGGGCTTTATGGGTTGTTTCCTGCAGGCAGTGGCAAACAGTGTGGGGCTTTATGGGTTGTTTCCTGCATGTGTTGCATGAGTGCAAGCACCACTCAACACCCCCAAACTGACTGGGCGGTGGTGCAATGTCTTCTGTGGTGGCTTAACTCACAACGACTTGCTTTTTGGACTGCCAGTGCTGTGGCTGTGATGGCTCAGTCACAGGGGAGGGATTATGAGTGGTGGGGGAGCAGTGCTGTGGCTGTGATGGCACAGTCACAGGGGTGGGATTATGAGTGGTGGGGAAGGGATTATGAGTGGTGGGGGAGGGATTATGAGTGGTGGGGGAGCAGTGCTGTGGCTGTGATGGCACAGTCACAGGGGTGGGATTATGAGTGGTGGGGAAGGGATTATGAGTGGTGGGGAAGGGATTATGAGTGGTGGGGGAGCAGTGCTGTGGCTGTGATGGCTGTCACAGGGGTGGGATTATGAGTGGTGGGGGAGGGATTATGAGTGGTGGGGGAGGGATTATGAGTGGTGGGGGAGCAGTGCTGTGGCTGTGATGGCTCAGTCACAGGGGTGGGATTATGAGTGGTGGGGGAGCAGTGCCAGGGGGCATGAGCGGGAGATAACCCCCAAAAAGTGAAATGATAATAGTAAGCAAGATCACAGTTCCACTCTTCAAATTTTTGGCCACATGGCCTTTTTCAAGAGAAAAAAAAAAAGAAAGAAAAATACAACTACGCAATGTCCATCTTTGGCAACCGGACAGAGCAAAGAATTTATGTAGTTGTATTGTTTTTTTTTCTTTTTTTCTCTTGAAAAAGGCCATGTGCTGAAAATTTGAAGAATGGAATTGTGATCTTGTGTACCATTTTCTTCCCTTTGGAGGACTATTGCTTTTGATACTGGTAAGATTTTTTACATGAATTCCATAAATCGTCTAGCTATTCAGCCCCTCAGTAGAGCGGCTGTGGTGGTTTGAACATCAGTTTTAGAAGTGCAGAAAAAAGCACATGAGGGATTTTAGTCTTTGAAATCAGAAAAAAACAGTGAGTCTTCGCAACCTTTCCCAACCCCACAATACTTCCATTATTCCTATCCTATCCTGTCTACATTTCGAACAAGAAACAGACTTGTCTCCTGTCCTGTCTCTCAGCCATTCAGGGCATTCATGGAAAGTTGAGATAGTCAAAAGTGTTATGAGGTCAAAAATGAGAAAACTAGCGTAAAAAAGTTTCTCAGGGGGGAATAATCTCAGATAACGTGTGTGAAAATGGAATTTCCCATTTTGTTCATCAGCTAAGGATATATGGCTCGAATCTCACAGAGATGATGGATGTGCACTACCTTTTTTCCCGCCACCCAGTAGGAGATCTGAACATTGTGATACAGGTCATAGTTTATCAACTATACCAGTGAATTGAAATTTCTGTTTAGATGCTGTTTGTAGTCTGCAAGTGGTAAAGATGCCATGGCAGTAAATGAAAGCATTTGTGCAAGTTTAGTATTTAATAACTCCTTAATTTTGGTACTGATTTAAATGAAGTGTTTTCTTTTCTTTTTGTATGGATCTGACTTTGTCACTGCATTCAAGAATTTAGTCTTTAAGTCTGTGTGCACTTGTGCTTTTATTTGAGCTTTAAATTTATTTTAACTTAAATCATTCACCTTTTTTTTTTCTTTTGTGTCTTGGTGAATGAATAAGAATTGGTTAGGGTCCGCCCCCCCCCCCCCCCCCCCCCCCCCTTATTCAAACCTTTTTCCCTATTTTTATGTGACTTGTTTGAGTGTAGTATTGAGCAGAATTTGCATACACCAGTACTCAGTTTTACTTTCAGTGACAGTGTTTGGTTTTTATACTTGGCTTTCCTATGAGTCCCTCCATGATCTGTGTATCAGTATGATGACATATCAGCTATGTGGTGAACATTCCATGTTATTTTACTGCTTTGATTGTGATGGAAGTTAGCGGCGTTTTTCTTTCTTTCTTTTGAAAAGCGGGTAAAGTGGGCAAGAGAGTGGAGGGGGCTTGCAATGTGTAATTCTATGATGTGTTGAAAATGACTCTTTGTATTCATCTCTGTGTTAAAGTGTTGTGTTTTTGTGTCCATAAAGTGAGGTATTAAATTTTGAGGAACTTAACCCAATCACTTAGTTTACAGACCTGATTATTTTCTCTTTTTTTCTTTTTCTTTGTTAATCCTTTTCTTTTCTTTTTTTCCTTTAACCAAATGTGGTTTCCGATCTTCATGAACCATTGCTGAAGGATAAAGAAGGAAATAAAAGAAGAGATGCAAAACAGATTGCTTGTACGCTTGCACACACACACATGCGCGCACGCGCACACACACACAGACACACACACACACACACAGCTGTCAAGTGCTATTCATTTGCTGTAGTTTGCTACGATTTAATTGATAATGCTATGCTGCTACACTTTGTGACGAAATGCTATATCAAAAGCAAGAATTGCAACAACAGGAAAAAGAAAAGTTTTCTTGGACTCAGCAGTAGTTGCATAGAACCAAGATAATGTAGATCCGTAGTCTGTAGACTTGTTTTGTCAAAAAATGACCAAGTGTGGCATGGAGAAGGAGGAAAAGGCGGTAAAAAAAATAGCTATGGTAAAAAAAATTAGCTAAGAAATCACGATTTTGCCATTTCCTCAGTTGGTTTCATTGTCAGCCATTTTGATGTTTTGTTGGACAAGTCAAAACAAGGTGATAACTTGCAAGATTTATGTCCTTTAGTCTGTTACCATCATGTGTGAAGCGAGCTAGCGGGGGACTGAAAGTGCTTTGGTGTCTGACTTGTGATAATGCACACAAAGTACTTCACTTAAATGTAGAATGCTGCACTGTACCTTTGAGGGCTTGGCAACCCTGCGCATAGATGCTTTTGTATCCACATACCTAGCGCACATGTGCAAGCATGCACACATCATTGTACACACTTATCTGAGTTGTACTATTACTGCTCTCTTATGTGTCTTGTAAGTCTGTAGATATATTTGAGTTGTGCTCAGAATGAAGAAGCAGAACACATGGGAACTTACAAGCGCATAGGAAAAGAATGTTGGCTGTGCATAATTTGAAATAATGTACTCTCTAACCTCAGGCCCTTAACTCGTTTACATTGGGATATATTACTTAAAAACTCTTCCCTGGTATTCAAAAATATTTGTACTTGGAAAAAGTGCGCAGACCCGTAGCTGTGTAGTACCAAAATTAACACCACTCTTTCACTGGTTCTGTTGGTTTGAACTAAGAAGGAAGCTTCATTCAGGGTGTGTACAAGCCAGAGTGTAATTCATGATGGGAAATCACAGGCATGATTGACAGAGAGATAGGGCCTGCAGCAGGTATCAATATATACCAGGAGTTCCACTTGGCAGGCTATGGCAGGATCACATTGATGCCCGGAAATACAACTGCCACAATTTTTTTGCGTTTTTGAGATTTTTGGTATACTCTGAGAGCGGGCCAAGGGGCATAACACAGCCAAGTCCCGATCACATTATCCTAAAAGTAAACATGCTGTAATCAAAAGACTTGTACCGTAACTCAGCTCGCAGTATATCTTGTGGGGATGAATGATCTCTTTTTTTTTTTTTCATCTCCTGCAAAATTTGATTTTCAGACTTACAGCAGTTGTATTTTCAGGGAGTGAAATTCAAGAGGGTTAAAACTCATATTTGTCCTCTGTGTGTGTGTGTGTGTGTGTGTGTGTGTTCAGTTCAGTTCAGTGGTTTATTTAATGTCTTTTCATCGCCAGATGATATTAGACACTTTAATTTTTAAAAAAAATATATAAAAAAAATAAATAAATAAATAAAATGAAAAACACCCTCCACACTTAACTTATCATCCACATTAGTACTTTCAAACCCACATCTAATATATACATATTGACATGAGTGTAATACCCTAGCGGTACACAAAGTTGTTCATCTTTATAAAAATTTTGCAACCTGTGACTGCGAAATAACCATGGCGTGTGTGTGTGTGTTGTTTTGGTTTTAATCAAAGAGTATCTGAGGGGGAAATAAACTAATTGGAGGCCAGGTTGTTGAAACTCTGTACCTTTCCACACAGTTGATATTAATCTGATGCTTATCAGGGAAGAAGCGTGAGATGGCAAAACGAAGGGAGACAATGTGTTGGAGTCATTTATTCTGTATGCTGATGTAGCCTGTAAAGCAGGGTGATGTTTTCAGTGCTGTGAGTGTGTGTGTGTGTGTGTGTACGCATGTGTTTATCCATGCATACCTGTGTGTTTGTGTGAGCAAGATGATTCAAAAACAGCACAAATTTAGAGGGAGGCTGTTTGGGTCAATGTCTGCCCAGTGGTCTAGTTTTGAGATCTGAGTGCAAAACTGCCACCACGGGGTTGCCATGGACTCAGCACAGGTTGTGTCCCAGCCTTCTGTTCTGGTAACTTCCTCGTCACTGTTACTGTCTTTGACTTGTGTTCTGTCACCTGCTATATTTCTGTCTTTGACTTGTGTTCTGTCACCTGCTATATTACTGTCTTTGACTTGTGTTTATGTTCTGTCACCTGCTATATTTCTGTCTTTGACTTGTGTTCTGTCACCTGCTATATTTCTGTCTTTGACTTGTGTTTATGTTCTGTCACCTGCTATATTTCTGTCTTTGACTTGTGTTTATGTTCTGTCACCTGCTATATTTCTGTCTTTGACTTGTGTTTGTGTTCTGTCACCTGCTATATTTCTGTCTTTGACTTGTGTTCTGTCACCTGCTATATTTCTGTCTTTGACTTGTGTTTATGTTCTGTCACCTGCTATATTTCTGTCTTTGACTTGTGTTTATGTTCTGTCACCTGCTATATTTCTGTCTTTGACTTGTGTTTGTGTTCTGTCACCTGCTATATTACTGTCTTTGACTTGTGTTTGTGTTCTGTCACCTGCTATATTTCTGTCTTTGACTTGTGTTCTGTCACCTGCTATATTACTGTCTTTGACTTGTGTTCTGTCACCTGCTATATTTCTGTCTTTGACTTGTGTTTGTGTTCTGTCACCTGCTATATTTCTGTCTTTGACTTGTGTTCTGTCACCTGCTATATTACTGTCTTTGACTTGTGTTTGTGTTCTGTCACCTGCTATATTTCTGTCTTCGACTTGTGTTTGTGTTCTGTCACCTGCTATATTTCTGTCTTTGACTTGTGTTTATGTTCTGTCACCTGCTATATTTCTGTCTTTGACTTGTGTTTATGTTCTGTCACCTGCTATATTTCTGTCTTTGACTTGTGTTTGTGTTCTGTCACCTGCTATATTTCTGTCTTTGACTTGTGTTCTGTCACCTGCTATATTTCTGTCTTTGATTTGTGTTTATGTTCTGTCACCTGCTATATTTCTGTCTTTGACTTGTGTTCTGTCACCTGCTATATTACTGTCTTTGACTTGTGTTTGTGTTCTGTCACCTGCTATATTTCTGTCTTTGACTTGTGTTCTGTCACCTGCTATATTTCTGTCTTTGACTTGTGTTTATGTTCTGTCACCTGCTATATTTCTGTCTTCGACTTGTGTTTATGTTCTGTCACCTGCTATATTTCTGTCTTTGACTTGTGTTTATGTTCTGTCACCTGCTATATTTCTGTCTTTGACTTGTGTTCTGTCACCTGCTATATTTCTGTCTTTGACTTGTGTTCTGTCACCTACTATATTTGTCTTTGAATTGTGTTTATGTTCTGTCACCTGCTATATTTCTGTCTTTGACTTGTGTTTATGTTCTGTCACCTGCTATATTTCTGTCTTTGACTTGTGTTTATGTTCTGTCACCTGCTATATTACTGTCTTTGACTTGTGTTCTGTCACCTGCTATATTTCTGTCTTTGACTTGTGTTTATGTTCTGTCACCTGCTATATTACTGTCTTTGACTTGTGTTTATGTTCTGTCACCTGCTATATTACTGTCTTTGACTTGTGTTTATGTTCTGTCACCTGCTATATTTCTGTCTTTGACTTGTGTTTATGTTCTGTCACCTGCTATATTTCTGTCTTTGACTCGTGTTTATGTTCTGTCACCTGCTATATTTCTGTCTTTGACTTGTGTTCTGTCACCTGCTATATTACTGTCTTTGACTTGTGTTTATGTTCTGTCACCTGCTATATTACTGTCTTTGACTTGTGTTTATGTTCTGTCACCTGCTATATTACTGTCTTTGACTTGTGTTTATGTTCTGTCACCTGCTATATTACTGTCTTTGACTTGTGTTTGTGTTCTGTCACCTGCTATATTTCTGTCTTTGACTTGTGTTTGTGTTCTGTCACCTGCTATATTTCTGTCTTTGACTTGTGTTTGTGTTCTGTCACCTGCTATATTTCTGTCTTTGACTTGTGTTTGTGTTCTGTCACCTGCTATATTTCTGTCTTTGACTTGTGTTCTGTCACCTGCTATATTTCTGTCTTTGACTTGTGTTCTGTCACCTGCTATATTTCTGTCTTTGACTTGTGTTTATGTTCTGTCACCTGCTATATTTCTGTCTTTGACTTGTGTTTATGTTCTGTCACCTGCTATATTTCTGTCTTTGACTTGTGTTCTGTCACCTGCTATATTTCTGTCTTTGACTTGTGTTCTGTCACCTGCTATATTACTGTCTTTGACTTGTGTTTATGTTCTGTCACCTGCTATATTTCTGTCTTTGACTTGTGTTTATGTTCTGTCACCTGCTATATTTCTGTCTTTGACTTGTGTTTATGTTCTGTCACCTGCTATATTACTGTCTTTGACTTGTGTTCTGTCACCTGCTATATTTCTGTCTTTGACTTGTGTTTATGTTCTGTCACCTGCTATATTTCTGTCTTTGACTTGTGTTTATGTTCTGTCACCTGCTATATTACTGTCTTTGACTTGTGTTTATGTTCTGTCACCTGCTATATTACTGTCTTTGACTTGTGTTCTGTCACCTGCTATATTTCTGTCTTTGACTTGTGTTCTGTCACCTGCTATATTACTGTCTTTGACTTGTGTTTATGTTCTGTCACCTGCTATATTTCTGTCTTTGACTTGTGTTTATGTTCTGTCACCTGCTATATTTCTGTCTTTGACTTGTGTTTATGTTCTGTCACCTGCTATATTTCTGTCTTTGACTTGTGTTCTGTCACCTGCTATATTACTGTCTTTGACTTGTGTTTATGTTCTGTCACCTGCTATATTACTGTCTTTGACTTGTGTTTGTGTTCTGTCACCTGCTATATTTCTGTCTTTGACTTGTGTTTGTGTTCTGTCACCTGCTATATTACTGTCTTTGACTTGTGTTTATGTTCTGTCACCTGCTATATTTCTGTCTTTGACTTGTGTTCTGTCACCTGCTATATTTCTGTCTTTGACTTGTGTTCTGTCACCTGCTATATTTCTGTCTTTGACTTGTGTTCTGTCACCTGCTATATTTCTGTCTTTGACTTGTGTTTGTGTTCTGTCACCTGCTATATTTCTGTCTTTGACTTGTGTTTGTGTTCTGTCACCTGCTATATTTCTGTCTTTGACTTGTGTTTATGTTCTGTCACCTGCTATATTTCTGTCTTTGACTTGTGTTTATGTTCTGTCACCTGCTATATTTCTGTCTTTGACTTGTGTTTATGTTCTGTCACTTGCTGTATTTCTGTCTTTGACTTGTGTTCTGTCACCTGCTATATTTCTGTCTTTGATTTGTGTTTATGTTCTGTCACCTGCTATATTTCTGTCTTTGACTTGTGTTTATGTTCTGTCACCTGCTATATTTCTGTCTTTGACTTGTGTTTATGTTCTGTCACCTGCTATATTTCTGTCTTTGACTTGTGTTTATGTTCTGTCACCTGCTATATTTCTGTCTTTGACTTGTGTTTATGTTCTGTCACCTGCTATATTTCTGTCTTTGACTTGTGTTTGTGTTCTGTCACCTGCTATATATCTGTCTTTGACTTGTGTTTATGTTCTGTCACCTGCTATATTTCTGTCTTTGACTTGTGTTTATGTTCTGTCACCTGCTATATTTCTGTCTTTGTGGGCCCATTCCGTGTTTAATCCAGACATCATTTTATCCTCCCCCCCCCCCCCCCCCCCCCCCCCCCTCTGGTCACAATATATACCATACCAGCTTTATCATTGTAATCTTGGGTTGCCAGATTGTACATGCTGTCCCCTGTGGACACTAGCTGTCCATTGTGCAGTCTGTATTTTCCCCCAGTAGTTTTTGTGGGTCATGTTTCTGAAGTGTTTACAGGATTGTAAGTAGGGCTTTTTTTTGTCTTTTCTGCAACCTGAGAGCAACAAAATAAGCGATAGGCCTGGGGCTTCCAGCACATTCTAGTCTTATCCACCTCAGAGATGTCAAAAATATGGTTACCCTGTTGTTCATTGAATATTGATATGTAAACAGGGTTTCGTTTTTTTAAGGGACTTTCCCCCCTGCTTCGTGACAGCCCAAAATGGGCTGTGCATGTTTGGCTGGGCTATGAATCATCATCATTCATCATTATGCCTATCGCTGCCAGTGGAGCATAGGCCATCGAGGACCCATCAAGTGAAACAAAAGCAAAACTAATGAAAAAGCTGTTTGTGTTCAGTCAGACATTAGAACAAGTAAAAAAATTGCTGAACAGTTGAGGGCAAAAGTATTCACAAGCAAGTAAAAGGTTAGATAAAAGAAAGTGTTGTCAAACAAGTGAAAGGAACATTGATAAAGGACATTTTGAACCTTTTCATTGCTCGCTTGGAAATAGCCCAGATGCACAAATGAACACAAAACAGAATGCAAAGTAACAGTGATTTAATATACAGTACAAGACTGACGGAAATTAATTCTTGGCAGATATTAGTTCAGATGTCACAAACAAGTGACCAAAAAAAATTCAGTATAGTTTCAAAGTAGGGTGACTGTTGGCGGAAATTGAAAATAAAAGCAAATATAGGATTACTGAACCACCAAACAAAGGAACAAATGAATTACAAAACAGACAAGATGTGTTTCCTGAAGAAGACCCAACAGGTCGAAACATGTTGTGTTTGTTTTGTAATTTGATTGTTCATTCTTTTGGCAGCTCAGTAATCCTAATTTTCCTTTGATGCACTGAACAATACCCAGCTTCAGATTGACAGTGTGTGAAAGAGCAGTAGGGAAGTGAGAAAAGCTCAGCAGCAGAGGAGAAAGGGAATTGTGAAAAAGAAAGGGGATGGATAGGAGGAGTGTAAAATGTGAGCTGGATCATTAACTCTTTCATCCCTACAACCGGTTTTCCGGTTTGCAGAAATCTGACCCTTCCTTCCTGCAGCCTGGAAAACCAGGCAGCACAGAATCCCTCCAGCCTCCTTTCCTTCCTGCAGCCTGGAAAATCGGTTCTCGCGGTAAGCGCTTTGAACTTCGCGAGAGTCCTGTCTTGTCTTCGGTACAAGTCATGACTGGGTCGCTTGCTGGGCAATGTTTATGAATGGAATGGAAGCCAGACGGTCCCTACAGCGTGGGAAAGTGGTTGACGCTCTATTCTGGCTGGTTTGCTACTGCATACGTGGCAGCTCTCACTTTGCACATTTTTTTTTCTCTAAATTTGGGAATGAAGGGAATACTCGTATTACAAAAATCTAGGAGCGAGAGGAAGTAATGGTTCATAGAAAAGTAGGAATGAAAGAGTTGACTATAAGGGACATGATGGGAAGGGAGTGGCAGGGGCAGAGGAGGGGAGGAGAGGGAGAGAATGGGCTGGTGTATGGTGGAAATATGGAGGAAAGGTTACAGGAAACAATGTGGTCGAACGTTCTTATGAACAGCTAGTGTTAATGAATGATTAAGAAATAAATAACATTCTCAACCACAGGTATAAAACACATCAAAATGTAGGTGTGTGTGGCTGCCATGGAGATGAGATTGATACATGCACAGAGGGATGTTAAGTGTATGTTCAAATGAAGTCATCTCCCACAGCCAGCCAAGGACAGATCCCAGAGTAGATTGTCTTATTCAAGCTCCGAAGGGTGTGTGTGTGTGTGTGTTTGGGGGGGGGGGGGGGGGGGAGCAGAACTCAGAGATGGGGGGAAAAAATCTGCAGCTCTGGAAATGGCTGCAATTTGAACAAAAGGATAGAAGAAAAGGAGGTAAAATTAGGGGGCAAGGTGTGCTATATGTGGATTGAAGAGGTTAGGGGATGACGGGAGAGAGAAAGCGTTGGAGAGAGAAGGGAAGGGAGAGTTGGAAGGAGGGGGGGGGGGGGGGGGAAGAGTGAAAATCAGGAAATAAAATGTTTGAAACTTCTTCTTTTTCTTCCGTTAGGCGGCCTACATCATTATTGATGATAATGTTGCACTAAGGGAGGTTGCATTTATGGTGCAGTAGTGAGGATGTCAGTAAAATTTGGGGGTGGGGGAGTATTTGAACAGGAGGCAGTAACTGGCATGGTTGGGTGGGAGGTGGTGGAGAGGGGTAGGGAGGACTTGAAGTTTGGTGTTTACAGGTGAGAGGCCAGCCTGGACTTGAAAGAGTCCAGCGACTCGGCCGTCACGACCCTCTGAGCTCAGGGTGGAGGTCGGAGGGAGGGGCACGAAGGGAGGCAGGTAGAAAAGGTGAGGAAGTTTGCAGAGAACCATATGTGGAAAGTTCATGAAAATAAGTTGTGTAATAAAGCAGAAATGTCATAGACAAACCCAGTTTAGAGGTAGTGTGAAGATCTGTAGGAGAGAAATGAAGCAGAGGTGAAACCTGAATTAGACACTATGAATCTAAAGGAAATGGGTTTCCCTTCTGATGGAAGATATGAAAATCAGAATATTTGTAGTGCATATGCAGCATAACTATATAGTATGAATAAGTATATCATGAATTTGTACAATGAGTTGTGCCGGATATATTAAAACAAAAGAGAGAATAGAACAAGGAAAACTGGAAAAATGAATGGTTTGAGATGAAAATGGCTGAAAGCCATGTGTCAGAAAGTCCGGACAGGAGTAAAGAGTATACAGGAATTTAATTTGAAAATATGTAAGTTCAGGGGGGAGATGGGGGTGAGGAGAGGAGAGGAAGACATTGTGGGGAGAAAGGGTAGATAACGGAAAAGACACGTTCTGTTCTTTCTCTCCTCCATGCATGCTTTCTCCCGCGATATTTTTCTCTCATGCACAACACCCTCTTCCTTCTTCTCCCTCCTTCAGCTCACAAAACCTACTTAGGGTCACATCTTGAGTTCTCTTTGTCTGGTTGTTCATTTTCTTTAAATACCGATGTTTTTCTGTATTTGTCAGCTATGTAATTTTGGGGGGTTTCTTTTAATAAGTGTAGTTTTGAAGTATAGCTGCATCCCAGATTCTAAATGTGTGATGGTGAGTGCAAGTGTGCAAGAAAACGTCCATTTTCCAGTGGGGTAGAGGGATCACCAGCTCATCTACTTGAAACATGTTTTTTGTTGACTTAAGATTCAGATATGTATTGGTGTGATTTTTTATTTTTTCACTGTTAGATTTTGGTTGTCACTTTTTGGGTTGTGAGTGCATTTGGTTTTGTTTGTGTGGACGTGAGACAAGGGAAAATTTCTCTGTCTCATTTTTTGTTTAACTCTCAAGCCAGTGTGTGACTTTAACAGATGGGTGACAGACTGTTCTGAAGCATTATGAGGATCCAACTCGTGCAGAATGTGATAACTCAGCTTCTCCATTAAATAAAGATGTGCCATGGCCATGAACTTGTGTTCACCTTTCTTAGCTCTGTGTGTGCACGGGGTTTGGAGTGATGTATGTGTTTCATCACAGAATATAGTCTGATCATATGGTTGCTCTTACATTGTAATTTGACCGAGTTTTAGGTCAGGGATATGTTTTAGCACACACACACTCACACATGCACACACACACACGTCAAAATTGCCAGCCTTGCAACCACAGTGAAAACAAACCAGACTGACCAATAGGCTTGTGCTGTGCTGTGCACATACCACCTTGGCCACCCTACCCCTCCAACCCCCTCCCCACTCTCCCTGACCCCATCACATTAGAGGTGTTGCGAGTTCAACAACTGGGCAACCTGTTCATAACTGTCATTTTCACTACCCATCTTAATATGTTGTCGTTTTAGTGGCGTCACTATAATGTAGACAGCTAACATTCTCCTTTGATGTATAGCTCAATCCTGGTCTGCTACTGGTATTACTTGATGTGTGTGTGTGGATGCTAAGCCTGAATGTAAACTTCAGCCACAGTTTAATCAATTTAACAACTGTTACATTCATATTTTCATTTGAATAAGGGGGGAACAAATCGGTGACAGTCTCATTGAGACGCTTTCTTCTATGGTTTTTGTTTTAAAGAGACTTTTATCAGAAGACCACCTGTGCAGTTTCCCCGTGGATTTTGGTTGCAGACGAGTTTGAGATTCCTCACCTGCGTTATTTTGAAGTTGATGTGTTGGTCAAGCGAAAGGTTGCCAAGGATAGAGGGACCCTTGTTAGGAGGGACACAAGATCGCCTTGTCTAGTTTCCATGCCTGAGGTCATTCTGTTGATGAATGTCTTTGGGGAAGTGAGTCCTGAAACAATGGCTCTTGCCAGGGCCTAGCTAAAGTAGTAAAACTTTAGTTTATTTTCTGCTGAGAGCATCAGCTTGTACATGTGCCATTGGAACTGGAAATTGGGCGTGGGCAGTTGGGATATTAGTTGAACCATTTTCAGAGCCATGGTGGGCAGAGACGGGAGACTGGTGTAGATAGTGCCTTGGGAATGTGTGTGGTGCTGTGGATGGTGTTATAAATCTCTCCTCAACTGTCCAACCATCATTTCATAGAGTTCGGGGTTTTTATTGCTGTGCATCAATGGGACATTGGTGGTTGCAACCCAAGGTTATGGTTGATTGCAGGGACATTGGGGGTTGCAACCCAAGGTTATGGTTGATTGCAGCAGGACAGTGTAACAGAGGTAGATCGTCCTTTAGTCTGTGCCTGTCATCATAGCTCAAAAGACTTAACATCAACCCTGACATATGGGAGCAAACTGCTATGGATCGAGCTAGATAGTGCTACTCTACCCACAAAGGTGCCAATTTATGTGAAGAAGGGAGGACAACTGCAGCACAATAAAAGAGACAGGCAAGGAAAGTCTACGCCAGCGATCAAGAGGACGTCTCCCATATTCCCTGTTGAAACCGTCACCGCACATTCTGTGCATGCATTGGCTTGATCAGCCACCTGCGTATCCGCAAATCGTCTCACCCCTCCCCCAACCTCGAGCCCCACCTCAACCGCAAGATGACTGAAGTGGTCCTAGTCAACTTTACGAACGAACGACACGTCACCACAGCAGTCAGCGGCTTCAATACAATTTGAATGCCTTATCAAAACAATGAAACCAAAGAGAATGAGCTGACCGGTCAAGTTTGAATAACTCTCTCTCTTCTCTTCCAGATGGGGATGTTTAACCTGCCCCGTGCCCAGTCTTCACGTAGACTATTCTGGCACACAGGTTGCATGCATTGTGTATTTTCGTGTAGCCGGTACTCACCCGTCTTAGGACATGAGCATCGGGATCTTTAGAGTCTGTGTAATATCTTAGTGCATGTGACACAGACTTGACCTCGGTTTATAGTCCCATCCGAACGACTATATGGGGAATGGAGTCAGAACCAATGTTAACTCCGAGGGGAAAATCCCCCTATACCGAAATTCGAACCCGCAACCCCAGGATCATGAGTCCGGCGCTCTACCAACTGAGCTATCCGGCCCCCTGACTGACCAATACCATTAGCCAGTACTGCTAGGCCTAACCAAATGTGGTGGAGGTGGAAAGTGTTGCGTCAACGGCATTGGGGGTAGACAGTAGCGAGTATCTATGGCATACTATTCACGTCAACAGACGCAAGGTGCGCCATGCTGTCGGTCGATCTACAATTACAATAGTAGATTCACCCACTTTTATTGAGCTCATCTCTTTGGACATGCCTGAAAGTCAGCGTTCCGATGACGGGTATTTTCGCGATTCCATGTTAGTGTGCATAAATGTTTATATGCTAAATGGTTTTGAGGTTTTGATTATTTATTCCTCACCTACCGGACTCTTGATGAATTCGCACCGATTTACTCGCGTGTGTTGCCAGTGTCAAGTAGTGGAATGCAGATCGTTTTACCGCTGATACATTCCGCACTGCACGAGCAATGAAAGCATTTCAAGTTCGTATGTCTGACTTAAAACATCCAAATTACGAATAGAAAAGATGTTATCAATCTACAATCCTCAAACTCGTGTAACTGAATGTTAAACAATCAAAGCAAACGCAAAGCAAGGTGTTCGCTTTGTCTGGCTGCAACGTACTGATCTGTTGTAGCATCCATATTTTCTAATCACTACTGTTTCGGACGTCTGTTGTAAACATTCTTAATTACATAAATTTGAACAGAACGTGAGAGTTTATGTATGTACTTGTTTCAGAACATGCGTTAGAATTGTAAGCGCTCCTTTGTTCTCTCATAGAAGGGATCAGATTGAGAGGGGGAGATGGGGTCACTAATGCAGGGAGGGGGAGGGGGGAATGGGGGAAGCTTGAAGGGGGGACACGTTAAGCAGCAGGAGGATAGCATGGGCTAATCTATACTGCAGTCTGGGGGTACAGCTTGGTAGTATGTGCGTGTGTATGTGTGTGTGTGTGTGTGTTGTTGTTGTTGTTGTTGTTGTTGTTGTTGAACACACTCGTGTGTTTTGGTGTTTACTACAGACTTTGTTGGAAGTAGCCTGCTATAGATGTCAGTTGGGCGTCAATCTTTGGGTAGAAGCTGAGAATCTACAGTGCTTTAACAAGGGATAGAGCTATCATAACGGAGGTAACTAGCCTACAGTAGTTGCAATGTAAACACGAAAACGTGCTTGCGTGTTCGTGCACATGTGTATGAGCATGTTTGTAGCGTATCATTAATGCGCGTACGCATGTGCACCTCCGGATCTGTAATCAATTCTCAACGGGAAATCAGAATCTTTTGCGCGCAATTTATGCAGGTGTGCGTGTGTGTGTGTGTGTGTGTGTGTGTGTGTGTGTGTGTGTGTGTGTTTGTGTGTGTGCGTGTGTGTGTGTGTAAACTTTAGTGTATCATAACAAGTCCCGTGACTAGTTGCAATGTCACATCAGTTGGGATGGATTGTTAGAGGGTTTCACCAAGTTCTAGAGCCAATTACGCTACTTCGTTTTGTTTCAGTAATGTTCATGTTCTCTGTGACTTCAGTGTAGTATTTGTATAAAGTGATTTAAGCTCTTGAGTGAAAAACACGTTCTGTAGAGCCAATGTCTTCATTTTTATTGTCAAGATTATCATCTCAAACACGCTGGACTTAGTATTGACCAACTCTCCGTCGCTTGTCCCGAGGCTACAAGTCATTCTAGGGGCTGTCGCACCACAAGATTGTGTTCGTAGAGTACACGGTCCACCCCACTAGAAAACAAAACGCCAATCGCCCGATCCAGCTCCACAGCGGAGCAAACTGGGACAACATGCGCGAGGACATGCTCATACTACAGAGAGAGTTTTCCAGCACCAAAGGCACAGAAACAACAGAAGACCTCTGGAGCAAATTTAAACAATCAATCCACGCCACCATGAAGGCCAATATACCAACAAAGAATCCGAAAAGAAAAGAGTCTTATCCCTGGATCACCTGTAACATCAGAAAACTAATGGCAAGACGGGACAGACTGTACAAGCGGGTGAAAAAGGAAGGGAAGACGAACACCAAAATCAAGAATCTAGGCCGGACTACCCAGCGTGAATCACGACGCTCCTACTGGCAATATATAGAGAACCTGTTTCTCCCCACTGCCCTTGAAGAGGACGCCAAGCCTTGCCAAAAAAAGATTTTGGACCTACATCAAGCACACACGCTCCTCCAAACCCAGCATAACCCCCTTAAAGCAAGTCGCCCGCCTTGTCACGGATGCCAAACAGAAAGCTGAACTACTAAATGGTCAATTTTACAAAGCCTTCAGCCCAGGGAAGACGTACACAGCAGACGAATTTAAAGCCAAGTGCAAGATGACGGAAGGTCGAAGTCACTATCCAGACATCCAAGAACCAACAATTCACACTCAGGGCATTAGTGCTTTTAAAAGAAGACTGGATGCCCACTGGGAAAGTCTGCCGAACAAATTTGACCCCAGCTGTTACAACTAGACTGCTTTTGCCATGCCACGCACGCAAGTCTAGTTTGAACAGGAGTGGTGAACAGGCCTTGTAAAAAAAGGCCTCAAACACCCAATACATCAAGTATCAAGTAAGTATCAAGTAAGTAAGTAAGTAAGTAAGTAATTGAAAAGTTGTTGGTGAATTTGAATCCAACAAAAGCTGCCGGCCCAGACAACATCCCGTCCTGTGTCTTGAAAGAATGAGCCAAAGAAGTTGCCCCCATCCTAACCACTATCTGCCAAACGTCACTCCGCTCCAGACAGGTCCCTGCAGACTGAAGAGAAGCCTTGGTCACATCAGTGTATAAGAAAGGTGAACACTACGACCCCCAATTACAGACCCATCTCCCTCACCAGCGTGCCCTGCAAAATACTCAAACATGTCCTCGTCCAGCACATAATGGAGCACCTTGAGTCAAAGAACATTCTGACTCCACGCAAACATGGCTTCCGCAAGAAACGCTCATGTGAGACTCAGCTTCTGGAGTTTGTTGAACAAGTCTCAGCAGCTATGACGTAAAGTATACCAACAAGTGTGGTCGTCAAGGACTTCGCGAAGGCGCTCAACCGGGTCAACCACAGTTTATTAACCCACAAACTTGACCACTGTAGCAAACGTGATAACATCAACGCGTGAATCAAGTCATTCTTGACAAGCAGAAAACAACCAGTGGTGGTAGAAGGAGCTACTTAAAGATACACGGACTTTAAAAAGCGAAGTACCACAGTGATCAGTGCTGGGACCATGTCTCTTCCTGGCGTACATAACGATTTGCCAGACAGAATTACGTCCCACTCCAGACTGTTCACCAGTGACACTGCAGTCCATTTTATCGCCAGTTGTCCACAAGATCCAGATGCACTCCAAGCGGACCTAAACAAGCTGGAAGAATGGGAAGACGAATGGGATATGGCCTCCACCCAGATAAGTGCAGCTATCGACCCATTACACGAAAGAAGAACCCCATAAGTGGCGTCTGCACCCTGCAAACAGTCAGCTCTGTGAAATACCTGGGCGTGACTATCTTGAACAACCTTGGCTGGGGGGAGCACATCAACAATAATTATATGTGGCAAAGCCAATAAGATCAACGGCTTCCTCAGGCGGAATATCAAAACAAGTTCAACAAAAACAAAGGAGCTTGCTTATAAAGCCTTAGTCCGCCCTCTTGTTGGATATGCCTCGTCCTTCTGAGACCCGTACCAACGCTACCACATTGACAAAATTGAGATAGTGCAACGCAGGGCAGCACGCTTTGTCCAACACAGCTACCGTAACACCTCCAGTGTTGGAAGGATGCTGCAGCAGCTCAGCTGGCCCTCCTTGGCTACTTGTCGCCGCAATGCTCGACTCTCCATGTTCTACGAGGTAGTGTATGGCCAAGCCCACGTCAACTGTCCCAGTCTCAAGAAGAAAAAGCCAACACAAACAAAACTGCGGAACCAACATCACCTGCAGTACCAAAGAATTCAGGACGAGCCGGTCTACAGATATTCCAGCTACTTCCAAAGGGCCATCAGGGACTGGAATAAACTCCCTTCGGAAGTTGCCTTGTCCCCCACGCTTGACACCTTCACTAGTAGGGTGTCAAGCCTTGCCTAACTCACCTACACCACTCCTTCTCTCTTGCCCCCCTTCCCTTCCCCCACCCTAACCCTCCCCACCCCAACCCAGCCTTGTTGCCTAGCTGGGCCAGCGAAGCCTGGTGTTGTGTTGGAGACCATTGCGGTGTCCGCAGTTCATTAGGTGGAGGTCTGAACATATCCTCAAGGCCTCTCACTTTCCAATGCCACCCCCTCCCCCTTCCCCCAAGGCCATACCCCAGCCCATTAATTATGTCCTCTTTCCCTCTGATAGCTGGTACAATCCACTCCTTCAAACCCACCCCCACCCTCTGCCATACCCCAACCCACACTGCACCCTCCTTACTGTCAAACTTCAAACTCTGTTCTCTCTTTTCTTAACGCTGCGTACCCCAAGTATGACAGGAATGATCGGTGTTACGATCGATGGTCATCACCGGAAGAAGAAAAAGAAGAATTATTTTTACAACTATTATTCTTGTTATTGTTGCTTTTCTCCTAGGGTATTTTCGTAATCATCAACTTCACAGTCAGCATAACCTGAGAGATGCACGTCTCTGGCAAGGCGTAGCAAAAAGATTCTAAGTACACGGGAAGGCGGATGGCGGGGGGGGGGGGGGGGGGGGGGGGGGGGGGGGGAGCGATCTTCATCCGATCCTTCAGTCCCACTCTAAGAGTCTCTTCTTCTTCTTCTTCCATTAATGTTCAGCGGTCATAACTTTGACCATTACTAACATTTTTGGCGAAGTGCAAGTGTGTGCTCTTAGTCGAATTTGGTACCCATGGTCCTTATCCGTATGCCATTAATCAAAAAAAAAAAAAAAAAAAAGGCCATTCAAGTAGCGTCAGCATGTCTGTAACACTAGAAGTGTTGCGGTAGCAGTTGGTGACGAATCTGGCTGCCCTTCGCTGGACCTCCTCAAGGGTTGCAATGAGCTTGTTGGAGTTTGGGTCCCATACAGGGCAGGCCTACTCCCCAATTGGACGAACCATTGCTTTGAAGGCCAGCTCTTTGGTACGGTTGAAGAACACCTTCAAGTTCCTTCTCCAGAAGCCCAGCGTCTTGTTGGCCTTAGCACAGGTGTTCTCGGTGTGCTGAGTGAAGTCCAGCGTAGTCTCCAGCATGACCCTGAGGTACTTTGTGGAGGTGACTCTCTCCAGTGTCTGGCCGTGGAGGGTGTAGTTGGAGAGAAGAGGAGAATGACTTCTGGTGAAGGGCAGCACACTGCACTTGTCTGGGTGGAAGGCCATGTCCCATTCTCTCTCCCATTGTTCCAGGCGTTGGCGGTCCTCCTGAAGCTTGGCTGGGTCTTTTGCACAGGTGATAAACCTGTAGACTGCTGTATCATCAGCAAAAAGTCTTGATGGGGAGGAAATCTTGGAGGGAAGGTCGTTTATGTAACACAGGAAGAGGCAGTGTCCCAGGACGGAGCCATGGGGGACGCCGGTCTTCACGTCGACAAAGCTGGATCGGGCACCATCAACCATGACGGACTGCGTGCGGCCGCTGAGGAAATTTGCAATGAAGCGGTTGGTGTTCCCTCGTATACCGTAATGGTTGAATTTGTGGCAGAGCAGGCTATGGTTGACACGGTCGAACGCCTTGGCAAAGCCCAAAACCACGACCTCTGTTGTAGTACCACGTTCCATGGCTGCGGAGACTTCTTCGATGAACTAGAGTAGCTGGGTCTCGCATGAATGGAGTTTACAGAAGCTGTGCTGTTGGCTGGACAAGATGTTCTTGGATTCAAGGTGGTTCATGATGGCACTCACTAAGATGTATTCCAGAAGTTTAGAGCAGATACAGGAGAGGGAGATGGGGTAGTAGTTGGAGAGCTTATAGTGCTCAACCTTCTTAAAGAGGGGGCAACTGTGGCTTCTTTCCAGTCAGAGGGGACATGTCCGGAGTGGAGAGACGAGGAGTAAATAGTGATTGGGATGGGAGCCACTTCCTTGGCAAGTTCTTTGAGGACACGGGGTGTGAGACCATCCGGCCCTGTAGCTTTGTGGGGGTTGAGGTTTGCCAAAAGTTTCTCGACACCATGAACGCTGATAGAAATCTCGTCCATGGCTGGGTAGTCGTTAGGAGAGTCAGGCATTGTACACTTCGTCCTTAACTCTCCATCCGAATACGTTGTTCCCTCACTGAACGCCTTGAAGAACTGAGCGTTTAACTCTTCAAACTTCGTACCTCCCACTCTTCAAATTACATATACTGAGACACATGTTTGCTTTTGCTTTCTTTCTTTGTTTCCTTTTCTAATTGGTTATTGTTTTGGTGCTTTTAACATATATATTCCTCATTATTTAGGAATCGTTACACTTCGTTGAACCATCATTGTAAGAAATGTGTGTGGTCGACAAAACAGAAAAAATAAAAAGGAATTTGAGCAAAAGTTAGCAGGAGAATGTAAAACTAATCCAAAAGCTTTTTGGAAATAAGTGCAGTCAAAAACAAAGGCAAGAGTAGGAATCAGTCCTTTGAAATCACAAGATGGAAATATAGAGACAAAGGATGAGGACAAAGCCAAGATTTTAAACATTTTGTTTTTGCCAGTGTGTTTACACGAGAGGATAAAAGAGACATACCAGACGAAATACCAAAATGTAAATCTAATGGTAAAGCTGTTTATGATGTAACTGTCACCCCGGTACTGGTTAAAAAGAAACTTGATAATCTAAATCTAAATAAAGCGCAAGGACCAGATGCTATTCTATCTCGCATTTTAAAGGAACTAAGCACAGAACTAGCTAAGCCTCTTAGTATACTTTTTAATAAATCTATTGAGCCAGGAACTCTACCTTGCGACTGGAAAACTGCAACAGTAATATGTATTTTCAAAAAAGGGAACAAGAACTGACTCTGGAAACTACAGGCCTGTAAGCTTGACAAGTGTGACTTGAAAGATACTGGAGTCAATTGAAAGAGATGTTATTGTTGATCATATGATGAATAATGAGCTGTATGCCAAATATCAACACGGTTTTCATCAACGTAGATCTTGTATTATACAGTTGCTTGAAGTAATGGAAGACTTTACTAAGTGAATTGATAGTGGAGATAGCTTTGACGTTTTGTACCTGGACTTTCGTAAAGCCTTCGATTCGGTTCCACATGCCAGACTACCTAGTAAACTTAAATCGTATGGTATACTGGGAAAAGTTTTAGATTGGATTGAAGACTTCTTGAGAGATAGAATTCAGAATGTTAGAGTTGGCTCTTCTGTTTCTAGTAATGCTAATGTCATTCCATTGGAAGATCCAAACAATGGAAATGAGGTGCTTCAGACGACTCCTTGGCATCTCATACAGAGATCACATCAGCAATGTGGAAGTTAAAAAGCGCATCGAGAATGAAATTGGTCCATATGTCGATCTCCTAACTTCAGTAAAAAGATGCAAATTGAAATGGTATGGACACATCATACGATCAACAGGCCTTGCCAAGACAATCATGCAGGGCACAGCACCAGGACAAAGGCGAAGAGGTCGACAAAGGAAAAGATGGGAGGATAACATCACGGAGTGGACAGGCCTGCGGCTGAGAAATACATTACGGAGGGCAGAGAACAGAGAGGAATGGAGAAGGATGGTTGTCACTGCTTCAGGGGTGCCCCCACGGACCGACGTCTAAGGGATCAAGTCAAGTCAAGTCAATGTCATTAGTGGAATTCCCCAAGGCAGCATACTGGGACTTGTATTATTTACTATGTTTATGAATGACTTGCCAGACGGGATAAAAAGTACATGCAAGATCTTTGCTGATGATACCAAGTTGTACAATTCACTATCCAAACACCTTGCAATGCAAAACGACATTGAGCTACTCATTAACTGGTCTAACACATCGAATTTGTATTTCAACGCATCCAAATGCAAAGTATTACATGTTGGCAACAGAAACCCTAAATTAAATCAAAGTGTGAAAGTTGGGGGTCAAGAAGTTCAAATAACGTGTTGTGAAGAGGAAAAAGACTTGGGAGTCATATTTGATGAAGACTTACTTTTTGACCGACACATCACACAGACCGTAAAGAAAGTCATGCAGATGATTGGTATTATTAAGAGAACTTTTACATACCTGGACAAAGATACCTTTCTTTGACTATGTAAGGCAATGGTGAGACCGATTCTTGAATATGGCAATGTGATATGATATATATCCAAGATTAAAAAGGCAGTCAATAGAAATAGAAAAGGTGCAGAAATGAGCAACTAAGCTAATACAGGACATTTGTGATTATTCATATGAAGATAGATTAAGGTACCTAAGGTTGCCATCCCTCAAAGCCAGAAGGGTAAGAGGAGATCTAATGTAGTCTTTAAAAATTTTCAATAACCTAGATGATATTGATCAAGCATGTTTTTTGAACCTGCACTAACCAATATAACCCGTAACAGTTGTGACAAAGTACAAATACAGCAATTTAGTACTGGTATGAGAAAACATTCCTTCAGCCAAAGAATAACATCAATTTGGAATAAACTAACTCCAAACATCAAACGTGCACCAAATACTAACTCTTTTAAAAATCTTATCGACAAGCATAAAACAATTACTGATATCATGTTCGACTTTGATGGTCGAAAATAAAAACTGGGCTCGCTATAGGCCTGACCAATAAACGAGCACACTAAGGAGGGGCATATATAAAGCCGCGAGGCTGTGATGAAATAAATCATGTAGTAGTAGTAGTAGTAGTAGTAAGGGGACAGGCTGATATACGTAGCCTAGGCCTCGCGGCCTTTTTTGAATCCCCATCCATGTATTGTTTAGTATTCTGAATTGGTTTGTTGCGTATGCGCATATTGGTTTGTTAATCAAATTCAAATAACAATTTAGTGAATTTATGATCCGCATCAAGGAGGTTTTTAAATGAGTTAGTAGATTGTGCAAACTTGATGTTAGTTGGTAGATCATTCCAAAGATGTGTTATTCTTTTTCCAAAAACCATTTTACGTTTATTAGTCTGACAGTGTTCAATGAAGATTTTCCCATCTGGCTTCCTTGTAACACTATTAGTATATAATTTGAAAAAATCCTCTATTTGTACATCCACCAAATCGTTAAATATGTTATAGACTTCGATCAGATCACCGCGGATACGTCTACCTTTTAATGAGTGTAAGTTTAAGTATCTTAGCCGTTGTTCATAATTCATATTTTTGCATTCCCGTAGTAGCTTTGTAACCCTTCTTTGTACTTTCTCTACTGCCTTTGACTGCCTTTTGAGTAAGGGATACCATATGATATTTCCATATTCTAAGTGCGGCCGTACCAGACTTTTGTATAATTTCAATAATGTATCTTTATTCAAGTATGTGAAAGTTCTCTTTATTAGTCCTATCATTTGGTTTGCTTTACTGATGATTTTTTTTATATGTACATCGAAAGAAAGTAGTGGGTAAAAAAACCCACCAAGATCTTTTTCTTCCTCACACTCATTTATTTCATATTCTTGTCCATTTACCTTCATATAATATTTATGATTTGGGTTTGTTTTACCATAGTGCATAACACTACATTTGGATATGTTGAAATGTAAGTTACATTCATTAGACCATTCTTGTAATGAGTATACATCCCTTTGTATTTTTTGTATGATTGGTAGAATTTCCATACAGTTTCGTGTCATCAGCAAAAATCTTACAATTGCTTTGGACAGATTCTGGAAGATCGTTTATGAATACAGTGAAAAGTATGGGTCCTAGGATACTGCCTTGAGGTATACCACTTAGTACAACTGATCTTTGTGAAGTGGCGTAATTTATCCTTACTTTTTGTGTTCGTCCAGACAAAAAAGCCTGGATCCAATTCCGTACATTTCCTGTAATCCCATAACCTTTCAACTTCTCCAGAAGCCTACAATGCGGTACGCTTTTCTGAAGTCTAAGTAGACAACATCAAATGATGCTTTTTGCTCAATATATTCTGTAAAATCGTCCATTGTTAAAAGAAGCTGTGTCATACAAGACCTTTTTTTTTTCTAAACCCGTGTTGACAATCTGAATACAGATCATTGTCCTGAAAATGATTGACAATACAGTCTCTTATTATAGTTTCTAGAACTTTACACACTACACACGTCAGACTAATAGGTCTATAATTTCCAGGCTCATTTTTTTTATCCCTTTTTAAAAACAGCTGTAACTTCTGCAGTTTTCCAGTCTTCTGGTAAGATTCCTTCTTCTAAAGTTTTATTAAATAAGTGACAAAGTGGTTGTGATATTTCTTTACATATTTCCTTTAAGACCCTGGGGGGAATGCCATCAGGTCCTTGAGCCTTATTTGGGTTCAGTCCTTTGAGTAAGTTCTCTACAGCTAATGGAGTTATCACAATGTCAGCAACAGCAGCTCCCCTAGATTTTGAACATTCGTCTATATTGGGTACAGAGGATGTGTCCTCTCTGGTAAAGACACTGGAAAAGAATGTGTTTAAGGTATTAGCCTTAAGTTCATCTGTATTTGACAATGACCCATCAGTATTCTTTAGAACTTGTACACCTGTATTCATTTTAGTTTGTTCTTGAACATACCTCCAAAAGCTTTTGGGGTTTTCCTTGGCTCCATTTGCTACATTTTTTTCGTGTTTTATACGAGCCCTTTTAATTTCTTTATTACATTTATTCCTGGCTTTAATATAGTTTCCGTATGATTGATTAGTTTTTCTCTCTAAATATTGTTTGAAATACTTATATTTGCTTTTTATTTTCCTAAGTATTTTAAGTGTCATCCAAATTGGTTTAGTTCTCTTGTTTTGTTTTTGTTTTATTTTGGGAATACAGTTATCCATCGCATCCAGTACTTTCACCTTAATGAAGGACCATTCATCATTTATATTATTATTTTCCACCTTTTCCCACTCAACATCATTGATCATCTCTCTCAGCCTGTTATAGTTCCCTTTACTCAGATTGAATCTATACTTATTGTTTTCTCGTTGTTTTTTGTTATTACTGTAGAGTTGAAATAAAAGTATATCATGATCGCTTTTCCCAAGTGAGGCAACGTGTTCAATCTCTGAGATCCATTGGCTGTCATTTACCAGTATCAGATCTAGTATATTTTTCCATTGGCTGTCATTTACCAGTATCAGATCTAGTATATTGGGCGTTTCTCCCTGTCTGTGTCTAGTTGGATTTTTTACCTTCTGAATCAGAAATGAATCTCGGATACATTCTACAAATTCATCGTTTTCCTCACCTTCCACCGGCCATCCACCTGATAGAAGGAAAGTTGAAGTCCCCTACAATGCATACCTTGTCAAAACCATAAGTTCTTTAGATTTCAGAATTTGAAATAACTTGTTTTTATTGTCATTTCCTGAGCTAACGCTTCTATATATGCACCCAATTAAGATTTTCTCTCCATTTTCGCTTCGGAACTGACACCATACACTATCTTCAAACCCAACAGAATAAAAAATATCACATTCAAAAGCTTTAAGATTTTTGTTTAAATATAGGGCTACACCCCCCCCCCCCCCCCCCCCCCCCCCCCCCCCCCCCCTTTTTATTATCCTTATTTATAAAAAAAACAACATCATAATTTGGTATAAACATTTCATTTTCGCATTTATTTTTGGCCAAAATCTCAGTCAGACCAATAATATCTGGCTTATACTGTTCTAACCTTATCATAAATTCATCTTTTTTGTTTCTAAAAGCATCCACATTACAGTATAAAAAGGTCACACCATCATCGCCCCTAAACCAGAACCTGAACCTGATAATTTCTTTCTTTCTTTCTGCGTACGCAGGCTGATACTCCTGCGGACACTCCCTGTATAGCCAGGCAGTGGAGTTTTGTGTACACGTATGACCCTTTTTTATCCCGCCATTAAGGAACCTGATAATTGTTAGGCTACCCCGATCCTGCAAGTACGCATGCGTATTCGCTGATTTCCGGCAGTGCAGCAACTTGCAGTGACAGTCGAAACAATACAGCAATCTTGTGTTTTCTGAAGATTTTGGAACTTGCCATGGATTATGGTAGATATGCAGACAGCAGAGACGACAGGAGGCTGAGCAGAGATGAAGATTTCAGAAGTCGGCGAGGTTTCAGTCGTGGACGTCGGTCCTTCTCTCCAGACCCGAAGTATCGTGGGTCGAGGGTCGGCCGCAAGGAACGTGACAGTTACGATTCCAGAAGTCCGTCTTACAGCAAGAGTCCTCAGTTCCGAGGATATGATTATGCCGGCAAGTCAAAACAAAGACCACGAAGGGACGATTGGAGTCCTGACTCAAACAGAAGCACTGCAAAGTCACCAGACTGGAAAAAAGATGAGGTGCGCCTGAAGTGTGCTCTCCTCTCATTGTGTCAGTACATGTTGTTAGTAAATTAACCTACTGTGTGTTACTAACTAGCGTTAGTAATTCGGATACAGTACAGAGCTTCAGATTTTTGTTTTCAAACACCATCACGTGTCCCCCGGCAGCTTAAAGTGAGGGGGCAAAAAGCAAAAGCAAGAGTCAAACTTTAAAAATCAGTACCGTGGAGCAGTCGCCAATTTGAAACAGTTGAGTTACTAAGTACTACAAGCAGTTGGCATCATGAATTTCTTGTGACTATTCATTATTCTAGCCTGTGAACAATGTGTTTGTGGACGATTAATTATATCGATAAAAATTTGCTATTTGCGCGCTGGTGACCTACTCGTTTTTGAGTGAACCAGTATTTTAGGAAGAAGAAGAAGAACATATTGCGAATAGTAATTAATAAGGCCAACAGAATGATTGGAATAATAAAAAGAACCTTTATATTTATAGAACACCACATACCTGTGAAGGAAGATTTACTGCTCATTGTAAACATGTGAAAACTGCAAAATATCATTTGCTAAGAAATGTACAATCTCTGTTATCTTGCCTGAAGGAGACCTAAGAGGTAGAAACGCATCATGTTTTGTCTTGTGATTCGTTTTTTTATGTTTGTCAGATACAGCACTTCAAAACTTGTTTAAGCTCTGTTGACCAGTTTGTCACAACTTTTGCGGTTGGCTGGGCTATAAGCAACATTATCTTATCTTGTGCTACTGCCAGTCCTCACTTCACCATCAGTGGCAGTTTTCTTCATGCCTGCTGCATAAACTGATGTGTGGAGCAGACACTGGCAATGAGACAAAGGGGAAACAGCGGAATGCTTCTCTATTCTTCCTCAAGTCTTAGTGCAACTCCTGTTGCTACCTTCAATTTGAAATTGACCAAAAGGTGATCATTTTCATCTCAGAATGAGCTCTGACTCCCCCGGACATTGAACATTTTTTTTTACTTCTGATTTGTCACAAGACTGAATGATAGAGAAAAGGACCAATTTACTCTTGAACAATCTGGAGACAGGCATGTGACAGCCAGGTGTGTGAGTTTGATAAATGATGCACCATTAGAAAATTTCACATGAAAATATTGTGCGTGTGCCGGCAAATTAAAGCTCTGCTGTGTAAAGTAGGTCATGCTAAGTTTCAGTGCCATATCAGTCCAATAAACAGTTTTGGGAGAGGAGGAAACTTGAAATTACGCAAGGTGTCTTATTCTAAATCGCTCATCAAGAATTCATGAAACTGTTGCGCCTCCTGATTATACCTATGGATCCCATTTTTCAGGGTTGAGCTGGAAATCAGGCATATTGAAAAAAAAGAAAATTAAACATTATGGCCCAGCAAAATTTTATGCTTTTTGGTTCAGGCCTAGAGAAAAAAATCATTCTGCTTTTCTGTTATGACACAGATGTGTTATCTATGTTGCTTTTTTTTCCTTCCTAACCTTATCTGTCATTTCACAAAGAAATGTGGAGTCCAAAAAAGGGTCGTTCTGGAATTTTTCTGTTTATTTTATGTTTTCAAGGCTATTTTTTGTTACAGCTTTGTGAGGATTTTTACCTAATGAACAGTAAACTGGATGACCCAAGTACTTCAGTTCAAACAGCAATCCATGTCCAGATTAATGGATTGATGAAAACCTGATTTCTTCAGTGCAGGGACTGTTTTTCATAATTTCCTCTCTCTGCCCATTCACGAGTTCCACTCTGTGCATTGCAGTTCATTATGTGTACAGTTAAGACCTTGATAATATCAAGAAAGTTAGGTAGGGAGATTGAACATATTTGACTACTGAAGTAAAAAGAAAGAAAACAACAACAACAAACAGACAAGTGGTTCAGTCTTGGCTTACTGAACATAGATTGTAATGATAAAATAATCAAGAAAACTTTGGAGTTTACAAGAAGCTTGCGTATGTTGATGTCTGGCAGCAGTAGAGCCTCACCCCCTCCCACCCTTCCCATTGCCACCACTTCTTCAAACATTTGGAAGACTCCTTAGTCCTAAGTGCCCACACATACTTTCTGATCGAGGTAAATGTCGAAAATCAGATTTAAGATCTGGAAAAATTAGGGAACCAGTTTTAATGGATTTTCCGCTCTGGTCATTTGAGTCTTGTGGCACTCCTGTGTTCCACATTGTGATCACAAAGTGAGGAAATACAGAGTTATTCTTATTGACAACAATATGTCACCAGATCAGTGTCTTCCTCTGATCGCTATCTAACAGTAGTGATTGTTGGAGCTGCATCTGATTTAACCCCAAAGGTGTGTGTTTGGACTTTGGTATTTAAGGTTGATCTTTTACAGTGAGTATACCTTAGAAGAGAGCTAAGATTTCACTGTCAGTTGACAGTATAGGTGTGTGTGTGTGTGTGTGTGTGTGTGTGTGTGTTTGTGTGTGTGTGTGTGTGTCTTTCATTTAACGTCTATCCACTATTCGTGATATTAGACCAAAAAAAACACCAAAAAAAAAAGAAAAAAAAAAGGTGAATGTGTACGGAAGTAATTGCAAGCGTGCACATAATGTATGTATATGTATGGGTGCACGTGCACGCGAATGTGTGTGTGTGTGTGTGTGTGTGTGTGTGTGTGCGTGTGTGTGTGTGTGTGTGTGTGTGTGTGTGTGTGTGTGTGTGTGAGTGTGTGTGAGTGAGTGTGAAAGACTAAGAGTGCGTGTGTGTGTGTTTGTGTGTGTGCCTGTGTGTGTGAGTGAGATAGTTGTGGATGTGTAAGTGTGCGAATATCTTTACATAAGTCATAAGTGAAGATTAAAAAAAACAAAATACTTGAAACCGACAACTAACTAATCAATTAAGGTCAAAACGCATGAAAGTTGTTTTTAAAAAAAACTTTGCTTCCCCCACCTTCCCACCCCATCCCCACCATATATTATCCACTCCAGCCCTCCTTTCTCCTCCCCGCAAATAAAGTTAATAAAAATGTTATAAGTATCTTCCAATAGGGGTGCGTTCTAAGTGTACAAAGAATTCATACGTTAAAGCTGGTGACTCAAAAATAGCCTGCACAGTATTTTGCTTCAATACTGGAATGGTTTTTTTCATATCACTGCATGAAACCATATGAACTGGAGTAATTTTGTTTCCACATACGCAAACTACGCTTTTTACATATTTTGTTTTAATTGCATTAAGTTTCCACCTGTACATTAATGAGAGTAATTTTCTATTAAAGTTAAAATTCTCTTTGATTCTTTTAATATCAAACTGTTCTTTATTGATGTGATCTACCATACTATATTCACTCACCACTTTGACTTCACAAGGGGAGTATTGTGCATGTTTATGTCTGTACTTTTTTTTTTTTTGTCGCTGAGGAAGGCATTTTGCCGAAAATTTCTTGTCCTGTTTTGTGTCGTTCAATAAATCGTCGTTACTTCACACTTTGTTTTGTGTGCTCTTCTGCTTTTTTGTCGTGTTTCAGTAACGCCGCAGTTTGTTTCATTTGCCGTATATTCGAAAGCTTTCCAGATATGCGACTTAACTAAGTTACACTGTTCATGTACTGATAAGGGAAAAATCAAACAATTCTGAATCAAAACTATTTTTTGCTCCACGTTTAGCTGCCCTGTCTACTTTTTCATTGTAATGAAAAGAACAATGTGAAGGAATCCAACAAAAAGCTACGTGGGTTCCTCTTGCAATTAGCATACAGGACTAGGTGACTGAGGACTAGGTGAATGAGGTGAACGAATGTCCGGGAATGTGAGTGGATATGTATGTGCGTGAATAATGTGCATGTATATTATGCTTTTGTATGTTAACAATATCGATCGCAAGAGGTAATATTTTGCTGTGTATCATGCAACTTATCTCTATGATCATTTCAGGTCTTGTGTGCAATTGAAAAACTTTTAATGCCTGAAGAACTGATTTAGAATCAACACAGAACAGAGGGGCCGGATAGCTCAGTTGGTAGAGCGCCGGACTCGTGATCCTGGGGTTGCGGGTTCGAATTTCGGTATAGGGGGATTTTTCCTCGGAGTTAACATTGTTTCTGACTCCATTCCCCATATAGTCCTTCGAATGAGACTATAAACCGAGGTTCCGTGTGTGAACACACGCATAACATCTTGCACACACGTAAAATCCCATCACCAACTTTCGGAAGAGAAGGCCACTTTGGCCGTTGGTATGGATGACACGTGACACATAGCATGCACCTTCCCGAAGATGGAGTATGGCTGCCTTAATGGCGGGATAAAAAGGGTCATACACACAAAACTCCACTGCCTGGCTATACAGGGAGTGTCCGCAGGAGTATCAGCCTGCGTACGCAGAAAGAAAGAAAACACAGAACAGAATTTGAAATACTGTTCTTGGAAAGTTTAAAAGGTAATTTAAAGCCAGGAGTATCGCTGTTAATTCTGCTGTAAATATCGATTTGTTAATTCCGATATAAAATGATTTCTCTACTCTTAAGTCTGGAATTAAGAATGCACAACCTGTTTGTTTATCAGGTGTGTGTGTGTGTGTGTGTGTGTGTGTGTGAGAGAGAGGTTTAGGGTTATTTATTAAGAATAATGGTTAAAACTTAATAGTTGAACTATCTTCCTTGATTTGGGATGTTCATCCACAGTAAGTCAGTATGCGTTGGCCCTGCATTGGCTGATTGGATGTTAACTCATGATAAATACTTTAATTACAGGAATCACCAAGGGGAGAGACGGTGACTTTCGACTTTGCTAGCAACTTGTTCCAAGAGCTCTTGAAAGCAACTGGGGCGGCACCTGGACCCTCAGAAAATGTTTTACCAGATCGCACAAGCTCGAGCAGAAGAGAACGGAGGTCAGGGAGCAGAGACCGTTACAGCAGAGGAAACCGAAAGAGAGCAAGTGAGGATAGGGAGAGTGAATACAGAGGCAAGAGAAGCAGAAATAGCAACAGTCGTGGAAGACGTCAGGAGCGGCATCCAACGCACAGGCGAAGTGATAGCAACAGCAGTCACAGTTCCACCTCAGGTGACAGAAGAAGAAGAAGAGGTAGAAGAGGCAGCAGCAGCAGTAGCAGCAGCAGCAGAAACGGTAGCAGTTGGGAGCACAGTCATTCTAACAGAAAAAGACTTGAACATTTGGAAAAGCAGTTCAATGAAAAAAGGAGTAGTGGGTCTGGACAAAGAAGACAACAAAGTCCTGACAGTGGGGGGATGGTATCAGATGGATACTCCGACATCAGTTCCGTAGCAGACATGGAGCACAGCTCTGCAAAGCTGACGGAGGAGCAGTTCAGAGAAGAAATGTATCGTCGTCTGCGTTCTGAGCTCACCGCTGACAGAGACCCTGTGGAACGCGAGGAACGCATTGCACGGCACATACGTGAAATGGCCAAGGTGTCGCCTACGCTGTTCAGAAATTTCATGGCCAATAATGCTGAAAACTTGTCCGCCCTAGCCCTGATGCAGTCAGAGTCCCCTGATCATCCCCAAAGGCAAGAAGAGGATGTGATTATTCTGGATAGCCCCACTGATTCACCCGACCTTGCAGGCCGGCAAGCAGCTCTGAAGCCTCAGGCATCTCGTGGGGGACTATCTTTACCAAAACCAGAGAGTGCACTGGAAAAAGTGATACAAAGTTTGCGTAAAGGCAAGGGAAAAAAGACTAGACCCTACGATGGGCAGTCTAGTACTGCATCTGACTATACAAAAAAACAAGAGACTTTCCAGGCCAAAAAACATCCACTGGATATGTTTGAAGATGCCACTTCACCAGCACAGAAACAGCAAAGCAGCAAAAACCTGTTCCCATCAGCTTTTGCTTCCTTTGAGGAGAAAGAGAAACAATACGAGTTGTGGCGAGCATCTGTATTTGACAAATATACCTCTCCATCCAGCATAGAAAGTAGACCAGCATTGGGACAGAAGTGGCAGTCATTACACAATGCGCCACAATCAGCACCTGAGACTGTGCAAGGAATTTCAGTGCTCGTTGGAAACACGTCAGAGTCAAATAGTTATCAACAACCTGTTCAGCGACAGCTTATCACAGTCACACCGGACACCAGTCAGGATAACCAGGAGGTGCAGTCATCCTCACGGATCCGCCCATCCGTCCTAATGTCAGGAAGGGGAAAATCTGCTGCAAACCAGGACACTGGTTCAGGACATAAAAAACACCAGCTTCCCATGGCATCATCTAAACAGACAAGCACATCTGCTTCCATCACTTCTGCAAACAAGAGGAAACATTCCTCACAATCGCCACAACAGAGCAAGAACTGGAAGAGGTCAGAAGTTGCCAGGGATGCTTCTACTAGCAAGAAGACTACAGTGACAACCACCAAATCCCAGGACAAAAAAAGCGACAAGTACGACAGCCAAGGAACCAAGAAGGAAGTAGTGAAGCCCAGTACATCAAAAAAGGAAGATGTAAGCAGTGTCAAAGCTACAGAGGCCAGCACAATAGCCCAACAGCTCCTGGAGAAGCATCGCCAGATTACTGCTCTGCAAAAAGAGGTGGATGCCCTGCAAATGATTGAAAGGGACTGTCTACATACAGTGGGCAGAGGCAATGAAAGACAGAATGATCGTGTGCTTTTGGAGATTCGACACTGTCAGAAGGAACTCCTTAATCGGATTATTTCTGTGCGAAGCGGAAAAGATGTACCCCTTCATCCTGTTGTTTCTTCCTTCAAGTCAAGGCTAGGGAAGGTAAGCCATATACTTGTTTTTTTGTTTTTTTTTACTGAAAAGTCGTAAAATGCACCATTTTTGACACAGTTTTTCTAAAGTGCATCTGAACAGCTGGTCAGAGCCTTTTCTCTTACAGTGATACCTCCCTGTGAAGATCCTTGTAACACTGCCTGTAAAAGGAATTTCTGCAGTTTTTTTCCTTTTGTCCATGCTTTCCATGTATTGCTAGTGCATGCTCTCCCTCTCAATGCAGACTTGAAGAAATTCTGGAGGTCTGGTATCAGTTTGTGACAGGTTTAATTAACTGTACAGTGAATTTAAGCAGTTTAGAAGTTGGATTAAGCAGGCACTTGTTTCTTTGACAATGAAAGCAAAACTAGGATATAAGTAAAGTTCTGTAACTTACTATTATTCGCAAGTAGAAGTGCTACCTAATTGGTTAATTGTGTTAACTTGGGTTGTTGGGTTTTTTTTCAAAAAGATGGGCTGGGCAAATTTTTCTTAAGGCTGATTGATAAAACTACCTCCTCAAAAAAAAAAAAAAAAAACACCACACACACACACACACACACACAAAGAAAAAAAACTGAAATGGCCAGGAGAAAAATAGCTCAGGAGGTAATGCAATTTGTCAGTTTTTGTCTGCCACTACATATTTTAAGAACAGTAGACAGACATTAATCTGTGATTGTTGATGTGTTATGATGTTAATTGTGATTAAAAGCAAATCTGGTTCTCTTTTGTCTCATTGTTGAGAAGATTTGAAGTAGTGGATAAGAGTAGACCTTTATTCTTATTTTACAATCTTTGATCAAAAATGGAGCATGGCCACACAAAAAATCATTCATAGAACTTGAGAGAAAAAGAAAACTTGAGTTGTTTTTTAAAGAAAAGAATATCAACTGTCTGAACCAAATTAGTTGTCACTAATGTCAGCAAATTCAGTATTATGTCATAAATTGTGACTTGCTGTTTTCTGTTTTAGGAAATGTCTTTTCTGTGTGGTGTGTGTGTGTGTGTGTGTGTGTGTGTGTGTGTGTGTGTGTGTGTGTGTGTGAGAGAGAGAGAGAGAGAGACAGACAGACAGACAGACAGACAGACAGAGACAGAGAGAGACAGGCAGACAGGTGAATGGACTGACAGGCAGGCAGGCAGGCAGGTAGATGGACAGACAGGGGGAGAGAGGTGTTAATATTTAGTAACAGACAACCTGTATAGCTTGATTAGATTCAAAAGTAAAATTTAAGCCCAAGGATGAAACGGTGAGTGGAAAATGTGCATGTATAACAGTTTTGTCTAAAGTTTCTGTTTGAAAATGGCTGTGTAAGTGTAAAGAATGTAAAAAGTATAACGGGAGGCTGAAGCATGCTGGTGTTTACATTGTGTTTCAGACCTGTGCCTAAATTATGGTAAATGTTTTAATTTATGTACAGTAGGTGTTTAAAAAAACCCTGCTATACTTATGTATTTAATGTCAAAACAAATAAACAGATCTTTGTGTAATGTTGCAGGGAAGTAAAGCGTGGAAAGAAAGGGATGACTGGTTCAGTTGTTGCTGTAAACTTTGTCAGGTGGTCTTTCACAAAGAGGATGAGTTTCTGACTCATCTTTTCTCAGAGAAGCATGAGAAGGTAGGTGGACAATTTGTTATCTTGTCTAAAGTTCTTTTTGTGCTTGTGTTTGTATACTGTATGTATAGTATACAGTATGAATTTGCAGGTTTGTACACAAACTGTACATGTACTCACAACCGTTTTTTCACATGTAATTGAACTGATCAAAACATATTCAAGGTTATGAAATGTATGCATAACTCATGATGGTGTCTGTTATGTCTGTGCATGCATAATAAACATTTATTTAAAATGCATATAAATAAGAATGACATACAGTCCACCGGGTTTCAGAAAGCTGACACACTACAATATTTTTGAGTGAAACATTGAAATGGCATCTCAGTACATATCCAGCTCGTGCACCATATGATTTGCGTGCCTTCTGCGGCAGTGCCAAGATGGGAATCAGTCCTCGCTCTCTCTGTTTGCTTGATCTTGTGAAACATCAGAAGTCGACAAATACTGCCAGTCCATGCCACGTAGTTCATTGCAACTACATGAATGATCAGCTCTTGATCAATTTGTAACCAAAACAAGTAACCAGACTTGTCTCCAAGTTCAAGGGAGAATAGGACAGTGTTCCTTTGCTGCAAATGTCAGCTTCAGACACAAAACATTCTTCATACTATGCAATCAACACTAAGAAAATGCCACAGAAGACTTTGCGGAAATTGCCAGAATTACAAACCATTTTTTAGAGCTTCAAGTTGTTCAACAAGATTTTTTTCCTTGCTAGTCAAATATTTCCTTTTTCAAACATGATGATAAGTCTTCATACAAGTAAATGATGTTCATGTATCTGTATTGTTTTCTCTCTCTCTTTCTCTCTCTCTCTCTCTCTCTCTCTCTCTCTCTCTCTCTCTCTCTTCTCTCTCTGGCTCTGTGTCTCTCTCTCATTTATTGACAAAAACTATTCAGTGACACATTCTGATACACCACACACACACACACACACACACAACACACACACACAACACACACACACACACACATCATGAACAATGAACACATTTTGATTAAAAGAAAGATAGCAAATGCAGAGTCACTTTACACACACACAAAACACCACACACACACACACACACACACACACACACACAGTATGCATGCCCACATACAGTATCAGAGCAACACACACACACACACACACACACAACACACAACACACACACACACACACACTGCAACATACACACACACACACACACACACACACACACACACACACACACACACACACACTGCAACACACACACACACACACACCACACACACACACACACACACACACACACACACACACACACACACACACACTGCAACATACACACACACACACACACACACACACACACACACCACACACTGCAACATGCACACACACACACACACACACACACACACACACACACTGTAACACACAGACATGGACATGTTTAGATTTTTTAAAAAGAAAAGGAGCAAGGAACACCTCACTATCCGCCCCCTGCCTCCCCCAAAAAAACAAAACAAAACAAAAAAACCCACAAACAAACAAACAATCAAACCAGATTGAAGAGAGAGAGAGAGAACTGCTTTGCACTGCTGTAACTTAGTGTAAGTCAAAGCAGAGTTGACCTTTCGGCATCTTGTGACACATCTTTTTAAAAAAAAAGTTAAAACCAGGAGGTAAGGTAATGTTGCTTAAATACTTATAGCCCAGTGGACCACAAAGGGCCATATGAGGGCTGTCACCACGTTAAAATCAGCTTACAAGTCATTTTTTTAAAAAAACCAGGATGTACACAGCAAAACCCAAAACTAGTATGTATGCACACAGCAAGACCCTTGGCTACATAGATTCGCTTTGCTTTCAGTTTTATTTGTTGTTTTTTGTTGTTTTTTTTCATTTGAGGGGTGGAAGAGGATGTGTGTTTGATAGTAAAGAGGAGGGAGATAGGGTGGTGATCATACGTGACAGATTAAACCATTCAGTGTGAATTAAATTCTAAAAAAACCCAGTCCAGCTCATTGATGGTGTGATTTCATGTGAGTGGCTCTGTGGGCAGTTTATATCCAGCTCCAGCCGACCTTGGCAGAAGGAAGGCATGAAGAAGTATACCAAGGAGGTCACCAAGACCTTTCCCACAGGTCTGTTTCACTTTCAGTCCCCCTTTTCCCCTTCGTGGCTGGCTATCCACCACTCCACTCCCCCCTGTTCTGTGGTTTTCCAAGCCGTGTACATGGATACGCTCTGCTTTAGAGATTGGATGCATGATATCTGGATCGTCGGGCCCCTAGAGAATAGCACTGAAAGACAGTGGTTCAGTCGTGCATTTGATCACACAGTGTTTATGAGTTCAAAACTCTCAGAGTGATGAACATGATTAATTGCATTTTTTGAAGAGATAACTTCATCAGTTTCTGTCAAGTGTGTGTGACTGTGACAGACTGTATGTGAGTGTGACTGACTGACTGACTGACTGAGTGTGCCTGCCCGGTTCAATGTAAGTGTGTACGGCACAAGAATCCATGTTGGTATTAAGTATTGTCTTACGTTTATATCCAAGCACCACCAAGGTTTTGTCCAGTAACCTCTCTGTAATGTTTTTACTCAACTGAATCACTTTTATTGCATTCGATATTCTTTAAAGTTTGTTGCTTTGTTGCACTGTTATGACCAGCTTGCCCTAAAATGTGCAAGAGTATTAGAGCCATTCTGAATCTGTGTGTGTGTTTGTGTGTGTGGGTGTTATGTGAGTAAATACCTGGTCTGTGTATCTGTATGTGCAGAAGAGTGTGTGTGTGTGTGTGTGTGTGTGCGCGCGCGCGTGTGTGTGCGTGCGTGCGTGCAAGTGTGCGTGCGGGTATGCATGCTGACATAGATGCATGTGCATTGTGCAGATGCATATTTGCACGTTTCTATGAATGTTTGATGCCACATAATGTGTGTTCAGGTGAGGAATTTTTGGAACCCACCGCTGCCTTCTTTTGCTTCCTGTGCAATGAGCTGTGCTGTGATAAGCAGGTGGCTGTTGCTCATCTCCGCAGTGAAGACCACCACCAGAAGTACAAGGTCCATGATGCCTCTGTTTTTTTCTTTTTTATGTGAATGCCAGTATGAGGCAGGAAAGGCGAGGGGTGGGGGTGGGAGCATTTGCGTGAAAAGTTAAGTTGCTGCTTTTTTATGACAGGAAATATGATCAACAAGTTTGTGATCAGGTACAGTTGTGGTCTCAGTAGGAAAAACTAAAAGGTGATATGAGTGCAGATTTTAATCTGTTCTAGGCAAAGCTAAGTGAAGAAGTAGAACGGAAAAATGAGCTTTCTGTCGTACATTTGGAAGAAGAGCTCATTGATGTGGTATCCAACTAATTTGTTTTTCTTCAGTGATGTGTAGTGTGGCAAAATGAATGAGCATGCTGTGTAGCATCATGATCATCATGTAATTAAGAATTTCTAATCCCTCAAATCTCACCAAAGGACCCTCAGATTTTTAAATGCAAGAGTCTGAAGGACCATCGATTTGGAATGTTATTGGGAACTCTGCTGCTTACTCATACATTTTTTTCCTACAGTTTCCTTGATGATTTACCTGAAACTAGTACTATGTTTGTGTTTTGTATTTAAAAACTGCAATTCGTATGATTGAAAGAACAATGTATATATGTTTGTGATACCAGCGCTGCCTAAAATCATTGGAGAATTGATTTGTTGATACTGTCACACTGCACTTAGCTGTCACTTTCTGAGCATGCACAACCAGAGATTGTTAATGGTGAAAGGATGACATCCATGCAAAACAAATGTGCATATGGGACTGAAGGAGACAGTGACATCTGCCAACATTATCTCATAAAGAGAAGACATTTCAAAGTTACCATTGAAGATACATGGGAAAATAATCACTGATAGGGAAGTGTTGGTATATAAAACAGTTTATTCATATTGTCTACATAATACAGGAAAAACATGCTTCAAAAGGAAAAAGATCAGATAGACTTTTTGATTTTTTCCCCCTCAGTTCAGCCTAATACTCAGTTGTGTTAGACCACAATCACCATCCAGAGTTTCTCTCAAACCCCCTCCTCCCCAAAAAAGAGAGAGAGAGAGAGAAAGTAAGACAGTCTAGTCCCTTCTGTTGTCCATTTATGACCTTTGCAGTAGAGGAACTGCCACCTTTTGCTGTATGCAGTTGTAAAATCTGCTTGGACAGAGTTTCATAGAGTGAGATAGAAACTTGCACCGGGTGAGCTTACACTGTTTGGTAACTGGAAGGAGAGGTTTTTATCTGTATACTGATTTACTGCTTTATACAGCTAATTGTCTAATGTTCCATGTAAAGTACATGGAAAATCTGTCTAATTCTCAAGAACCTGGAGTTTGCATCCAAGATACCTGTACTGTGTGTGATGTTTAATTTGTGATAAATTTTGGAATACAGGGTATGTGATGTCAGCAGGAAAAGTTGTGTATAGTTATTACTTCGTGAAATTGATATATTTTCTGTACACATACACATTATGCTTTTGAAAGCAGATTTTGCTCCAGACTTTGCTCTTCTGTTGCCTGTTATTTTGACAAAGAAATGATTAAAATTAATGTTTTTTTCTGCTGTATAAAGGTGGACAGAAGATTCACCTGTTTGTGTCTTGGTTTTTTTCAGGATTTCCTGTCCAATCATCCTGCATATGGAGATTTTATCATGAGTGAGCGCGCCAAAGTCCTTTGCAAAGCATCAGCTGACAAGATCACTAATGCTAAGGCAAGTTGGGGATGGGAGGGCAGTGAGAAACGCAAGCAGCAAGAGGACAAAGGTAGCAGGGAAGATGGAGATGAGAAAAAGAAGGATGAGGACAGGATCTCTAGAGATTCAGAGAAGAGCAATAGAAAGGGCAGAGACAGAGGGTCAAGGGATGGAGAAAGACGATCTAGAGATCAAGACAGAAGCTCCAAGGATGGAGAGAGATGCTCCAGAGACCGAGAGAAACGGGCCAAGGACAGAAGTGATAAGGACAGAAGGTCCAGAGATAGAGAGAGAAGCTCCAGAGACCACGAGAAAAGCTCCAGAGACAGTGAGAAATGCTCCAGAGAGAGGGACAGAAAGGCCACAGAAAAGCAGGAGGAGGAGTCTCATCCCAGAGTAGAGAGGAGGAAAGAGGATAAGACAAAGGCTGGTGAAGATGTGCAACCATATGACTCAAGTGGAGGAAAAACTCCCAAAGCAAAGAAACCATCTCCAGAGGGATTCATCAGCTGGCGTGAGGTAATCAATAGACAGATGGCCATGATGTCCAAAAATGCAAGTAACCAACCAGAAGCAGAAACATTAAGCAAAGATTCAGAAGGAGACAATGAAGAGAAAGGAAATAGTTCTGGAGCTGATGAAAAAGAAGGAAAGGCAGACCCAAGAAACAAAAACACAGCATTTTGGCTAGCACTCGCTCAATACCCAAAGCCACAACGCAAAAGCGGGTACTTTCTACCAAGCCTCCCTCTGAACCTGTGCTTGAGGTCCCCACAAAACCAGAGCCAATGAACCAGAAAAACGTCCCCACAGAGCTTAAGCCAATGCACCTGGAAAATGTAGCAAAAATAAAGAGCGACGAGAAGCCAGATTTGCGCTGGTTGTACAAACCTCCAGTGACAGAAACAGATTCCAAGTCATCATCAACATCTGTATCTGAGACCGGCATGGCTGTTGAGTCCACCCCTGTTCTTTCCAACAGTCCTGATGTCAGTGTTCCACCAGTGGGGTTTGTCCCGCCATGTCAGAGACTGCTGGTTTATCGCCATTGGTGACGCCCATGGCTTCTACAGAACTGGATGCTATGATGATGCCACCCCCTGTTCCTGTGACCATATCTGCCACTGCTAATCACCCCTCCCCCCTCCCATTCCCAAAGATCCCCACCCACTCCACCATTGCCTTCTGAATCTCCTAATGAAAATATTGAGGAGTCTGCACCTTGTGGAATTAATGTTGAAAAATCTCAACCTCCTGGAGCCAGTGCCAAAGAATCTACATCTCCTGGGGTGAATCCTGAACATCAAGGGGATAGTGCTGATGAGTCAGTAGCTCTTACTGTGAGTGTTGAAGAATCGTCTGCTGCTGGAGATAGTAATACACCTCCTGGAACTGCTACAGAAGAATCTGCCACTTCTGGAGTTAGTGCTGAAGAATTGGCTGCTCATGCAGTGAATCCTGAAGAATTTACAGCTCTTGAATTTATTACTGATAAATCTGCACCCCCTAAAATAAGTACAGATGAATCGACAGCTCTTGCATTGAATTCTGAAGAATGTGCTACTTCTGAGATTGGTACAGAATCTGCAGCTCCTAAAGTTGATGCTGAAGAAACAGAGGATACTTCTAAATGTGCATCTTTTGCAGGAGATGATGATCAGTTTTCAATGGGAAGTGCTTCACCTGCATATGGATGTGGAGAAACCAGTGATTCTGAACTTTCAGGTGAAAATGATGAACTCTCTGCCAGTGCAGGTGCATCCTTCCCAGAAAGACCTGTAACTGATCACTTTGAGGAAAGGGCTGAGTTTACACATGCTCCTCACAGAGAAACATCCATCCCTGAGCTTTCCTTGGAAAAGACAGATCCTGAAAGTGTCGTTGAAGGACAAGGTTTTGAACTTGCAGAAGATGATCTGGCAAGACACTTAGAGGACAGTACAGAACCTGATAATTATAACTGTGAATCAGTAGCAGCACCTTCAGGTGAGTCAGGAATGGCACCTCCTGGTCAGACTACAGAGTTAGTGTTTGCCTGTGGTGAAGGGAAGCCTGATAATGCACGTGAGGCATCTGAACACTCTGAACCCTCTATGGAAGCAGAGTTGTCTGTAGATGAAAAGGTGGAAGGCAGCTTAGATGAAGATAAGTCTAATGCAGGTAATATCTCCTTTGAAAATGATGGTAATACTTCATTTGAGGACGTCATTGTTCTGTCTTTGGATGAAGGTGTTGAACGTGGGAAGGGTGCCCATGAAGCGACAGAGAAACCATGTGAAGGTGTGATTGACATTGCTGACCCATCAGTACAGGAAAGTGCTGAAGCAGGAGCCCTTGAGAGCGTGTGGCAACTGCCCAGTCCCTGTGAAGAAGACAGCCATGAAGAACCCCAGGACATGACAGTAGAACCAGTCACGAGGGAGTCAGACCAGAATGAGTCATCTGTTAAGGAAGCTTTGCTGGTGTGTCGAGAAGAAACCCAAGTTTCAACTAGCACAGGTCCTGAAGGATTGCCGTTTGAAGAGACTGAGGTGTCGGTACCAGTTTCCAAAGAAACACATGAAGCAGATACTGGACAGTCGGCACAGAATGAAGAATTTGACATTTCATGTTCGTATCCTGAAGCAGTGCAGGTGTCCTCCACAGAAGCATCTGAGGTGACTCATCCACATTATGAGGTATCTGTTGAGAGAAAAGAAGAACACAACACATCTTTGCAATCTTCATTGTCAACAGATGCAGAAAAGTGTGAAGAGACAAGCTTGTTGGGACAAGGTACATGTGAGGAATCAGAAGACGCATCCCACACACCGTTGCTTCAAACACCATCATCGACAGTCACTGGAAACAAATGTCCACCAGCAGGTGACCACCAGCTGGAGCAGGACATGCCTTCATCACCACCACCCAACGTTCCTCTGCCACCTGTCCACGTGGGTGCAGCCTCATCTCCACAGGTCTGTGGTGTTGATGAGGGATCTGTGGAAGAACATGGCAACAAGTCTGTTGACACGTCAGAGGTGCTAGGATTAGGAGAGAAGAGTGACAGTGAGCTGGCTGGGATCAGTTCAGCTCTTGCTGGTGATCCTGAGAGTGCTGACCAAGAACTTGAAGTAGATGCTGAGCAGGAAACATCTAGTCCTTGTGTAGACCCTTCACCAATGAGCAGCCCTTCACCAGCGTCTCCAATGAAGAAATGCTCACCCACAGCCCAAAGAGGTCGGAGAAGAAAGAAGTATCAGAGCTCAGGAGCTTCAGCATTGATGGCCGCAGAACTTGCAGCATCAGAGGAGGTGTTGGTGGTCACCACAGAACAGGTATCCTCTCGGATGACAACCAGACGAAAGACACGATCAAATACAAGTCTGCAGATGCAGTGTGAGGAAAGCCAAGACACTGTGAATGAGGGGAGTCCGGAGTTACATGTGGAAATGAAACTCTTGTCACCATCTGCTGTGCAATTGGGTGATGGTGGTGATGAGGCAGGATGTGTGGAAGTTGAGCCTGAAGATGAGCACATTGCTTCAGAGATTCCAGTAGATGCACCTCTTGAACTGCTTTCTGAAGTGGCAACAGAGGTATCAAATGAGATGTCATCTCCCAGCAGGAGACGGTCAAGGCGATCCAAAGTGATGACAACAGGACCAGAGACATCTCCAAAGGCCAGCAAAGGCAGAAGGGGACGAGGCAGAGGGAGGGGATTGGCTAGAAGGTCTGGCGGCAATCTCCGGTCTGAAGTCATGGAGACATCTTCCAGCACTGCAACGGGTTCCCAGGGTAGGTATAAGTGAATTTGTAGATTGTCTCCTGTGTATGTGCCCAGTGTTAAATCGTTGCAACTAAGTGCATGTGTTTTTATGCACAAGTTTGTGGATGTTTTTACATGTGTGTACACTTTTTTTTTTCTTTATTTATGTACTTGTGCATGCTTTTTCCTTGAGAGATGTGTGTGTGTGTGAGAGAGAGAGAAAAGGGAGGTGCAGGAATGTGTGCATGTGTATGTGTGTGTGGTGTGTGACTCGTAGGGTTTACTCATCAGAGTAAAGCTTTATTTGAGGGCATATCTGACATTGGTTTGAGTGTTTGCTTGGCAGAAAAGTATGTGTATCAGTTGCAGGTTGTTTACATTTTACACCTGTTTTTGAGATTCATGTGCAGCAGTCACAGATCTGTCATAGAGGTTTTAAGATGTGAACTTCTTTACAAATGAAATTTTGATAGACTCAAGACTATGACGAAAGTTAAAGAGTGAAAGTCGATCAGTGTCTCAAATAAAGAAATATGCTTATTTATGAACCCAGTTTATTTAAAGAAATTCTACTTATTGTATTTGCAGATGGTTTTCTGCAGTTTGAAGAGTTTGTCGAATGTGCTTCAATTATTTAACTTACCTCAGTGTGTTCCACTTTCATTGTTGTTAAATGTAATTGAATTATTTAAGTTATCTCAACATGTTCAATTTTCATTGTTTCCCGAGTGCATTTAGCTTGCAAACAAATGTTGTTGCTATTTACTGTTTGTTTAATATTGTTAATCATTTAATAATTCATATGATTTCCACTGTGTAATATTTGATTTACATCCTCCATGTCCCGAAGAGTTGAAGTTGACACATCTAGATATATTTGACATTTTGAGGGTCTGAAAATGTGATGAATTGGATAATATGATCGCAGATTTCATATTATTTGTTTAGATTAGAACATCTTTGCCAGTGTTTGTCACATTGTGGCACTTAAGAGAGATTTACATGTGTCCGAAAGACAGAGAAAGTGATTTAAAAGAGTTTGTTAAGACAGAGAAAGTGACTGAAAAGGGTTTGTTGATGTCTTTATTGTGTGTACATGCAAACATGGACATACTCTTTCAGATGCTACACACTTGAATCTAGAACACTTGTGTGCTTACGAGTGAGAGTGTGCGTACTTGCAGGAACAGCATGTATGCATTCTTTTGTTGAAAGAAAAGAACACACTCATGCTGGTCTCTGAAAATAATGGCATCAAATTGATCATTCAGGTGAGGGGGAGGAAGCGGAAGGAGCAGCAGCAGATGTGTAAGGCTGACAAACGCTGCATGAGATGAACCTCCAGTGAAGGAACTGAACCACTGTGAGAGGGCCTTCACTACTGGCTGGGCAGCAGACACCAAGTCTTCAACTGACAGTGTTGAGATGGTCAAGCACACTTACAGCTCTAGAGCAAAAGATATTCCTGAAGAGAGAGGATGTGTCGCTTTGTGTATTTGAGAAAGAGAGAGTGGACTGGGGTTGCTTTATCAATCATTACAGAGAAGTAAATGTTTGTCTGTTTCTTTTTCTTTTTTTTTTTTTTTAAACAATTTTGCAGATGAGAAGAAATGTTTGTGAAATAAAATGAATTGTAAGAAAGATGTAATGAGTAGGTGGTTGAAGAAATGTTAACATGGAGAAAAGAAATTTTGTAGTTTTTATTTTTTCCCTAATCGGGGAAAAAAGGAAAGAAAAAGGTTATAAAAACATGAAAAGGAAGGTGAAGGTTTACCACAAGAAAAAAAATACAAATAGAAAAGGCCTGTTTGAGAATGAAGAACATGAACAAAAGAAAATACAACTTGATTTACAATGTTTTGTTTATGTGTAAGCATCTACTGAGAGAGTCGGGAAGACAGTCAGGAATAAATTCAGGTTTAAACAATTTTTTAAACTGAAATCTTTTGTAAAGAAAAAAAAAGCATCTATTGACATGCAGTGGACATGAAATAATCATTGAATGGTTGATGCATCTCCAGAGACCTCACAACTATATAATTGTCTTTCAGAGGCCCAAGTCGGAAGTAGAGTGATGGGTAATACCATCACCTGATAAGTGAGCAAATCACAGGACCATAGTCGGAGGCTCACATGGGGCGAGATTTGTCTCCTCATCCCCTAGACCTTAAATAATTATCTGAATGGTGCTAATTGTTTGATTGACAGGAAAACAGCATCTCAGCCGCTTCGGTAAGTTATGTGATACCTGGGATTGTTCAAGTTGTAAACTTTTTAAATTCATGTAACTTAAAAGATTGATGGATGAAATGAAGTTCAAAATCTGTGTTCTTGTGTGAGAGTTACACTTACAGGCTTCGGTTTTGGTGAAGTTAGTGTGCTGTTTTGATTTATTTTGTTGTTTCATGATTAGCTTTGAACATTGATGGTAACATCAGATGGTAACATCACTATTACAGGTATCCCTCAATACTGTGAAACTATACTGCAGGCTGAGGCAGGGGTGGTGAAAGGCTATGTTGGACTATGACAGCATACTCTCCCCAACAAAGCAGCCGGAATTCCACACAAAGAAATTGTTGGTGATGATGAAAGTCACTTAACGCTGTACAGTGAAAAAAGGAATTGCCCAGGGAGACTTTGAGGCCAGCATGGTTGCTGCATATCACGTACAGTTTTGGGCACCATGTGTTGTTGGTCCCCAGGAACCCATGCTTTTTGTGTATGACTAAACCATTGCTGTACATCATTGGTCTCCAGGGTACCATGTTTTCCTGAGGGACTTAAAGCCTCGCTGTGGTGGTGTTTTCTGTTATTTGTGGACCTAAACAATTTTTGGATCAGATGTGGGGGCCATGTTTTAAATTTGTTATAAAAATGGGGAGATAGCATAAAGATTAACTTGGTTATAAAGGGAAAATCATGACTCTGTGTCTGTATATAGTTGGGATGTTCTATGAAAGTGTTCCTGCATCAGTACTACAAGCATGCACAAACTCCGTCTCCTCTGTCTGCTTCTCTCATTTTATTTGAAGTGATATCAGTCACTGCCTGATTATATTAACCTGTGTTGGTCAGTGAGAGAAACCGTATATGTAATGCTGTAGTAAAAGTTCTCTTGACACAGATTGTTCGGAAATTTTAAATTGTATTTCTTATGCAAAAAAAAACCCCAAAAAACATCCAGCATTTGTTGTTGGAGAAAGGGACAATGATCAAAATGTAGTCTTTAGTCTGTATGGAAAAAAAAAGACTGAAGTCCAGGTTATCTTTTTCTTTTTTCAAGCCGTTTTTCTTGATTGTTGACTTTACTAGTTTTGAAGTGACTTTTAAGAGTATTTCTTTGTGAGAGACAGTAATTCTTTCTTTGGATTCTGTTTTAAGAATGTTAAGTATTGTGTAATACAAACTAAATGCAGTTCTGACTCATTTATTATTGAAGAAGAGTGAATTGGTAGATGGTGTGTGTGTGTGTGTGTATATATATATATATATGTATGTGTATGTGTGTAGGGGGTGAGGGGGGATGTAGAATGCTTTCTGGAAGTTTCTTTCATATGTCATGTTTCCAGTTCGCATACCAACTGTACATCTTTCTGTGTTGACTTTTCACAACACATTTCCAGTTCGTACTGTGCACCATGTCAGAACAGGTGTTGTTCATTCACACTTACTCTGAAGATAATTCGCTTGTACATCAACAATGTATTCATTTATGCAGACCTGCATGTGTCTGTATCAGCTCAAGACCGCGCTAGCATGCACACACTCATATACACTCACACATACACATACACATGCACTCACACACATGCACGCACACACACACACACACACCACACACACACACACACACACACACACACACACATACACACACATCCGTTTTCCTGCCTCTCATTTTCGCAAAATGTTTACATAAAATTTGACCTCGTTTGAAAATGCAGAAAACACACTGGTGAGCATGGGATTATTAAGAAAACTACACTTTGTTTTCCCCTCTTGTTGGTGGATTTGGTATTGCTTTTGTCAATAAAGTTTTTTTTTTAATATGAGGAAGAAATGTGGTAAATGTGCTTAAAAAGCAAAGGCATCAGTGAGGTTGGGTTAGAGAGAGAGAGAGAGGGGGGGGGGGGAGAGAATGGGCAACAGCGGATTTATGGGTTAGCTGACATCTACACGCAGAAACTCTGCAAAGTGTGTGTGCGCAAAGGGCATCCCAGGTTGTGTGTTCATAAATCAATGGAACATTATTCTCAGCCTGTACCCAAATAGCATCCGGGCTACATAGCATGTTAAGTTAAAATGATTTATCAGCTTATATTAATATACGCATGTATTGAACTATGAGGAAAGGGAAGCTTCCATAAATTTTGCAGCTAATTCGATCATTAAGTACACTTTTTTTTACACTTGCATTTAAAAATGGAATGATGCATAGAATGAAATAATGTGTGAGTTTGTCAAAGCGTTGACAGTCTGGAAGTGTGTCACATTAATATGAAATTTTGATATTGTGATACAAAAATCATTTTGCAGGAAGTACATGAAATTGTAAGCTCATTGCTAAAATAGTTTTAGAAGTATTAGAGTTTAAATGAAGCATCCCTTCAGCCTAAACTGTCGAGTCTGGAGAGGCAACTCGGGCTGTAAACCTGGAAGGATTAAAAAGGGCATGTGATCAAAATGTAAAAGAGCTAGGCCAACATCATGAGATGTTGGAGAGAAAGTTGGCAGATGCAGTTTAATTTTCCCTGGTGCATTCGATGACACTGCTGAAATTTCCAGCTCAATGTACACTTCAATGCAGCTCTCTCTGTAGCAAGCGCATGTGAGTGTTCTCAGTCAGGGCTTTTCGGAAGGAAAAAGAAAAATGTCAAATAAAGAAGTGTGTTACACCACACCAAGAAACTTCTCAGGATATTGCAGTGATTAGTCTCTACCACCTCCACACTTCTCAATGTACAACTGTTTCTAGATAACATTTGTCTCCTCCCCCTTATTAATATTCCCTTCTCCCCTCTTTCCCCCATTCCACCCTCACACATACCTCATAGCTTTCCCTCGAACACCTTTGTGTGGCATCCCATAGAAACTTCTCATTGTTATTAGAAAATGGCTGATCTTGTGAAGGAAGTACAGTTGAGTCCGTTATACCACTTAAATAGAAAATAGTGTTAGCAGGTTGATAGAGCTTGGTCATAGCAGATACGCCACTTAACCCGTTTCACATGCTTAATGGGTCACATACCACCCAGTGACTAAATGAAATTATGACATCTCCTGCAAAATATATCCATAAAAAGTAAGGCATTTGTCTAAAAACTAGATGATGCCACGGACCTCTGTTCCGGTCTGAGACTGTGCGACAGGGCTGCACTCTATGCTCACTTTCACAACATATCCCAATACCAACCAGGCCCCAGAGACACAGACACATGCAGTGCCCATCAGGAAATTTTGAGCAACACTCTCAGAGACACATCCAGGGGATGAAATTCGACTGTGTAGTCCCAGTCTTCCCAATTGAGCCTGTAGCAAACTTAACTCTGGGTAGGAGCTGGTTGGGGCAGAAAAATCCCACATGACTCGTGGGAATCGAACCTACAACCTCCCACCGGGAGTCCGTGACGCTAACCACTTTGCCATGGTGTCTGGTCATGATTGTAAAAGTTCTCAGTTACCACTTTTGAACTATACATTCCTCACTGAAACGCTGGCCCAAAAGGACCCAAACACTATACCTGTAATCTTTACAGGATGTCACTTTTGATTGTACAGTCCTGATGATGAAGGCCTCACACAATCCAATCATTTTACAAAGGCTTTACCTCTGTGCATGATGCAGGCCTTCTAAGATCTACACTTTTTAAAGACATAGCCTGTGTGAAATGTATGAAAAGGAGCTGCACTGCTGCTGATTTGCTTCGGTGGAATCTTGGTCTGTTACTGCATCAGTGCATGTTCTGGTGGACCATGTTCAGGGTCCTTTAAACTCCCGAGCGTTGACAGTGTGGATGAGTTTCCCGCTCTCAAGAACACAACCAGGTATGTCCAGTAACAGTCCCCACAACTGTACAGACAGGTTACTGCGACTTCAACATAAACCCATCCCAGGCATGGATGTACAGAAGAAATCGAAACTTAACTCGCCAAAACAGCAGCACAGAGAGGGCCTCGGAATTCGATTTTGATTTATGATGAGAAATGAAATTGTGGAGGTGTCATTCTGGTCTAAATGGTAAGGCTACATACACTGTACATTTTCTTTCCTAATGACCATACAGCCCTGATGTGGCCCTTTGCGGTCGGCTGGGCTATAAGCAACATTATCTCCTAATGACCATAAGTGTCCACCAGGCCTTGAGATACACCTGCAGTATTCAGGTCAGACACCAGCACCATTCAAAGTGAAGAAATTCAACTGTTTGGTTCCAGTCTTTTCCTATATATCTATTCAGAACCAGTGGACACACACACACACACACACACTTATATGCACGCGCGCACACACATACACACACACACACACACACACACACACACACATTGGTAAACATCCGTGGCATGCACAGCATACGTGGCATTTTCGGTCATTCACACACAGAGATCAAGAAAGAGGTACAGTTCAGCCCCGTCAAGAGGTGCCAACACATCCACAGTGTGATCCTCTGTTCAGAGATGACAACATTGTTTGCAACTTTCCCTTCACTTCTGCTGGTAGCCCCTGGTAAACTGCCAACATTTTGTGAGGAAAGAGAGCAATGCCTGTTTGTGTATACATGTTTGTGCACATGAGAGAGAGAGACTAAGGACAGTTTATTGTACTCCCAGTTCTTAAAGAACAGGGAGTACTTTAGAATGGGAACGAAGAAATGCTGTCTGTGTGTCCGTGGTCAAAATGTGTTCCACTCGCTCCAGACAAAACTACTGGGCCGATCTTTCTGAAAATTTGTAGGTATGTTCACTATGGGTCAAGGATGATGCCCGATGTTTTAGTTTACCGTTACAGCCGTTACTAACGGCTATAACGGCCTGTAATGCTTTTTCTCCTCCATGGAATATCTCGGAAAGTACTTGGAAATTAGCAGGTATGTTCATTATGGGTCACGGATGATGCCCAATGTTTTAGTTTGCCCCGTTACAGCCGTTAGTAACGGGTTTTCTTCTTTATAGAATATCTGAAAAAGTACTTGGCCGATCTTTCTGAAATTTGTAGGTATGTTCACTATGGATCACGGATGATGCCCGATGTTTTAGTTTATCATTACAGCCGTTACTAACGGCTGTAACAGCCTGTAACGATTTTTCTTCTTTATAGAATATCTCAAAAAGTACTAGGCCGATCTTTCTGAAAATTTGTAGGTATGTTCATTATGCGTCACGAATAATGCCTGATGTTTTAGTTTACCATTATAAACGTTAGTAATGGCTGTAACGGCCTGTAACGCTTTTTCTTCTTTATAGAATATCTCAGAAAGCACGAGGCCGATCTTTCTGAAAATTTGTAGGTATTTTCATAATGGGTCACGGATGATGCCCGATGTTTTAGTTTACCGTTACATCCGTTACTAACGGCCTGTAACGCCTTTTCTTCTCCATGGAACATCTCAGAAAGTACTTGGCCGATCTTTGTGAAAATTAACAGGTATGTTCATTATGGGTCACGGATGATGCCCGATGTTTTAGTTTACCCATTATAGCCGTTACTAACAGCTGTAACAGCCTGTAACAGTTTTTCTTCTTTATAGAAAATCTGAAAAAGTACTTGGCCGATCTTTCTGAAAATTTGTAGGTATGTTCATTATGCGTCACGGATAATGCCTGATGTTTTAGTTTACCATCATAGACATTAATAACAGCTGTAACGGCCTGTAACGCTTTTTCTTCTTTATAGAATATCTCAGAAAGCACGTGGCCGATCTTTCTGAAAATTTGTAGGTATTTTCATTATGGGTCACGGATGATGCCTGATGTTTTAGTTTTCTGTTACATCCGTTACTAACGGCTGTAACGGCCTGTAACACCTTTTCTTCTCCATGGAATATCTCAGAAAGTACTTGGCAGATCTTTGTGAAAATTAGCAGGTATGTTCATTATGGGTCACGGATGATGTCCGATATTTTATTTTACCCCGTTATAGCTGTTACTAACGGCAGTAACAACCTGTAACGGTTTTTCTTCTTTATAGAATATCTGAAAAAGTACTTGGCTGATCTTTCTGAAAATTTGTAGGTATGTTCACTATGGGTCACGGATGATGCCTGTTGTTTTAGTTTTACGGCCCATAATGGTTTTCTTCTTTATGGAAAATCTCAGAAAGTTCTTGGCTGATCTTTTAGAAAATTTGTAAGTATGTTCATTTTAGGTCACAGACGATGGCCGATGTTTACCAGAATAGCCATTACTAACGGTTACGCCAGCCCTCTACAGAGCCTTGGTCCGTTCTAAACTGGACTACGGTTGTGCTGTCTACGGCTCCGCAAGATCGTCTTAAATCAAACCCTTGGAGCCTATCCACCATCAAGGGCTTCGTCTCTGTCTTGGAGCGTTCCGCACCACCCCTGTGTACAGCCTGTACGCAGAGGCGGGTGAACCTTCATTGTTCAACCGCAGGCTGAAACTGTCTTTGAATTATTATATCCGACTGTTCTCAGAACCGCAGAATCCTGCCTATGACTGTGTCTTTGACCCTCCGTTCCAAAGTAAGTTTGAAAACAACCCGAAATGTATTCCGCCGTTTGGTCTTCGTATGCGGCCTCACGTGCGGAATGCAGGTCTAGACCTAGGAGTTGTGTCGGATTTTTCCAAGTTTCCGGATCAACCTCCGTGGACCTTTTTCACACCAGAGATTCGTTTCGATCTTGCAGCTTTTCACAAAGAGTCTACCAGCTCTCTGGCGTACAAGGCTTTGTATGCTGAGCTCTGTTCGAAATTCCCATCCTATCAAAAAGTTTTCACTGACGGTTCCAAGTCTGAAGGTGGAGTGGCCTGTGCAGCCTACTGCCCTGGGGCTCCTTCTCAGATACTGTTGGAACATATACATTCAGATGCTTCTGTCTATTCTGCTGAACTTACTGCTCTGGTTCTGGCTTTGAAGATAATTTCACATTCTTCGAAGAGGGATTTTCTGGTTCTGTCGGACTCGCTGTCAGCTTTGGAGGCCATAGCTGGCCGTAACCTTCAGCATCCAGAACTTTTACTTTTTTTTAAACTTTTTAGCAAGTTGAAGGCGGACGGTTACAACATTACTCTTGCTTGGGTTCCTGGTCATGTTGGCATCAGCGGAACGAAATGGTTGATCGTTTAGCCAAGAACGCCACAAGAGAGAAACTGTCCAATATTTATATCCCCTGCTCAGATGTGAAACCCAAAATTAACGATTATGTGAGAGACCTCTGGCAGGAGGATTGGAACACACAGACGTATAACAAACTCTTTCAGATCCGTCCAAACCTTAAGGACTTCCTCCCATCTACATCGGGTGGTCGTAAAGAGGAAACGGTTCTGTGCCGGCTGCACACCGGCCATTCGTATTTTACCCATTCTTACCTTTTAAAGAGTGAAGAAGCTCCGTGGTGCATTCCATGTCATGCGCCACTCACAATGAAACATGTTCTTTTAGAGTGTTGGGACTTGCATGATGTGAGACACAAACATTTTACAGCGGAGTCCATGAAGATCCTGTTCAGGGATGTCCCGCCCGACGTGATCCTTGAGTTTTTGAGAGAGATTAACATTTTATCATCTGATTTAAGATTTTACGGCAGAAAGATTTTTAACAAAGTTTCTGGTGCGTTTGTAGACGATGTCATTTACTGAGATGTGTGAAAGGTTTTTTTTTTTTTTTTTTAAATTAAAATGACTGGTGAGTTGATTTTAACGTGGTGACAGCCCTGATGTGGCCCTCTGCGGTCGGCTGGGCTATAAGCAACATTATCTTATCTTATCTTGGGGCAAATATGAATTTAAAAAATGATGTACTTAATCTATAACAGAGCACCACTGTATCATTGATTCCTCCCAAACCTGCCTCCCTGTTTATTAAGTCTCCATTCCCAATGGTGGATTAAACAAATGATGGGTGACCACATTACCCAGTCGTGCATAATCTTGTAACTTTCCTATTTCCACATTCCCATTTCCCTACAAGCTACACACACACACACACACACACACACACACACACACACACACACACACACACACACACAATGTACATGAAAGGATATGTGTTCTTGTACATACACTGATTTTGTAGCTAATAGCCATCATTCAATGGAGTTTGAGATGCCATTCCATCTTGCACTGTGCGCAACATACTTGCTGTTCATCTCAAACTCCTCATTTGACATGCTTGTTGTCCATCTTCACACATGACATGATTGCTCTTTTCACACTTGACACAATTACATCTCCATGAATGGAACAAAACATCAGGTTCTTGCATGCACTGCATGTATATTCCATCTTCTTGTATGCATTGTGAGACCAGGCCCCTCACAGCGGATGGAGAAGAAAAAAAAGAAACCAAGGAATGGGGATAAGGTGTTATCACAAGAGACTACTTTAAGTGGCACAAGACTGATTTCAAGGAATGTCTCCTATCAGATTGACACTTCAAGACTTTTAGTTCAACATGATGATTTTGACAGATTGACACTTCAAGACTTTTAGTTCAACATGATGATTTTGATGATCTGTCTGGGAAATGTACATCTACAGGCCCCCTCCACCCTCCTTCAAAAGAGAGAGACAGAAAAATTTGGGGGCCTTAAAGACAGTGAGAGAGGGAGACAGTGAGTACTCTAAGGTGCTACAAGGAATGAGATGATGAACTACCAGAGCTGTGGAAGTACAAGGAGTCTTCAAGTCAAGCCTACTTCTTCTGACATGGTATAAAAACTAAATTACTGACCCCTAATTTTTGGACAAGGTTGTCTTTTTCATGTTGAAAACATGGCCCATTTTCACAGAAGCAGGGGGATCTCCATCTATTCAAACAGCCACTATTACTACTTGATTCCACCATAACCTCCTACACTCTTACTTCGCCTCTTGCTCTAAACAGTGCTTTTTGTTTTCTTTTGTTTTTTGCTGTTTTTTCTTTACATACTTCTTCACTGATACAGTATCTAATAGAACAACTGAGTTTAAGTTAGATGGCAAATGACACATGAATAAATTGCAATAGACCTTCATATAAAACATTGGCAGTAAAACGTTTGGTTCAGTTGCTATGGCCTTGTAAACAAAGAGTGCACCTACTTTCTCATTTGGGCTGAAAATAAGCCACTTGCTGTACCCGACGACACCTTCGCAGAAGGTGCTCCTCCTAAGGGCTGATAGGTGTGCTGTAATCTAATGCCAGTTACCCACTGAGTGACCTGCTCATCTTCATGGTTTAAATTTACAGGCCAGCCACCACTCACAGGTTGTGCCCCCATAGCCTAATGACTATAGCAACAGTGAGCTATCAGATGTTCACTTGTCCGCACCGCATAATAGAAGGCGTGCCCATTCTACCTCTTCCGCCGCTTTGACCGTCCCCGAGGTGAATCATGTACTCAATTTACTTCTTGTTGGATAGGGAAGGTTTTGAAACCGAAAGACATCTGGCGCGACGTAACCATCCGCTATGCAGGTAAACGCTCTGATATTTGCAGCGGTCCCCAGTAATGCAGGATGAGGATCATGTCTAAATCCAGATCTCCGCCAGATCCATTTTTATCCCCCCCCCCCCCCCCCCCCCCCCCTGCACAAGACAGGTAATTTCCGGTGCGAAGGAAACGCGAACTGGATGAATGTAAACGTGCACGGTTGTGTTGGAAATAACCTGCAAGAACTAGGCCTAATGTCATGACATCCCGCGGTTTTGTAGCACCAAAGACCTTTGATTGGAATCATGGGTCTTCGGTCAGACTTGAACAAGGCGGCGATCAAATTCGAACGCAGTTCGCCGATACAAGAAGTAACGCTAGCAGAGCAGGCGTGGACAGCCCTGCGTACGGCGTGGTGGATGACGTTGATCCTCGATACGGAGCAAGGAATTTGCAGAACCAGTATCGAGGAACCGATGACAACCGTGACTCAACATCAGTAAGAAACAGACCCCGACAGGTAAGTCTCAATAAATGGCCGCATTTTTTTTTCTCTGTAGTGTCTGCTGAAATTGAAAACTTTCTTTTTCATTTCAAAATGGAGTGACAGATGGCGGCGAACGAAGTAAAATTTAGAAATAGAGTTTGTTTCTTACCGCCAATGACATTGACAAACAAAGCACATGACAAGACACGATGCATTTCAACCACTTGGGTCTTCTTCAGGCGAAAAAATAAATCACATTTAACATTTGGGACACCACCACCCACCCCGATCATACCTTATCACCCATTTATCTCTTCTTCTTCTTCTTCCTAAAATACTGGTTCACTCAAAAACGAGTAGGTCACCAGCGCGCATATTAAAAAATAAAATAAAATAACATAAAACAGTGCGACTCTGACTGTTGGCCCCTGGAGCAAATTTGGCAACAAGGGGTCGCACTCGATTTAAAAGCAATGGCCAAATTCAGGCCCAGGTGATAATAAAATATCTGGGGAAATAAAAATAGAAAATCATCAATATGCAGATCTCAAAACTGTCGAATCAATTTGTCCCTTGAATGAGATTGCACTTGTGGCGATCTTGATGGCACCCGGCAGTGAGTTCCACAGCCGTACAGAACTGGGATAAAAAGAATGTAAGTGGTTGTCAATATTTGATGCAGGTATGGTATAACATTGACCGCCACTCCTGGTGCTACTTTTATTCAATACTAGTTGTTCCATTGGAATATCAATTACTTTAGCTCTGCCTTTGAAAAAGGTGTTAAGTTTAATAAAAGCTCTTCTCTCTTCTAAGGGTTTCCATTCTAATTTCCTCATGTTCTTCCTAGTATTCCCCTTTTCTCTGATGTGGTTCCCTGTTACGAACCGTGCTGCTCTCTTCTGAATCTTTTCGAGGTTATCAATGTCCTTTAGATGGTAAGGATCCCAAACTGAGCAACCATATTCCAGTACTGGTCTAACCAGTGTTTTGTAGCAGTCGTCTTTAACCTTTTGGGGGCAGTCATTGATGTTCCTGTATAAGAAAGCTAAGATGTTATTTGCTTTCTTACATACTAAATTGTAATGTTCTTTCCATTTGAGACGACTATCTATAATCACGCCTAAATATTTTGCAGCATTAGTTTCTTTAAGAATAGTATTATGGATAGAATAATCTGATCTAATTGGTGAGCGCTTGTTACATATACGCAACACTTGGCACTTTTGGGGATGAAATTCCATTTTCCAAGTTCTTTCCCACTCTTGTAAAGCGTTTAGATCTTCTTGTAGAATGCGAGTATCATTCTTGCTTCTGATTGTTCTATATACTAAACTGTCATCTGCAAAAAGCCTTATAGTAGTTCCAGGAGAGAGATTTCTACTTATGTCATTTATATAAATTAAGAAAAACAAGGGCCCCAGAACAGTTCCCTGTGGTACACCTGACAAGACTGGTTTACAATGGGATGACGACCCTTCCACAACAACTTTCTGCGTTCTCCCAACGAGGAATGATCCAGCCCATTTTAGCAAAGAACCGTCAATGCCAATGTGTTCTAATTTAAGCAGCAGGCCCTCATGGTCAACCTTATCAAAGGCTTTAGAAAAGTCTAATAAAATTGCATCTATTTGCTGTCTGTTATTTAAACAGTTACTAAAATCATTGAGAGTTGTTATAAGTTGAGTCTCACAACTCCTTCGCTGTCTAAAACCATGCTGGGAATTATTTAAGAAGTCATATTTGTCAAGATGGTCCATTATGCTACTATATATTATGTGTTCAAGTAGTTTAGCTGATATGGATGTAAGAGATACAGGTCTATAGTTCTCTGCTTTTGTTTTGTCACCCTTTTTGAATAAGGGAACAATGCTCGCATCTCGCCACTCATCAGGTATTACTCCCTGGTCCAGTGAAGCTTGGTAAAGTAATTGGTATACCTCACTCAATTAATTCATTGGCACATAATTTTAAGAGCTTGCCACTATAATGCCAGGAATGCCATCGGGACCAGTAGCTTTGTTTTCATTGATATTGGTCAGTAACTTATACTCCTGCTTTGTTTACTTTGATGTTTTGCATTTCAGGGAGTTTATCATCATCCTTTAGTCTAATGTTAATTAAAGGTTTGGGATTTGAGAAAACTGAACAAAACTGCTTGTTTAGTAAGTTTGCTTTCCCTTCAGGGTCCTGTATTAGGTTATTCTGGTTGTTTCTCAGGTCTGGAATCCCAATGTTGTCCTGTCTCTTACTCCTTATGTAAGACCATAATTTCTTGTTTTGATGATCACCTTCCGAAATCATCGAATTAACATAATTGGAGTGAGCAAGTCTACATTCTCTCTGACACCGTCTCTTAATATGTTTATACCTAACCAGTAATTTTTCTGAATTAGGATGTAGTTTCAATTTCTTAAAGAAACGATGTTTCCTTCTCAACAAACGTTTAGTTTTTGTAGTAATCCATGGCTGGTGGTTCTTGCTTGAAGTTATTTTAGTAGGTATGTTGTCATCCATAATAAATTCCAAGTTAGATTTTATACACTTCCAAAGGTCACTGACATTATCTTTAACACTATGGGACCTCAAAAAAAGACGGCTGAAATCACGAGTATCCCTGCGCAATTTTGGTAAATCTGCTTGGTTCCAGAGTCTGATGGTACGTTTAGGGGGTTTTCTTCGAAAGGGTTGAAAGTTGCTCTCTAAGAGAACTATATCATGATCACCCAGGCCTGCAATTAATTCCTGATTGCCTAAGGCGCCTGGACAATTGGTAAAAAATAAATCCAGGAATGCCTTACCACGAGTTGGTGATTCAACTGACTGTACTAATCCAAGGTCTTTGGTGGCATCAAAAAACTGAGTATTAATATTTTTACTGTATTGATTACCAAGTATGGCATCTTCACTCCAATCAATATCTGGTAAGTTAAAGTCTCCACCAATCCATAATATTGCCTTCCTATTGGCCAAAACAATATTAGAAATGTCTCTGCAGATAGACGAACATACATTTTCATCTGAGTCTGGAGGTCTGTAAACTGATCCAACAATGACAGGTCTCTTATTCTTAAAATTAATCCTACAAAATAAACTTTCACTATTTTTGCCTTGATATATCCCCTTCCCTCCCTAACATTACCCACACACCTTCTCAACTACCCACGCATAACTACCACTACCTCTCTCATCACCCAACGAAATCATTTATTTTATTCACCTAAACCTTTTTTTTTTCTTCTTTTTTTTCCCCTCAGTTCCCCCCCCCCCCCCCCCTTTTTTTCCCCCTTACCATTATTATCAATCCACCATTACCACAACCATCACAAAGATCACACCATCCCAATAAACTAGACACACAACCCTATCATATCACACACACACCTCCCCCTACGCACCCCACCCCCCCTCCTTTTCCTCTCCCATAATTCCCCATGTCATTTCCGCCTACCGGCTATTCTCCCCACCACATGGACAACAACAGATGAGTCATTTTTCGTTCTTTTTTTCGTTTTTCGTTCTTTGTTTGTACTGTCCCAAATGTTAAATGTGATTTATTTTTTCGCCTGAAGAAGACCCAAGTGGTTGAAATGCATCGTGTCTTGTCATGCGCTTTGTTAAACAAACTCTATTTCTAAATTTTTCTTTTTCATACTAAAAAGTAAGATTTTCTTTGTCAAGATGTAAACAGATGCGGTCTATTTTAGTATGGCACTAGCTGCTTTGTTAAACAAACTCTATTTCTAAATTTTTCTTTTTCATACTAAAAAGTAAGATTTTCTTTATCAAGATGTAAACAGATGCGGTCTATTTTAGTATGGCACTAGCTGAAGTGTTTTCCCTACATTCGAAAATAGTTGAGTTTTACGTCCTCATAGCAAAAGCTTTTAGGGACATGTTTTTCATTCACGGTAGTCTTGGGTCCCTACATTCAAGAGAAGTTCGTTTATATACCTAGCACTTTTGCACCCCCACACACGCAGTCAGTCCAGACTCTGGCTTGGGGGTTTCGTCAGGATTCTTTCCCAAGCCCTTCACTGGCATACCAAGTAAGGTCTGTCACACACAGTCACTGTCTTTCTGTCAGTGTCCAGCAGTGGTACTGTCAAAGCCGTCCTAGCCGTTGTAACTGTCTATGGCGGTTCTGTTGCAGTGCTAGGGCAAAACTGTCTCCTATGAACTGGAGGCCCTAGCACTGGTCTGTCACTAGCGTTACTGTCACTGTACATTGTACTACGTAGCTCTCTAACTAACAACTAGTTACCGGACCGCTCTCCTCAAGCTCCCGGGTTGTACTACTGGAGTTTGTCTGCATGTTTACCTGACTGTCAGTGAACACTTCTCACGCGAGGTGCACTTCTGCTGAGCTCACCTATGTGCGCAGAAACCATGCGTCACTACAAAGCGTTAATACTATGATAGGGAAATCTAGGTCCAGCATTGGATTTGAAACCACCTCAAACATTGCCCACAAATTTAGCATCATTGCTACTCAGCTTCAAATTTTAGTTCTTAGAATTAATTCATTTGAATCAGTTACTGGGCTACAGCCATAGAGGGGACAGTGTGCCACTCACAACATTGGCCGGAGCACTTAGCCAAGAAACTGGTGTGTATCTGCCTTATTAACCAGCTCATGAACACAAGCTGCATGTTACTTTGTCAGTGTCATTTGCTGTGCTTCAGTTGCCAGTTATATTATTTGCTTTGCTTTGCTTTAGTCCTCTTCGCTCCTTGAGAAGCATAGGGCCTCAACAGCAACCTTCCACCTCCGTCTGTCCCTGGCAGAGGTCTTGATCTCCCCCCAGGTCAGGCTGGAGGCTCTCATCTCGTTTAGCAAGCTCCTCCTCCAGGTCTGCTTTGGGCGCCCTCACTTCCTTGCCCTTGGGGTTCCACTTGAGTGCCTGCCTGGTGATGTTAGAGGGCTCCTTCCGCAGTGTGTGGCTGACCCATCGCCACTTTCTCTTCCTGGCCTATATTATTAGCATACTACTCATTTCCATGTGTGCGCGTGCACACACACACACACACACACACACACACACACACACACACACACACACACACACACACACACACACGCGCGCGTGCGCGCGTGTGCTCAACACTCACAACACACACACACACACATACACACACAGTGACACACACACACCTGGGAGTGAGGTCTTACAGCTATTATTTGATTAATACTTTAGGGGGAAGGAGATGGATGGAGGAGGGAGAGGCATGCGATGCAGACCTGCTTTAGTGTTTACCCACAATGTATGATTTTACCATGTTTAGAACATGTACGTTTGGTGAAAATATGAATACGATGAAGTGAAAAAAATATGTTAAAAAGAAAATTTGAAGACAAAGCTCTTAAGTGTTTAGCAGTAATTCTAACTGCACTTGCAGTATGTGAACATTGTTTTAGTGTGCTATGACCAAAGAGCAAGAACTCTTACTACTTCTTGTGCGTGACATTGCATTCAACTGCATGTGTCGTTGATGACCTGCTGATTTGTTGGAATATTAGTGGGGACTACAAGTTCAGAAATACTGAGAAAAAAAATGGTGAGAGAGCCTGAATTTATGCCAAAGTAGAAAAGCCTGATGAATCAGGTTTGAAAGTAATTTGAATGAGGACAAACTATTTTTTTGGTACATAATGGAAGTTCACATTCTTTGCATGTGATGGTAATTTAGATCTCTATGAAAACAAATACCTCCCCAGCTTTTGCAAAAAATTGGAATATGCGCACATGCTGTTTGTAGAAAATCTGCTCAGTTTAGTTGAAAAGTACACTGGTCAACAGGATTGCTTTCTCTCTCTCCTTCTGTCTGTCTGTCTCTCTCTCTCTGGGCAGAAATTGCCCAATTATAAAACAACTACCGGCCATCACCGGGTCATCAAACTTTAAACATTTGGCAATGTAAAAATTTTACTAACTGTTTACTCTCTAAAATGTTTAAGTGGAACTATAGATACCTTAGTTTTTATAAACAAAAACAAGAAAACACTTTCTAGAGGAAAAGCTGTTGCCTGAAGACGAAAATGTCAGGAGCATAGTACACATGATGCATGTATGCATGACACTTGTTGTTACTTTTAGTTTTGTCTGCCTCTCCCTTGTCAGGCAGCTGCTCTCAGTCTCAAGCGCACGTTTGCAACTCAGATTCATGAGATTGAAAGTATTACTCTCAAAGCCTAGCATAGGGTTGACTGCTTATATTTCTATCAGTTTTGATTGAATCTTCTCGTAGTCTTGAGAGTTAGAAATGTACATTGTTGTCAAATCTTTTGAAAGGTAGCCGATCTGACATTTTTCTATTTAAACCTAAGTGCGCTAACTTAGAACAAATGGGCATGCATACATGAAATTAAATGAATGACCACATGCGTTTGCATACACTTTGTTTTGTCAGCTTTGATTATTTACAGTTAAATTTCTTTTTGACAGATGAAGCAGGGAGGGGGTCCCTGTCCACCGTCTCGTGTTGTCCATATCCGCAGTCTGGCCCTTGAGGCCACTGAGGCGGATGTTGAGCAGCTGGGAATGCCTTTTGGCAGGATAACCAATGTGCTCGTTCTCAAGAACCAGGTGAGTGCTGGTATCTGATGACTGCATTTGTAGTAAGACACTAGGAGCTGCGAGACTGCGCATGGCAGATAATAGCTTGTGGCAGGCATGAATGATGTACCCTGCTGTCCGGCCTGAGCAATATTTTCCAAGTGTATGCTGCACAGAAATAAAAGTTCTGGTGTCCTCATCTCAACAGCCAGAGATTTCACTTCACAAGACTGCCATTTTAAGTTACTGTTTATGACATTGATGTCATAATGTATTGTGCCAAGTGATAAGCTGAATGAGAGGATTTCACTGAATTCTGTTTTTGGTCATTTGCTTACAAAATGGCGACGATAAATAATTGTGTGTGTGTGTTTGTTATTTACTACCTTAGTGTCAAATTCAAATTTATCACAAAGTTGTGTGCAGGTGGTTTTGCTTGGGGGTAGGTAATAAATTAGTGTATGTGACCCAAAAGTGGATCAGAAAAACGAAGTCCCATCCTGATGTACAAGTCGTTCTACATTTGTTGCTGAAGTTCATATACTGTGTTGCACATCACATGGATGAGAGATGCACCACTTAGGGGGAAATCAAATGCTGGAATAAACAAGTCGTATCCTTTAGGGTTTTTTTAATCTTGAGGGATAGATTTTTTCCTTGTTATTGTTTAGGAAGTATGGAAAAAAATTTTTAAAGTTACTCCTGTTTGTTTGATAAACTGTTATCAGAGTTAACAGTCATACACAAATTAGCACTTTTTTCAGTCTTTCCCGAATGTGAATAATTGCATAATTGCAGATATTTTTAAGATGTAGTACAAAGCAGGATTCATTTGTCCCTTTCGCCAGCTATTTATTAACAAAAAAAAGAAGAGAAATTGGCGACCTTCTTTCGTTCGCTAAGGAACTGAAGTGAATTTTATGTGTGAGATTGGAAAAATGCTCCAGACTTTGAATGTCCATGTGCATGTACAGCTCAGTGAGTTTGGTTGTTCTTATTAAAAGGATTTATTTGATTTCTGTTGCCGAAAGTTTGTAGGAAGCTGCAAGTCTGGATTAAGGTAAAAATAAAGCTTAAAAAATTAATTTATTGGAGAAAATGACGCAGACCTTTTGATTTGTGTGTGTCAGGCTTTCCTGGAGTTTGCTGAGGAGAGTTCTGCTGTAGATATGGTGTCCCACTGCCATGCCAACCCAACTCGTGTGTGCCAGAAGACCTGCTTCGTGCAGTTCTCTAGACACAAGCAACTGAAGACGCCTTCCTCGCGCAACGTCCAGGTATCTTTTGTTTTGTGTGTGTCAAGCGTTTGTGAAGAGGCTTATCCTGGTAGCCATTAGAATATTTTGGAACAAGATTCAAAACCTCTTTTGGTTAGCAGTCAGATGTTCATAATGAAACCAAACGCATAGCAAAGCAGCGTTGTTTCAGATTTGCTTGCATTTTATTTTTTTGATTTATGTTTGTGAGATAATGAGGGTGTAGTCTGGTCAGGATTGCATCAACTCCTACAGACCAGAATTTGTAAACTGTCAGTGTAATGTATATTTCAGAGTGCGACATAAGCTGTAAGTTTGTTGTCGCTCATTTGATGGCAGTAATCCTATTCTGTTATTGTGAATAAAGTTCTGTTTAAAAAAAAAAGACCAGACACTCCGTAGAGGCGCGATCTTTTGCATAGAGGCTGCCATTCTTCCATAGGTCTGCACAGCCTCATGGAATGCTGTTCAACCAGACAACTAGCCAGGCCAGTAAGGACACATCATCCATGCTAGTCCTTGACTGAAGGAGGCTGTTCTCCTCTGTGTATATTTAGAATGTGTGTTGATTTTGAAGAGTAGGTGATGTCTGTACGTGTGATTTCTGTTGAATCATTGCTTTGGAGTATTATACAGTACAAAATGTAACCGTTGCAAGTTATAACGAATGTGCTAGCTCAGATACACCCCATGAAACTTCTCGCGCATCAAACTAGATTTCAGTTCTGGCATGCCTTGGAAGAAATGGAAATAGAAGTTAGTGACAATTTTAGCAGGCGCAGGGCTTATTCAGAGTCCTGGAAGTCTGAAAAAGTCACTGAAAAATGAAAAAGTCACTGAAAAATGAAAATATCGCTTCCAGAGTTTGAAAAGTCCTTTTTAATTGGCTCGGTCTGGAGAAGTCTTGGAATTCCCCAGAATCCGCCACAGTTTTACTCTGTGAAACGATCAGTTTTTGTGACTGAAAGGAGACAAAACTTTGAAAATCATGAGTGGAAGAAGCAGATGACTTTGGCTACTCCCACAGTGGATTTCTTTTATGATCTGCACATGTGAAAGGTGCCTTTCTTACTTGCAGTTTGTGTGGGTTTTGGCTTGGTAGACTGTGGTGAATATCTTAATACTATCCAGCCGAGAGCGGCACGGACGGCACGATTCCCTGCTGACGCACGCTCGAGCATAGCGCTCAGTCCCTGCCGACGTGCATATCTGGCCACTTTTTAATTTTTTTTTACGGTAGCTAGATAACAACTGACAGTGTTGTGTTAGGTGTCACAGGGAAGAACAAACACTCAACTAATCGAACATAGTAATTTCGGCTCATTTACTTTCAATGTGTAGACACGACTGTGCATTGAAAAACATGTCTGACAAGTAGAAAGTATACTTTGCTTACATTCTATTCCGTTCTTTTGCAACACCAAATCAGAAGATGAAGGAATGGCTGCATCTTCAAACAATTCACTTTCCTCTTCTCTTTCATAGTTTTCTATCTCTCTATCACTCCCCTCATCACCAGATCCACTTTGTAATATGATTTTAAGTGCTTCATTGAGCGAGAAATCGCTACCACCCCTTTGCCTGACCGACATTTTTTCTGGCACAGGAAATACGTGCCGCGCACCGGTGCCGCCAGTTTCTTTGTTTCAAAGCTCCTGGAGTCAGCCAAGTTCACGATAGGCAACTGAAAGTATGGCCTACAACTCGCTACGACATCCCCAAGACTAGTTACAGAGCTTATTTCCCTTGGCTCATTTTATGGAAAGTGTAGGAATTTTTTATGTTCCCGTCATGCGATAGTGGATGACACAGCAGAATGTACTGTCTGTCCGTCAGCCAGCTTTGGATGACGCGGCACAGGGGAAAGAAATCCTGTCAGGCTCTACTGGCTGACATGGCTGGAAAAGGTTAAAGAAATGAGGCAGTGCATGCCCAGCTAAACCTGTCTGCATGAAAGTAACTGCAAAGGCTGCACAGTGCTAGTTTCAGCTAGAACTGAACACGGAGTATGATGTTTGTTATGTGATAAAGACTGATGGTGGGAACAATGGTGAAGTTGCACAAAAATGTTGCACAATCTGATGAGAACAAGGGTGAAGTTGCACTATAATGTCATGCAGTATGATCAGAACAAGGGTGAAGTTGTACTATTATGTCATGCAGGGCCCGTAGTTATGACGCGGTGGTAAGCCGTTATCACGGTGGCAAGCTGTCACGGTGATAACATTCCTTCTTTTTGGTATTCTCAGACTGGTGGTAGGCCTAACACCGGTGGCAATTTTGGTGGGAAGTTATCCCTCCCACTGAGGAGTGATACAGCGCTTACCACCGGTGTTAACCTCGTTTTTGGAAGGGAAGGCAACGATGGCAGACATTGTTAGACGGCGGCGTCGAAGACATCTGCGATTAAACAGAATATTTCGTGACCGTACACATCCTTTTGAAGTGTTTGATGACGGTGAAGTATATTGTAAATTTCGACTTACAAGGGACGAGATCAGAAGGATTACGGACGAAGTGCACGATGATCTTGTTCTCGCCAATCGACAAGGTTCGCTGACCCCAATCCTGCAAGTGTTGTTGTGCCTGCGATACTATGCCAGTGGGTCGTTTCAAGACTTGTGTGGAGAGCTAATTGGAGTTACGCAGAGCACAACAAGCAAGACAGTGACGCGCGTCACAAATGCTTTGCTGCGACACGTTCCTATCTGGATTATTTTTCCAAATCAACGTGAAGCTGATCTTCAGAAAGCAAAGTTCGCCGGAGATCAAAACGGGAGGCGTGGCTTCCTGATGTTGTGGGCTGCATTGATGGAACTCAATTCGAATACAGGCACCGCCAGATAACGAGCATGAATACGTGAACAGAAAGAACTGCCACTCAATCAATGTGCAGGTGAGTTTCAAGTCTAACACTGTTAAGACAAGTAGCCTACACACACACACACACACTCACACACACACACACACACACACACAAATTATTTCTAAGAATGCGCGCGCACACACACACACACATACACCTATATTAATTATATTAATTTCATTAATTGAATTGCAGTATTAATGGCTTTGGGGTTTGTTTGTTGTTGTTTTTTACACTTTCTGATCCAGTCCTATATTCAAACATAATTTTGTGTTATTCTAAATCTGTTCTTTATTCCCCATGTCTGCTTCTTGTAAGGCTTGTTCTGAACCGATTTCTTAAATCAGATTTGTTATTTACACATGCTTTACTTCAGGTAAAGGTATAACATTTGTTGGGTACGTAGGGAAAGACGGTAACCCGCAGTGTTTAATTGTATCTGTCTGTTCAAGTAATTCTTTTCCTAGACACTTATTTTTCTCTCTTATGTTGTCGACTTAATGAATGTATGAAAAAAATATGCGAAAACAACGCAGTGTCTCTGCAAATGCCCATTGTCAACAATACACATTCTTTTCGAATGTAACCTTTTGAAATGTGCTTTGAACGCTGCTATTCCCAGAGTAAACAATGAGCAGACTAGAGATAGTCATCGCTGATCTTCTTGGCAGCAGCCTCAAAGATTATGTGATCACTACAATTTTGCACGTATGAGCTCTATAGTATTCTATGAAGCATGTGTAGTTTGTAAGCAGGCCGGTTTCAGTTATTAGTAGTTGCGGCTGTAGTTGTGTACTGTTTGTTTGTGTGTGTGTGTGTGTGTATGTGCGCGCGCGCGCGTGAGTGTGTGTGTGTGTGTTTGTGTGTGTGTATGTGTGTGTGTGTGTGTGTGTGTGTGTGTGTATGTGTGTGTGTATGTGTGTGTGTGTGTGTGTGTGTGTGTGTGTGTGTAGAAGTGTTAGTGTGAGTGAGTATATGGTATGGCTGACACTCTAAATTTTAGAAAAGTCTAAAGAAACTGAGGCCCCGGCAAGGTGTATTTACATTGTTAAAATTTTTCAAAAGTTGAATTTGAGTCTGAGGCCTTTCTAAAAAGACTGATTTTAGTCTTAACTGCAGAGTGTCACCCATGTATGGATGAGTATATCTGTAAAGCTATGTGCATGTATCTTTATGAATGTGTGCATGATTGAGTCTGTGCGCATGAGAGAGAGAGAGAGAGAGAGAGAGAGATTGTGTGTGTGAGAGAGAGAGACAGTGTAAGTGTGTGTATGTGCTCATGCGCGCGAAAGAAAAATAAAGTAATATTTAAAAAATAAAATCATGCACTGGGCATGTCTCAAGACCTTGTTTTGTTTGTAAAAAAAAAGTTAGACAAAAACTATGTATGAAGAAAATGTTTCAATGCATTTGTGTGTTACACATATTTGCTTGTGGTATGTTACAGGTGGTCTGCAATGCAGACATGGTGTTCACTGATGTTGTTGCGAGATGGCCTGGCCCCGTCACCCCTTCCCCACACTCCCCAAACGGATTTTCCCCTCTGTCTTTAAATAGATTGGTGTTAGCTGTCCCGAGGTGAAGTATGCGTCCAAGAATACAGTGATAAGTTGCAACTGGTGATAGCGTGCCACTGCCACCGGTGGCAGCTATCACCGTGGTAAGCTTACCACCAGTGACAGCCTACCACCGCGTCATAACTACGGGCCCAGTATGATGAGAACAAGGGTGAAGTTGTACTATAATGTCATGCAGTATGATGAGAACAAGGGTGAAGTTGAACTATAATGTCATGCAGTATGATCAGAACAAGGGTGAAGTTGTACTATAATGTCATGCAGTATGATCAGAACAAGGGTGAAGTTGCACTATAATGTCATGCAGTATGATCAGAACAAGGGTGAAGTTGTACTATAATGTCATGCAGTATAATGAGAACAAGGGTGAAGTTGCACTATAATGTCATGCAGTATGATCAGAACAAGGGTGAAGTTGCACTATAATGTCATGCAGTATGATCAGAACAAGGGTAAAGTTGTACAATAATGTCATGCAGTATGATCAGAACAAGGGTGAAGTTGTACTATAATGTCATGCAGTATGATCAGAACAAGGGTGAAGTTGTACTATAATGTCATGCAGTATAATGAGAACAAGGGTGAAGTTGTACTATAATGTCATGCAGTATAATGAGAACAAGGGTGAAGTTGCACTATGATGTCATGCAGTATAATGAGAACAAGGGTAAAGTTGTACTATAATGTCATGCAGTATAATGAGAACAAGGGTGAAGTTGTACTATAATGTCATGCAGTATAATGAGAACAAGGGTGAAGTTGCACTATAATGTCATGCAGTATAATGAGAACAAGGGTGAAGTTGCACTATAATGTCATGCAGTATAATGAGAACAAGGGTGAAGTTGCACTATAATGTCATGCAGTATAATGAGAACAAGGGTGAAGTTGCACTATAATGTCATGCAGTATAATGAGGACAAGGGTGAAGTTGCACTATAATGTCATGCAGTATAATGAGAACAAGGGTAAAGTTGTACTATAATGTCATGCAGTATAATGAGAACAAGGGTGAAGTTGTACTATAATGTCATGCAGTATAATGAGAACAAGGGTGAAGTTGCACTATAATGTCATGCAGTATAATGAGAACAAGGGTGAAGTTGCACTATAATGTCATGCAGTATAATGAGAACAAGGGTGAAGTTGCACTTTCATGTCATGCAGTATAATGAGAACAAGGGTGAAGTTGCACTATAATGGCATGCAGTATAATGAGAACAAGGGTGAAGTTGCACTATAAGTATAATGTCATGTGGTATAATGAGAACAATGGTGAGGTTTCACTAAAATATCATGCAGTCTGATGGTGATAACAAAGGTTAGGTTTCACTAAAATGTCATGCAGTCTGATAGTGAGAACAAAGGTGAGGTTTCACTAAAATGTCATGCAGTCTGATAGTGAGAACAAAGGTGAGGTTTCACTAAAATGTCATGCAGTCTGATAGTGAGAACAAAGGTGAGGTTTCACTAAAATGTCATGCAGTCTGATAGTGAGAACAAAGGTGAGGTTTCACTAAAATGTCATGCAGTCTGATAGTGAGAACAGAGATGAGGTTTCACTAAAATGTCATGCAGTCTGATAGTGAGAACAAAGGTTAGGTTTCACTAAAATGTCATGCAGTCTGATAGTGAGAACAAAGGTGAGGTTTCACTAAAATGTCATGCAGTCTGATAGTGAGAACAAAGGTGAGGTTTCACTAAAATGTCATGCAGTCTGATGGTGAGAACAAAGGTGAAGTTTCACTAAAATGTCATGCAGTCTGATGATGGTGAGAACAAAGGTGAAGTTTTACTACAAAGTCACATGTAGCTGGCAAGAAGCACAAACTCTCTTTCGCTCTCAACGTAAAGCGCAGATTAGCTCTGTGCCACTTTATTACATTATGAATTCTGTGCCATTTCATTGCATCAAGATTTAAAAAAATTTCTCAGGTAGTGCATACACAAAAGGTTCTGCAATAGGGTAAGTGGATATGTATTGTTAAGTTAATAACTCAGTTTGTATGCTTCTGTTAAATTTTTTGTTGTTGTGAAATGTGTGTGTGTGTATGTGTATGTGTGTGTGTGTGTGTGCGTCCGTGCATTCAATTTATATCATATTTAGTTTTATTGATCATCTTTGCAGTAACAGTATTTTCAACTACAATTTTAATCTTCCTTTGTGAATGTTAACAGTCTGTTCAGTATTGAATAGAAGTGTTTATTGGCATGAATATGTCAACATGGTTGTGTGTATTGACTGCACATGGTAAAGTGATAAATCATTGCTGCAAAGCTTCAAATTTTTTTTTTTTTTTTTACAGTGTGCATGTAGTAGAACATGGACAATATCAATACAAATGTTTTATTACAAAACTGATTATCTCAGCTTTACAAGACAAGACAAGATGAAAAGGAATGAAAAATATCAAGAATAAAACAAAACAGCAACGAAAGAAAATGAAAAGATTTACTGGAAACAATGTAATGATCAAATAGAAATGAAAAAAATATGTTGATTGTTATAGATGAAACTGGTTTGTAAATGAGAATTGACACATATAACTGCCCAGTCAAATAACTCAAAATTAATGAACCTAAATGCACATAGATAAAAAAAAAAGCACCCAACAACAACAAAACACATGCAAGGTGTACAGTGATATATATTTTTAATACACAATACAAGAACTTAATTTTTGACAAATGTGTCTTTAGATGTTACAAAGGATGGACATTAACAGAGAATGATACTCCGATCAACATCAATTTTCATTATATTTGTGAGGTGGGCAGAATTTTTTGGTGCATTTTTCAAGTCTGCTGACTGTCATGCTGATAAAGACCTATTTCACTTACTAGTCTCTTTTATATTGTATATATTTAAGTTAATGCTACTTTGCACCTTGTGTGTATTTTGGCTTGTTTTCAGCAACGCTACGGAGTGTTTCAGTCTCCTCTCTGAAAGTGATGCTGAATGTAAACGGTTTGATGACAGGGCAGAGGTGGGGGACGAGGGACACGTGGAGGTGGCCAGACCTCAGGTGACGGTGGAGGAAGAGGCAGAAGGGACCACCCCAATCAGGACAGAATGCAGAGGGAGCAAGGAGGGCATGCTGGCGGTGAAGGTGCAGGCAGGGAGATAATGGGCAGAGGTAGGGGGCGGAGGGCTCGAGGAGGTCGGCAGACCCCAGGTGATGGTTTTGGAAGAGGCAGGGGAGACCACCCGTTTCAGGACAGGACACAGATGGAGCAAGGAGGGTGCAGTGGCAGCAGAGACGCAGGGCAGGAGATGGCAAGAGAACCATTGAAAGTGGGGGGGCTCCCTCTCCCTCCGCATTTTATCTTGGCCCACAAAAAAGAAGCGGAAAGACAAGGGCTTCACAGCAGTGAAGGGGCTTCTGGTCCCATCTCTGATTTAGGACCTGCAGCTTTCCATGCTGGCAGAGAGAGAGCATGGTCCGACCGCACCAATCCTCCACAAGGTCTGGATTACCCAGCTGGGCACAGGGAAGAGCTTCCTGCTGCAGGAGAGCCTCACAGAGGCTTTGGTAGCCGAGAGTGGGGACAAGGCCAGGTGCAGGTGAGGCAGCAGAGAGATGGGGGCACAAAAAGAAGTCGAGACAATGAAGGAGGGTATCTTGATGCAGAGTCACCCGGCATCAAAAGGGTCAGAGGGGAGGGTGGCTACTGGGGGCTGCCTACTGAAAACATTGGGAATAGAAATCATCAGCAAGAAAGCGGTGGAAGATCTGATGGCAACAGAAGGAATGAAGACCGTAGGCCAGTGACAGAGAGACAAGGTAATCAAGAAAGCATGGGTAGATGGAGTGCTGAAAAGGAGTCTCATCAAAGAACTTGGCACAGAACAGGCCAGCAGGCAGCTGAAGATGCTGCTGGTCGAGGAGGTAGACCACATGCAGATGAGTCTTTTGTCCAGAGAAGTGCTTCTTTAGAATATCTGTGGACTCAATTGGAAAAACATAGAGAGCAGGATGAAAGGAGCGACATGTCCATCAGTCCCACAGACAGTCACAGCAGGGAGCAGATGTTCCAGGTGACAGAAGAAGACTTTAAGGAGGAGATGTACCGTCGTTTAAGGTTGGAGCTTAACTCTACCACCAATGCCTGGGAACGTGAGCAGCAAATTTCAAAGCATATCCGAGAAATGGCAAAGCTGTCACCCACACTGTTCCGTAAGTTCATGGCCAATGATGCCGAGCACTTGAAGGCCATGGCCACAATACAGGCAGAGAGTCGACAGCAAGAAAATGAAGAACAAAGACCTGGGGGTCCAATACCACAGGAAATTCACCCCGGTCATCTCTCTTCTGTCAGGCCAGGGCCACCTGGTCTACCAGCAGCAGAGCCACATATGTCTGGACAGCTAGACGAAAGGATTCATGCTGTGCGGACTGGCAGTGTCCGATATGGAGAAAGAAATTTGCAGGAGGACAGGGAACGTCCTTCGTCTCCCACCAGGGTTATGCGGCGTGGTTCTGATTTCTTTGATGTGGAGGAGGAGGAGATGCGCAGGCAAGATCACCTTGGCAGGGATGTCATTCCAGGTAGATACCCCAACTTGAGACCTGAACATCAAGACGATTATCTACCTTTAGGAAGCCGATTACCTTACCCAAGAGTGGAACCTTTGGATGAATATCCTGCTCCAAGACGTCATCCAGCACTGGCTATTGATCCCCGTGTGGAAGGACTTCAGACTGATCGTCCTTCCATTGATCCTGTGCTTCATAATCGATACGCACTTGATCCTTTGTCTACTCCTGAAGGTAGACACCTTGCTGTGGAGGGTCGTCATCCTCTTGAGGATCGTACCCCCTTTGAAGATCGTCATGCTCTTGAGGATCGACCTCCCTTTGAAGATCGCCGTCGTCTTGAGGATCGTCATCCCTTTGAAGGTCATCCTCGCAATGAGGATCATCCCCCCTTTGAAGGTCGTCCTCGCAATGAGGATCGTCCCCCCTTTCAAGATCGTTGTCCTCTAGAGGATCGACCTCCCTTTGAAGATCGCCGTCGTCTTGAGGATCGTCATCCCTTTGAAGGTCGTCCTCGCAATGAAGATCATCCCCCCTTTGAAGGTCGTCCTCGCAGTGAGGATCGTCATCCTTTTGAAGATCGTCCTCGCAATGAGGATCATCCCTCCTTTGAAGGTCGTCCTCACAGTGAGGATTGTCATCCCTTTGAAGATCGTCCTCCTTTTGAGGATCGTCGTCCTTTTCCTGATCCACCTCTTCATGGCCATCCACTCAGGCATCCCCTTTTATCCACCCTGGATTTAGATTTCACTGTCATGCAACAAAGAAAACCAGACTTGGCTGTTCCACCAGAGTTTCGTTCATATGAAGAAAAGCATAAGAAATATGAGGAGTGGCTGACAGCAGTGGAGAGGCGACGTTCCTCGTCTGGGAGGGAGGTGATAGCGCAGATTCAGTCAACCCAGCCACCGGTCACAATGCCTGGTGAGAGAAGACGAGAGAACAACAGCAGGCAGGGCAGACAGCGGAGACACCAGGACTCTCATAAATATGGAAGCAGGTCCTCATCCTCCTCAAGGCAGCGACCAGAATCTCCATCCACGTCTGAACCAGCAAGGAAGAGACCACGAACATCTGCAGTAACGCAAAAAGGGGGAACTGTGACTTGTGGCAGCGCCGGAGAAAACCAACACAAGCAACAGTCCTCGACACAGGAGAACAAGACAGAAAACGTGGGACAGACGGGAGAAGCAGCGGGCAGCAAGGTGAATGTGCCTGCGGATGAATTGATGTTGAGGGCCAAGAAGCTGGTGGAGCTTCAACAAGAACTGGACTGCCTGGTGAAGGAGAAGGAGGAGTGGTTGAAGAGTCGGGAGTGGCCGGCGAGGGATGACCCCCATGCTGACCCGCCCCTGCTGACCCCAGCCATGGTGCAGAACACCAAGCGACAGCTGGACATCAGCCTGCAGATGAAGGCCCTTCGCGAGGGAAAGACCGTCGCTTCTGTGCTGGAGGCGGAGGCGGCTGCCATCAACCTTCCCAGTGATCAGGTCAGTGTGTGATGTGGCATGAACGTGGAGTGAAGACATGGAAAATGTTAGCATGGGAACGTTGGTGTGAATCTGTGGGGACGATGGCGTAAATCTGTGACTGAAAGACTGGTATGAGTGTGTGGAAGATAGGGACATGGGTGTGTTGAGAGATTATGACATGAATTGATGAATCTTGGAAGATGACATATCTGAAGTAGAAGATGATGGCATGAATTTTCAGACCTGTTCATTAGTACAGTGTTGCCATATTTTGTACACGCTTTGCAAAATATGATGAACGCAACAAATCAGGAACAAACAAACAAACAAAATTGAGATGAAGTTCATGAGTGGTAACTTCACTTGCTGAGTACAGCTATGATGTTGTCTTGGTGTTCTTTGACCAAAGAGTGACAACTTGCTTACAACTCTTGCACAAAATCATGTCTGGGTGTGTCTGCTTTTTCGACAACAAGCTATTACAAACTTCAAGCCCTGAAATAGTGGAAAAAGTGATGAGAGATGAAATTGTTGCAAAGCATGCTGGTGAATCAGGTACGAAAGTAATTTAGAAGAAGATATTTTTACAGTATTTTCTACAAGATCAGTTGTCCTACTGTCTGCTGCATGACAGCAGGAAAGACAGTTCCGTCTTCACCGCCCGCTTAAAAAAATTTTTCGATGATGAAACTTCCTCTCACATTTATAAAAATATGGTCAAATTTCAGTCGTACACGCCTTGAAACTCCTTGAATTCTGAGAGCGAATGTCAAGACCTTGAAAACCCTTGAAAATCAATAAAATGTGGTTCTGTTGATCAAACCTTCTTGAAAACGTTTGAAAATCAAGCCATCAGCTCCAAAAATGTGTAATGTGGTGAAAAGTTTGATTTTTCTGTGTTCAGGTTGATGAAAAATTATTTAAAAACAAATTCTTACAACTTCGTCGCTATCCTGGATTGTTGTCTGCTATTTAACCAAGGGAGATAATTTGTAACTTCATTAATTGTTACGCATGCATTGTAGCCTTCAATTGAAAAAAATAATTCTTGAAAACCTGTTGAAAACTTCTTGAATTTTGTTCTTGGGAGTCTGTAGGAACCCTGAATTTGTATGCTCTTTTTGCAGAAAATATGCTCATGTTCGTTAAATGGTGCTCATATAGCAGTTTGGGGTTAACAGGTCTGAATTTGTGAAAAATGATAGTAAGTTTATGGATAAATGTGGCAATGTTAACTTATATATAAGCGATGGAATGAGTGTGGAAGATGGTTGCAGAAATGTTGAACTTGAAGACGAGTCGTCAATGCGTGAAAGACAAATGATGAAATTGTATGGAAGATGGTATCTTGAGAGTGTGGAAGATGGTGGCATGAATGTATGAGAGGCGATGGTATTTTTTATGAGTGTGAGCTGCCACTTCATCATTTTCATGGCATACAGCTGTCAGAATGATTTTTAAGGATTTCTGGACAGGTGGTTGTTGGGAGCTCTTACGCTTATGAGATTCTCTTGTTCATCATCTGATGGCCTGATACACTGTTTTATTGCAGAAGGAGAAGACAGTAGGGGCCCATGCAATCAACTGCTGTAAGCGATGTAACCTGGTGTTTAACAATATCCATGACTTTGTCTGCCATCTCTCTTCATATGCACACCTGCAGGTTGGTCTGGCTAATGGTTTGCTTGGAGTTTGTATACACACAAGCATGTGCATATGTGGTTGAACATGTACACGCACACAAGCACATTCATGCACGTGCGCGCGCACACACACACAGACAGGCACATACACACACACACAAGCACAGACACACACAAATGTGCGCCACACTACACAACACCACAACACACATACACACGCGCATACACACACAACACGCACGCGCACAGCCCTGATGTGGCCCTCTGCGGTCGGCTGGGCTATAAGCAACATTATCTATCTAACACGCACGCGCGCACACATGCAGCAGACACACACACGCACACACACACACACACACACACACACACACACACACACACACACACACACACACACACACACACACTGGCACACACACGCATGCATGCATGCATGCACGCATGCATGCACACTCGCTCACATCTCTGTGCAACTGAAGTTTCTTCTGGTGTGCAAAACATGTTTCTGAGCTCAGAGATCATGACAGGCTTGTGAATTATACATGTTTACTGACACAGAAAATTAAAGGAGTGAAAGGTAAAGTATTTCTTACACTCCTGTAAACCCAAGTGAAAACTAAGCATCAGCAAATTTCCCATTGTTGTCAGATTTGTGCTCACACATTGGGTGTTTTGAGTTTTCCTAGCAGCCTATGTCAATGCATCAAAATTCTCCTTTAACTGTTGATGAATATGCTAGTAAGGGGTCACTCTTCTGAAAACTTTGTGTTGCGACACAAGAGGCAAACAAAAAACAAAACAAAACAAAAACAACAAAAAAACAAAACAAAGAAATTTCAACATCTGATATGCAAGACGCATTGGGAATCTAGATAAATACATGTTTGTTTAACATGTTTGCAAAGAAAAATCAGCCAACACAAATACTTTGATGCTAGTGTGTGTGTGTATGTGTGTGCGTGTTAATAACATGACAGCATAGTGTCTGTCATGACATATTTTCTTTAAAATTGCTGTTATGGAGCTTCACTCAATACCAGTTTAACACTTTGTCGATGTTGAGGTTATGATTGAGTGATCTGAGATTGAAACAAACAGTTCTTTTGGTTAGGACAAAAAGTAAGCAGTTTGGGTTGTGACATATCAGTGCTGTATGTTGTGATTTTTTAAATGAATTTTTTTTTGGTGCGTATGGCCTTACTCTTTCCCCATTAAACTGTTCTTTTCATCCAGAAGGTAAATGATATAGCCAGCAAAGGTGATATTTGAAAGAGTCACTGATTTAACAAAAAGTTAAAGGAAATAAGTCTTTGGCAGACAAGGACACCACACCCCAGTTAACTTGCCTGATCAGATTATTACTTTTTGTTTTTTGGTTTCAGGTCATCTTAAAATATGATTGCCACTGTATCTAAACACATGAAAATCAATATTGACTTGGTTATCATTGTTAACTTGACATGAAATGACAGGTTTCGCAGTTGGCACCAAGACCAACATAAGTTTAGTGTCCCAAATTCTGATGGGGTTTTTTTTTTGGAGGGGGGGGGGGGGGTATTTTGTCTGTGGTATCTATTTTGATAAAGTTGACTGCGGAATGAAAGAAGACTTCAGACTCTTCATGTCCATGAAATTTAGAGGTTCACTACCAAAATAATAAAAAGGTGAGTGAGAAAACACCTCTCACCAAGTCTCGGTGACACCACCATCGCTGGTGATTTGTGGTGATGTCTTGTTTGAATGGCCTTAAATTAAGAATAAGTTAAAGTTATAACAAATGTCAATTTATTTTGCTCACCCATACCTGACTATATGAAATGCGGTCTCATTGTTAGATTGCAAGAATGTTATGTTTTAAGCATTAAACAGATCATATTTCATCCAAACTGAGGGACCACCCCACACTCAAGATGTAACCAAAGCAAGTTTTCCTGCACTTTTTTTTTCTGCTTTTAACACATCTGGTTCAAATTCAAGAGAGAGAGAGAGGGAGAGGAAATAAAATATATTTGAAAGAAACAAAATTGTATAACAATTGTTTGGAGAACAAGTTACGCAAGCAGCATTTTTGAAATTTTCTAAAGAAAACAATCAACCAAATGTACTCACTTTTGAGAGTGAACCTGTGATTTGGATATTAGCAAAGTGGTGTTAGGTCATCTAAACCATCAAAATTACGAAGTTTAAAACAAAGTAATGAAATAAGAAAAAGCATTTTCCATGACTGAAAAGTCACAGAATTATGTTCAAAGATACCAAAAAGTCATAGAATTAAAAATAAAGCATTCTAGAATCACAAATGCACTTTTTTTTTTAAGTGTGTGTAATTGTCAGTGTAAAATAATCGAGCAAACATTTAATCTGATACAAGCAAGTAAGGAGATGTTTAATGTGTTAAAGTGGCTTTCGCTGTCACACAGTTACACAGAATGGCATAGCAAGAACATTGAAAAGGCATGAACATTGCACCCAGTATGTGGTCAAATACCTTTCAGCTAAGATTGAAATACTGCTTTGACATAAAAACAAAATGTTATGATTGCTTTACATGAAAATGTCAAACACTGCCTGTTCTAAGTTCTTTGTGTATAACATTATCATCTCTGTTTGTAAGAGGAATTAACTTTTCCATTAGTTAGGACCTAAAACTTAAGTATAAAACATGATTGCGTCCGTTAAATGGTGGAAGGAAAACCAAGAAATGTCTTTTATACTGCAAGCAATTGTGACGGCATGGGTGACAGGAATGGCTGCCATGCCGTCATGATGACAGCACAAGCAGAAGTTAAGGAGACTGTTGTGATATGGTGTAAAGTCACAGGCTAGGTTTATGCAGTGTTGTGATATGGTGTAAAGTCACAGGCTAGGTTTATGCAGTGTTGTGATATGGTGTAAAGTCACAGGCTAGGTTTATGCAGGGAATATATCTAACCATGCTGACATGGCGTCATGATGACTGCACAAGAAGAAGTTAAGGAGACTGTTGTGATGTGGTGTTAAGTCACAGCCTAGGTTTATGCAGTGTTGTGATACGGTGTAAAGTCACAGCCTAGGTTTATGCAGTGTTGTGATATGGTGTAAAGTTACAGCCTAGGCTTATCAGAGATGGGATTTTTCCGCCGATTGGCGGATTTCCGTCTTTTTGATGGCCCCAGGGGTCGTTTTTGAGTCAGTGTAAATCCGTTGAGAAAATTGGGGGGGGGGGGGGGGGGGGGGGGGGGGTAGAGGTAGGTTTGTGATGAAGCTAATGTACGGCGAGAGGTCGATCGATATTGTGTTCTCAATTGATCCGTTCGCAAATGGATGTTTCCGGTTTCTGCTTGGGCCGGTCGAGACTGCTGTCTTTGTTTTCATTCTGCGGTTAACCGAAACCATCAAAGCGGAAGTTGATGTTTGAGAATGCGGCAAACTGTTTGCGAATTTTTTTCCTGACGCCATTTTCTTTCGGTTTGACGAGAGTGGCGAAAACCAGAATGTTTCGTCAGATAGCAGAAAGCGAGAAAGTTCTTGCGAAGCAAGTCGATGCTTCAGTTAAAAACAAATGGACTTGGAAGTGGTTGGAGGAGGAAGTGAGCGCAAAAGTGATGCTGACCAGTTCCAAAGGCGCCGTCAGCCACAGTGTGATTCTCAGACTGAAAGACTGCATGAGGAAAATCACCTATCCAGGACAAGCAGTCTGCACATGGTGTAATGACGCGATCAAGTATGGCTCACGGGGCAAGTCAGCATTGATCAACCACGTTCTTGCTGAAAAGCACCTAGCAAGAGTGAAAGATCGTCTTACAAACGAGACTCTTGGATCGTTTGGAGCATCGGCGAGTCTACCCACCACCCCCACTCCCACCCCGTCTGTCTCTCTCTCTCTCTCTCTCTCTCTCTCTCTGTGTGAAGAGTAATGCTATTTGTTTTGTTGAAGTAATGATATTAATAATATTGCAGGTTATCTCCAGATAGATATGATGAATCTGTAGAACCCCCCCCCCCCTTTTTTTTTCTTCTTCTTGATGTAATGCCCACAATCATCGAGCTGATTATTTTGTAATGAAGGTTCTCTTTGAAAAAACAGTTTACATCAATGTCACAGTATACACAATTGTGTAGTCAATATTTTACGTAATAAATAGCATACAACAAACTATTTTAGTGAGAGAGAGATCAAAACAAAAAAATTGCAAGGGTGTTATTGACATTCTACAGACAAGCAAACAAAACATAAGTAAACAAACAGACGATAGTACGGAAAAAGTCATAGTAGTAGTAGTAGTAATAATAATAAGAATAATGTTTTTTACCTATACCACCCACGGATGTTAACTATGTCTATGATACCACCGCGTCACAAAAATCTTTTCTTTTCTGGTATAGATATCATGGGGGGAAAAAATCAGTTACACACATTCATACAAATGAGCAGACCGGCAGATATGCATGCATACTTATACTCTGGTGACTAGATTTAGCAAGTGACATCATTAATGTTGAGGAGTATCAGAAGTGTGAAAGTGTTTTTTTTCTTATTGTAATAGAGATGGATCAAGTTGAAAAGAAAAAAAAAAACTGCTTGTGGGCACACAATGAGTTAAACCTTCACAATTTGCACACTTTGAATATGATCCTTAGTCAACTCTCTCACTTATATTATTCTATAAAGGAATCAGAATCCTCCGTGGTATTTTGAAGGACAACTATAAGAAATTATTTGATTGGTGTTCAGGTAAACTTTTTTAATAAGTATTTTGAAGGATGGCTATTACTATTAGAAACTAAACTGCTCGCTGAAATGTGGTGATGTGAAGGACAGTAATGAGAAACTGACTTGCAACTGCTGGAAAATTGTGTGACTATTAGCAACTGGAAAATCACCAATCCTGTGTCAATGGTCTTCATGATTTCCTGACAGACATCAATGGCGAAGATGAGACAGTCTTTTTTTTGTAGGATCAAGGTTATTAATACTTTTGAATACTTTGGTGTCTCAGATGCTGATTTTTGCAGGTTAAATTCTAAAAAATCTTCAGCTTCAGGGGGCTTCGCCCCCTCACCCCCACCAGGGGCCTTGCCCCTGGACCCCACCGGGGGCCTTCAGCGGCCCCGGACCCCCACCACTTTTTTTCCTCCTTTTTCACATTATGAGAATCCCATCTCTGCTTATGCAGTGTTGTGATATGGTGTAAAGTCACAGGCTAGGTTTATGCAGGGAATATATCTAACCATGCTGACATGGCGTCACAGAACCAGCGTCCATCGAGCCACCTGTGGCAGAAGGAGGCAATGAAGAAATACCGCAAGAAGGACACAGCCGGGGGAGAAAAGAGCTGCCCTGTGAAGGTTGGTACCATGCTCTGGGCCTGAATCCTCACTGTCTCCCTCTTTCAGGCAGGTGTAATTTGGCCGAGTCCAGTCATAATAGGAGATTGAACACAGAGTTAGGACAGCCTGAATTCTCACTGCCTGTCCTCTTTCAGGCAGGTGTAGTTTGGTCGAGTCCAGTCATAATGGGAGATTGAACACAGAAATAAGGACAGATTTATTTTGAGGGGAAAAAAAACATGACAAGCTTGCACTTACAGCATTTTCTTGGACTGTTACCTGTGTGATTGGTGATCAGTTTTTGGATGGCGTGTGTGACAGTCATCAAGAACACGATGGCGCGTTGCCTGTTCATGGACAAGACAGCATCTCTGTCGTTTGTGTGATATAATTTATTTTACGGTTTAGATGTCAGTATCATTGTACCGATGGCACTGAATAAATCATGACTTTGCTGTCATGATTTGAATAAGTTTGGATGAGGTCATGCATTATTTAAAAAAAATTAAATAAATTAAAGAGAGAGGGAGCAAGAGACATTTAAGGGTATGATTTGGGCTGACTGCTGTGAGCATTTGAGCTTCATATGTAAAGGTAATTGTGTAAGACAGTTAAGAAAAGAAATGAAAATCCTTTAACCTAATGGCTGTAGAGGTTATGAACTGTCAGATATTCGCTGTGTCAAGGGCATAGTAGTAAAGAAACAGAGCCCACTCCTTCCCCTCTGTTTCTGGAGCCTTCCCTGAGCTGTGCTGGGTACCTGTTTCATGCAGAGCGGACTGAGGGGGTTTTACCCATGAAAATTGAGGCCATGACTTGCAATAGTAGTTTGATCTTGCTGCCATCAGCTCCAGCCAGAACGTCCGGACCATTCGACTACAGGTTGCTCTGTGAGATAGGCAAGCACAGAAGGCATGAAAATGTGAAAATGTGCATGTATAGAAACTTTCCTTACTTAATCAGTGGGTACCACGCTCCGCTCTCACTCCTCCTGGCAAAATTGACCCAAATTTGATTGGTCTCTTTTGTTGGCACTGCTGATTTTTTTTTTTTTTTTTTTTTTTGAAAGATATCATTCATGGTTGACATTCAGATTTGACAACAGCTTGTCTGTGAAGCAAAGGCAAGGGAATAAAAGGCAGGGCCACTTCTGCTGCAGGACTTGATCCCACTTGGCGTATGTAGATTCCATTTATTGCCTGAAGACACCTGATGCCCACAACTGGATCAGGCCAGTTGCAAGCTTTAAGTAAGGACTGCACACCTTCAACTGGATTTTTTTTTGTGGTCCCACGTTCCATATTCTCTTGATAGTCATGACCCTGCCCTGCTTGTTCCAGCTCCCTCACATAGCAGCCTACCCACACAGCAGCTTGAGAAACGTGATACTGATACCCAGCCAAACTCCCATCTCAGTGTTGCTCAGGTCCATTGGCAGTATTGAGAAAAGACTGATTGGAGATTTTTAACAGTGATTTGTTTGGGTTATGCGCTCCTGATCCATTCTACGATCAGAAGTAGATAACCCAGATATATGTGTGTGGCTTGCTTTCAAGCTGTTCCTTGGCAAATTTGCTCACTTGGGGTGTTTAAGTTCAAAGCATGCAACGTGATGAACATGATGTACTGCACTTGTGTGGGCTAAGCTGAAACGCATGTGACTGCACAAAATCGATTCTGTGGAGGAGTGAGGTGAAGCTGTTTTCATCGAGGATGTCCATGCGTGTCAGGGACAGACTTACCCAACAAAGCCATGATTGGCATAGTTGCAAGTGTGTCTGTGTGTCGAATATCAACATGAACACCATAAGTATACTGCTCAAAATTTGCGAAGTGTAGACATATAGACGTTTTAAACCATCAAAGACGAACATCAAACAGTTGCCTTTTTTCACCCATTTTGTTCAGTGAAACCGTCATAAAATTTCAATTAACAGAAAAAAAGATTGGAGGATGATTCCGTTCATTTAAATCAAGAACAATTATTAATGAACAAATAAGGTAACTCTTGCTCCTATGATGAAATAAATACATGACCATAACTCTAAACGAATGGTGCTTACAAACACCGAATTGCCTAGCAGAAGTGACGGCGCCCAGCACACAGAACAAACGAGGAGACAACCCCAAATCGTTTTGAGTTATGGGCATGTATTTCTTTCATCATGAGCTGTTTGGAATTATGGGCATGTATTTCTTTCATCATGAGCTGTTTGGGATTATGGGCATGTATTTCTTTCATCATGAGCTGTTTGGGATTATGGGCATGTATTTGTTTCATCATGGGAGCAAGAGTTACCAACTTGTTCATTACTTACTGTTTACTGTTCCCTGCCTCATCTAAGATTTACTTTCAAGAACAATTTGTGATGCCCCTTAAAATGCACAAAGAACAGAACAGGGGAAATTTCTGATTTTACAGTTTTTGCATTTTGTGACAACAGAAAGTCATTCACTGGTGTGTGGGAGACCCCCTCACTATAGTAACAGCCTGGCAACACAACTTGATGCAGTGGAAGAGCGTTTGGGTCTTCTGCTGATCCATTTTGTCCACTCCTCCACCAGGTACTGTTCCAGTTCCTGCAGACTTCTGGGCTGCTGTGGACAGCTGCTAACAGCTTCCTATAAAAAATATCCTTGACCACATCAGAATTGCTTACTAGCATCTGGATGGTCTCTTTGTGGCCTTCTCTCCACAGTCATTATGGCATCCATCTTGAAATTCAGAAGCATCTGGGTGGTCTGACTTAGAGATCTTGTTAAGATCCAAGATCTTTGTTTTCTGAAGCTAACATTGTGATTGTCAGTTTTAAAATGGATTCTCCTAGGTTAAAAGGTCGTGATCAGGTTAAGCAAAATGTTCATTTTGGTCAAAGGAAATTGAAAGAAATTCCACACTCCTACCTTTTCTACGATGGAAAGTGCCAGAATATTCCTTTGATATTGGAAAACACTTCGGTTGTCATGCTTAAGGATAACAAGCAGTGGACGGTCATCCTGTAAGTGCGCACAGTCATTCTGTAAGTGCGCAGACTCTCAGGATCTTTTGATGTGGCCCTTATTTCTCGGACGAAAGAGAAAACGTCTCCGTAATGAGTGAATCTGACATATCTTACGGGGAACATTAGCAGAGAAAAGTGGAATCTGATGCATGGTGTTTTGTCCTCCATTAAAACGACGGTGATGTTTCAAATGCAGAGGTCCCAATCTGAGACATTTTCAGTGTCTTCGGGTGATTTCAGTGAAGCCGTGATATCTGCAACCAAACAGAAACAGAAACTGACTTGATCTCATGGTTGTTTGGCCATCATCCCAGGTTGTGGTGACACTGCTGCACTTTTGCACCAGAAAGGAAATGCTGTTCTCCCATGGGTGTGTAAGAGTGTCTGCAAAAGCTGTGAACTGACTGTGGAAGTGCTTGTTCATGAGACTGACTGGGGTTGTTCTGCAAAAGCTGTGAACTGACTGTGGAAGTGCTTGTTCATGAGACTGACTGGGGTTGTTGGCCATGTTATTGAAGGTGCTTCACTTCACATTTAGCCATCTGTTTTTTTTTTTTTCTGTTTATTAACTTGTCGTTTTTTTGTTGTTGTGTGAGATGAACCAGGAATGGATTTAGGGCGTGGTTTTTTTCCCATGAAGCTGGATAGAACTGGGCTGATTACCTGCTTGTCTTCTATGGCTGAGCTTATTTCTGTTGATAGCACAGTGTTCTTTTTGCTACTGCCTTCTGTGCTAGGCATTGGAAGAAAGGCGTGACTGCTGCTGCTTTCATTGATGTTTTGGGCTTGACGGATGATCACATTCAACATTTGCAACATTTTGTACAAACACATATAAGGCTGTCACCCAAATGTATTTTGTAGTGACCCTTCCTGCCCAATAGTTCCATGCCGATTCAAAACGTGTTCTGTGTGGGTTAAAAAACAACAACAACAACAGTGAAGTGAGTGAATCTGCTTTTACTTCCTGCCGTGAATAGTTTTCTTTTGTCACACAGTGTGGCATTGGGTTTGCCTGTGAACTTCTCAATAACTGTGAAAAATGCCAGCATAAGGACAAGACAAGACTTACAAACAATATCAGCTTGATGGAAGAACATGTTATCCAGACTTTTTGGATAAAGGGTTCATTTCAGCATGGAAAGAAATATTGGAAAATTGAGCCGCCATGATACTTTGAAAGTCTTTTCAACAAGTTTTGGGGGCGAACAGGATGAAGGTGAAGGTTGATCTGAGTTAGACTGTGCTGTGATCTTCTGTGAATTGTCCTGTTGCAACAGGCAATCTCTTCTCTTCATTTTCACAAATGAAAGTAACCACTGAACCAGATGTGTTCAGTGTAATGATGGTTTGTGCAAGAGAGTGGTGCTTCCTTACACCCAAAAGTTCTCATTGTCGGTACCTGTGGTTGGATGGAAAAGATGATGTTTGTTTACCACCTTATATTACCTTAGATATATAATATTTCATTGATTTGGGAAGGAAGAAGAAGGGGACTGAATGTGGTGTTCCCAGTGATACGGGTGGGTTGATCAGCTCGATAAGCAAAGTAATGAGGAAAAAAAGGACCAGGCATTCTGCAAATTTGCGTACATCAATGGCAAGGTATTAACCCTTTTGCTGCTAGAGCATATTGCACATATATGCTTCCCAACGCCAGGGAATTTTTAGGAAATCGGGGGTAATATAGAAAAAAAAATTCTAGCATGCAAACTGTAAAGGACAAATAAAGAAGGAATATGTTTTTGCAAAGAAATTGAATTGGATACTGTCGTCGATGGAGTTCAGGTGAGTGGTGCTTCACAGCTTCACCACTCACCTGAATTCCATCGACGACGGTATCCAATTCCCTTCGGAAACTGAAGCAGAAGGGAAGATCCCGTTCCTGGACACACTCATCACCTGAACCCATGACGACAGGGTGGAGGGCCACCGTCTATAGGAAACCCACCCCCACTGACCAATATCTGAACTTTCATTCTAACCACCCCCTCCAACACAAGAGATCTGTTGCCAACACCCTCATGCACAGAGCCTTTGTACTGTGTTCCACTAAGGATGAAGAGCTGAAAGAAGAACACGTCAAGACTGCCCTTTCTGCTAATGGATACCTTGCATGGATGTGGGACAACCCTCGAGTTCGCTACCCTTCTTCTACAGATACGGACAGTGTGAAAGTGGGGATCCCTTACATTAAAGGAGTCTCAGAGCGTCTAGCCAGGACCTTCCAGCAACATGGATGCAAAGTGTTCCATAAACCCACCAACTCGCTACGCCAGCAACTGACCCATGTCAAAGACAAAACGGACCCCCTCAAGCAGTGTGGTGTAGTGTACCAGGTATGGTGTCAAGGCTGTACCCATACCTACATTGGCGAGACAGCAAGACCACTCACCACCCGTCTACAGGAACACCAAAACCGATCTACTTCTGCCATACATGAACATCTACAAGCCACAGTTTCAGCCCCAAGAAACCAAGATCTTATCTACAGAGCCCTTCCTCACAAAAAGAAAAGTTAAAGAAGCCATCGAAATTTAGACCAGACGCCCCAGCCTGAACAGAGATCAAGGCTTTGAACTTCTCCCCATCTACAATCAGATCCTGACAACTGCTCACCCCACACAAACAGTCGTCCCACCTGGCCTCGCTGCCACAACAGCATCAATGAGCTGAAGAAGACAGGGCGACCCTGTCAAAATATTCTCTAAATAAGTTTTTGATTCTGAGTCTAACTACTTTTCTAATGCATACATGGAGTCAGTAGTTCTTCAGTGTGTAATACCACTCAAAACACGGGCCATAACATGCATCTCCTTCTCTTTGTGCTTTCAAACCAGAGTTTCCTGCAAAAGCAGGTATTTGGGGCAGCTTTCTGTTTGGAGACAGTCAAGTCCCAGTGAAGGCAAGATTTCTCTCGCCTCCATGGCCATGCCTCCTTCCATGCACTCTCACTGAACTCAGAATTCCTGCCTGCATCCCTCCTCTACCTCTCCTTCTCTCCCGTCTTCTCTGTCTGCATCCCTCCTCTACCTCTCCTTCTCTCCCGTCTTCTCTGTCTGCACATGTGCTAGCTGGGCCCCTCTCACTGTCAGTATCACTCTTGCTGAGTGCAAAGTCCATGTGCTAGCTGGGCCCCTCTCACTGTCAGTATCACTCTTGCTGAGTGCAAAGTCCAAAGTGGTAACAGCCTCAACGCGATCAACTGAATCTGCAGACTGACCGTCGTCTGCTACAACGGGCTGAACAGCTTGCTTCAACAAGCGTCAGACATCACTGTCTGACTCATCACTGTCGTCATCACCTTCATGTTCCAAGGAATCAGTGAACAATAGACCATCTCTGTCATCATTGCTATCAGTAATCATTTGCACTGTTTGCAAAGTTACGTAAGTTCGCAGACTGGGCTCAGGACCACTATCTGTTATCGTTGAAGGTTCTGCCGCCGTTTTTTTTGCAAATGAGGCAAACCTCTTTTCCATGTGGTCCAGTTACCGAACCATCAAGAATAAAGGGGACTTCCCCCTGATGTATGCTTGTTTACATGGTGTTTTTACACTGCAGGCACATGAGGCTCACTGTTGAACATCTCTTCAAGCCACATTGAAACCGAACTCGCTGATGGCTTATTGGCAATCTCCTCTGTTCGGCAATCTGATGAAGAGATGCAAATATGGAATCTAGAATGGAATGTATAGTTGCTGTCGGTTGAAAGGTAGGTGGTTTTGCTATGACTGTTGCTGACAGACATGAAGAGAAGAGAGCTTTGAACACTAAAACTGATTGCAACAGGTGCAGAAATGCTGGTGGCCACTTTGGCTCTATTCTGCCCCCTCTGCTCCGAGCTGTGCCCCGACTCCAAGGTGGCTGAGGCTCACCTCAGGAGTGAGCAACACTATGACAAGTATAAGGTGAGTGACCCGGTGCCTGCAGGTGAGTCAGTGACCCTTGACAATACGGTGCTGACCGTGATGAGAGATGTGAAACACTGACGTGATAGAACAGCCCAGCTGATCATCTGCATGACGAAGGGATAAGGTAAGTTATGATGTACCGCACAGTCTGGAACAAGGTAAGTATGGAAGAGAGTCGAGTAGTGCGCGCTGTCTTCCGCTGTGAATAAAAGATGGAGCTGGTGGATTTCTTGATCACCCGGTTAGTGCACATGCAGACTCCGCTAATGACTGAGGATGAGCACCCCAGTTTGTGTGTTTGAACTTCGGATAAGCAGGTGAAATGTATTTCAATTCATGTCAGAGTTTTGCGAGCTGTGGAAATGAGAGAGTGTACCAGGATGCTGCGAAAGGAGGTGGGAATGGTCAGGTGTTCCCACTATGTCCTCTGAAAGGAGGTGGGAATGGTCAGGTGTTCCCACTGTGTCCTCTGAAAGGAGGTGGGAATGGTCAGGTGTTCCCACTGTGTCCTCTGAAATGCCACGATAGCATGCAGACTGCAGCAACCATTGAAGACGGAGTGTGCCCAACATCTTCGAGACCATGGGATACAGTGATGTGAGAACACAGCACATGCAGACTGCAGCAACCATTGAAGACGGAGTGTGCCCAACATCTTCGAGACCATGGGATACAGTGATGTGAGAACACAGCACATGCAGACTGCAGCAACCATTGAAGACGGAGTGTGCCCAACATCTTCGAGACCATGGGATACAGTGATGTGAGAACACAGCACATGCAGACTGCAGCAACCATGAAGACGGAGTGTGCCCACATCTTCGAGACCATGGGATACAGTGATGTGAGAACACAGCACATGCAGACTGCAGCAACCATTGAAGACGGAGTGTGCCCAACATCTTCGAGACCATGGGATACAGTGATGTGAGAACACAGCAGAAGATATGTGGAAGGTCTGTAAGTGTTGCGTCAAAGGGTTTAAACAACTCGTCAACAGCTGTCAGGTATCTTCCAACCCCTACAAGTGTAAGGTAAGTGATTGATGGCGATTACCTCTGTCAAATAAGATATACAAAGCAAATGGCTTGTGACTTCTGAAATTTGGCAGCACTGACAAAGTGAGTGGTCTACTGTAAAATCAAGGTAAGTAGTTGAGATATATTAGGGTAGTCTATGATATACAGATTCTAGGCTGGCATACCAAAGATACAGCTATTCAGATTCTTTTTTTCCTATCATGCCTTTGTATATACAGTTATTCAGATTCTTTTTTTTTCCATAATGCCCTCCTACTGTGAGGAAAAATCTGTTTGTGATGCACCATTGAGTCAATCAGTATTATAAAGCATCGGTGGTAGTAGGGCTCAGTCAGTGGGACAAGGTACCAGTGAATGATACAAGGTATCATGAGGCAGTACATGCTGCCAGTGCAGAATACAAGGAGTCGGTCAGTTACACAAAGTGTCAGTGGGCGGTATTACAAGCAGTTAATGAATGGTGCAAGGAGTCAGTCAAGGATAGAAGCAGTCAGTGAAGCGTAAAAGGAGTTGGTGAATGGTACTTCTTCTTCTTCTGCGTACGCAGGCTGATACTTCTGCGGACACTCCCTAGATGGACAGGCAAGTATTAATCCCATCTACCCAACCAAAGGGAGTGGAGTTTTGTGTGCATGACCGTTTTTTTTATCCCACCATTAAGGCAGCCATACTCCCACCTTCAGGGAAAGGTGAATGGTACAAGGTGTCAGTACATGTACAAGACGTCATTGGGCAATACTAGGGGTCGGTGAGAGGATACAGTGAGTTAGCAGTGTGAGGAGTCTGTCAAGGATACAGTGAGTTAGCTGTGTGAGGAGTCTGTGAAGGATACAGTGAGTTAGCTGTGTGAGGAGTCTGTGAAGGATATAATGAGTTAGCTGTGTGAGGAGTCTGTGAAGGATACAGTGAGTTAGCTGTGTGAGGAGTCTGTGAAGGATACAGTGAGTTAGCTGTGTGAGGAGTCTGTGAAGGATACAGTGAGTTAGCTGTGTGAGGAGTCTGTGAAGGATACAATGAGTTGGCTGTGTGAGGAGTCTGTGAAGGATACAGTGAGTTAGCTGTGTGAGGAGTCTGTGAAGGATACAATGAGTTGGCTGTGTGAGGAGTCTGTGAAGGATACAGTGAGTTAGCTGTGTGAGGAGTCTGTGAAGGATACAGTGAGTTGGCTGTGTGAGGAGTCTGTGAAGGATACAATGAAGAAGGTGTCAAGTCAATCAAGAAATGAGTCGGTCAGAGCCGCAAGGATCAGTGTTAGCACAAGGTGTAGGTGAGTTGTGCAAGGAAGTGGTGAGTGATACAAGGTGTTTACCAGTGCTACAAGGGAAATGGTTAACAGTGCAAGGAGTTGGTTTGTGGTTCACTGAGTTTGGTCAGTGGTACATGGAGTAAGTGTGTAGACGATGAGAACTACAGGGAGTCCACAAGTCATGCACAAAGCCTGTGTGTGGCTCAAAGGTCACTGAGAGGTACAAGGAATCGGTGAGAGGTAGATTCAGTCTGTTTTTTCAAGGGGTCATTCGCTTGTGCCGTGAGTAAGGGTTTGGTACAAGGAGTCATTAGAGGTATGAGGAGTCCACCAGTTGTGAGAGTGGGCGAATGATATGTGGAGTCAGTTGACTGGTGCAAGACATCGGGTGCAGAAGGAGGTAGTCGTACAAGAAGTCTGTGAATGGGACAAAAAATCAGGGCATAGCACAAGCAGTAAGCAAAAGGTAAGGAGTTTGTCGGCTGTATAAGGAGTTGATGAATGATGCAAAGAATCAGTTGTATATAAGAGTCCGTAAAGTGCCAATTCTGCAAGCAGTCAGTGAGAGAGACATGGAAATCGCCAGTGGTGCAAGGAGTCATTATGGGTTTTAAGTGGGTGATTGATGATCATCAGTATGGCAGGAACAAGAGTTGGTTTGTACACTAGTGAAACATGTAGATGTGTCACAGTGAGCTACCTTCTTTTTTTTTTCTCTGTCTTAATTTCTGTGCCATTCCAGTGTCACTATCAGGAAATTTGAGCACCAATCTCGGAGACACATCTGTTCAGTGGATGAACTCGACTTTATGGTTCCTGTCCTCCCAGCTGAGCTGATAGCAAACTCAACTCTGGGTAGAAGCTGGTCATGGGCCAAAAATTCTGTGAATATAAATGGCTTTGATAGGAATCGAACCCTTGATCTCCCAGCCCAGAATCCTGAACACTAACTAATGTGTCACGATGGCTGGTACATGGGGAGTTGCCTATCACAGGATAAAAAAAGTGACAATAACTTGTATGAAAAGGCAGTATTTGGTTTGTTGTCGCCCCTACTGAAAAAAAAAAAAAGAAAGAAAAAGAAAAAAGAAATTAGAAAAAGTTTCAAACGTAAAGAAAGGAAGGAAACATAAGGGAGGGAAGATTTTCGTTAAAATTGTATTTGGCGTCATAGTATCATGTCAAGTTGAAAGCTGTAAGCATTTTTCTTGCAAGGCTGCTGAATTTTGTGACTTATGCAGCTACTGAAAATGCTACAAAGTGCCTCCACCCTTCTTGCCCACATGGCTTAGTCTTACTGGGAGTGTATCGTGTATGCTGCCCTTTTGTCGGTTTGTTGAAACTTCCTTGCAAGAGCACTCTGCTTGTGACTCGCATCTCTCCCTCTTTACTATACAGCTGATGCAGCATTTTCGTCAGACACAGTTGCCTCAGCAGTTACAGAGTAAACAGCAACCTTCCCCGAATGGTATTTTCATTTCCGATCCAAACAAAACTACACAGCAATGACCTTGTCCACTACTAAGCCTCCAGAGCCACTAGTTTACAGAGCCCCAAGCCTGGATCCCCAGATCCATCCCGCAGGAAGTCCATGGCATCATGTCCGTCTGTGGTGGTGTCCTGGGCTCAGCAGACGAATTGGTTCAGTGTAGAAGGACGGGCACTCGAAGGTTTGATGGAGCACCACTCAAGCAGGATCCTTTTATACAGGGAAAGGAGTTTATCCTCAAAGTGATTTCTCAGCTTCTACTCCCAAGAAATCACCATGTGCTTTGAAGACCCAGGCCTGGTTTCTATGGCTGGCTCCGTGTTGTCCACCTCTGGGAAGGGGGTGATGTGGTGGTGATCCGTGTTAGATCACTCCTGACCGAATGTCATGTGGACATCCAGGATTCCAAATGTCTGAGCAACTGTGGTAGCTCAGTTGATTTCAAGGACACCTGCTTTCATATCCTCAGTTCCAGCCTCAATTGGTTTCAAGGACACCTGCTTTCATATCCTCAGTTCCAGCCTCAATTGCTTTCAAGGACACCTGCTTTCATATCCTCAGTTCCAGGCTCAGTTGATTTCAAGGACGCCTACTTTCATATCCTCAGTTCCAGCCTCAGTTGGTTTCAAGGACACCTGCTTTCATATCCTCAGTTCCAGCCTCAATTGGTTTCAAGGACACCTACTTTCATATCCTCAGTTCCAGCCTCAATTGGTTTCAAGGACACCTACTTTCATATCCTCAGTTCCAGCCTCTGTTGGTTTCAAGGACACCAACTTTCATATTCTCAGTTCCAGCCTCAGTTGGTTTCAAGGACACCAACTTTCATATCCTCAGTTCCAGCCTCTGTTGGTTTCAAGGACACCAACTTCAATATTCTCAGTTCTAGCCTCAGTTGGTTTCAAGGACACCTACTTTCATATCCTCAGTTCCAGCCTCAATTGGTTTCAAGGACACCTACTTTCATATCCTCAGTTCCAGCCTCAATTGGTTTCAAGGACACCTACTTTCATATCCTCAGTTTCAGCCTCAATTGGTTTCAAGGACACCTACTTTCATATCCTCAGTTTCAGCCTCAATTGGTTTCAAGGACACCTACTTTCATATCCTCAGTTCCAGCCTCAATTGGTTTCAAGGACACCTACTTTCATATCTCAGTTTCAGCCTCAATTGGTTTCAAGGACACCTACTTTCATATCCTCAGTTTCAGCCTCAACTGGTTTCAAGGACACCTACTTTCATATCCTCAGTTTCAGCCTCAATTGGTTTCAAGGACACCTGCTTTCATATCCTCAGTTCCAGTCCTTCTGTTTCATCCCATTTGTTTCTCCCTTCTTCTTCAAAATGGTGTCCTGCCAATCACAAGAAATGGAAATTGACATGATGTCAGTGACAGTCAGACTCAGTTTACAGTCCTGCTTCTTTAGTTTACAGTCCTGCTTCTTTGTTTACAGTCCTGCTTCTTCTGTTTACAGTCCTGCTTCTTTAGTTAACCATTCTGCTGCTATAGCGCCTTGAGAGTGTTTATTGACTTGTCCCTCTGTGGGATGTGGTGCATTATTCAGCTGATGAGATGACTTAGGTGACTCTGTTCCCAGCAGGCCCAGCCTGGGACACAATCATTCAGCCGAGTTCTTGCTTAAAGTGGGCCACCATTGAATGGTTCGACCCTTGTTCATCCTAATGTGGTTCCATCTTCCTCAGATGCATCATTTAGCATGTCACACAGAGGCATCTACCTTGGCATGGTGAATTACATGAGATCTTTCCATGCCTTCAGGATGTCACGACGACCCCTGGAGGTCTGCCCTGACAGGATCGGTCTAGGTGGGAGTGAAGGGAGTGACTGACCTCACACGCCCCGCAAGGAACCACACAATAAAGATTACGATACAACACCCCATTTATTCACACCAGCAAATATAAGTTCAACATTCACAACACGCACAAACACAATCAAGCACTCCAACGCACAACAACATGCACAATCACAATCAAGCACTCCCACACCCACAACATGCACGATTATAATAAATATTTCACCATACGACGTACACAATCACAAACTACAGCATTCCAGCACATATGACACATACACATTTATAAGAGAAATATTTCCAGCATCGATCCTTTCTAGCACCATGGGAGTGCGTCCACACACCCTGCCCTGTCAAGTCTGCTGGGAGCACCCTGTCGCACTAGGTGCTCCGAGCCGGGTTGGTTCTTGCAGGGAGTCGCTCAAAGCCGACACCTCGATCCCAAGCGGGCAGTGAAGAGCGTGTCCCGGGGGGGGGGGGGGGGGAAACGTGGCGCTGTTACTGGAGGTCCTGGACGGGGGTCCGGGCCGGCCAGTCAAGACGGCGGGCTCCTCTACCAGTCCACGGTCCGACCAAGGCGTGGCCTCGACCAGCGCGTGGCACCATCCAGTCCGTGGTCTCAGCCAGAACGTGGCCTCGACCAGCACGTGGCACCATCCAGTCCGTAGTCTCAGGTGAAGCCCCCGGAGGGGGGAGGACGTAGCTGGGAGGAGAGTCGAAAGGAGGGAAAGAAGAAGGAAGGAGGAAGGAAGAAGGGTACTGGAACCCCGCCGTCAGTACAGTCTGACCATTGCTGTCAAATCTTAACGCCACTCGCATGATGGGCGAGGGGAAGTGTATTAAACGCACACTAGTAAACCCATTGAATCAAGTCTTCTCACACGATGCAGGTAAAAGACTGCATTTAAATCAACAGGTTATAAAACAAATATGAATTATCTTCACCCTTCTCTCACTCAGCTCAACATTTTCCTTCCCTAGGAAACAAATCAACCCCAGCGACCATCGCTTAATAACTGCCACCACACTTGCAAACAATAATTCAATGGCACAATTGTCACATTTTATAAACACATTTCAAAATAACACAAATCTCCAACCACACATCCCGAACGACAAATCATGCGTACGCCACGTCGCGAACATAAAACTCGTTCTCCTTGCACACACAAACAGACGGTGGCCGAAGGATAAGAGTCCGGCGAACGTGACAGGGGCGGACGAGGGCGAGACCAAGCAAGTTCCAACCCTGAATCACCAGGTTTCTCTCCCATCCCCACCGGACTACCGCATCACCAGATGCATAAACAGGAGAAAGAATTTTGGAAATAATTTAGAATGGCCAGGTTAAAGATTGAATTAACCAGAGAAAAGGTCTCACACAATATTTCTCTTACAATTTCGAAAACAAAAGAAAATGCGCAAAAGAAGAAGATAAGCCGGCTAACAACAACAAACCAAACAAACAGAACCACGAAACTGATGCTTACCAGCTACCGTGGGTGACCCGAAGAGGGCGGGTCAAAAGACTCTCTCTACCCTCTGTCCAGTCGAGAGGACAGAGGCGAAGATGCGGAAACAGAAGAAGTGATGTCCCTCTCCTACAGGCCGCTGCAGGAATTGAAAGTACTGACTGTACTCTCGATGATACGGTAAAGAACCAAGACTGGAGCAGCGCCCCCAGAGACATCTTCCGCTCGAGTGAAGAGCTAACCTCCCTCAGCAATGGCAGCCAACATGCCATGCTGCGTCACAGAGTGAGCATACTTCAAAACTAAAAGTAACGAAGCACGTGCGACAGGTAAAAAGACAGGCGAGAGGCGATAGACAGAAAGTTCGAGAGAAAGGTACCGACCACCGTGAACCTGCAGGATGAATAGCACGGGCGGTGGAATAGAGAGAGAGAGAGAGAAAGCAAACCGAAGTTGAGCTGAACCACACCAAGGGTGCAACCGCACCACAAGCACACTAAGGGACGGATACACGACAACAGCAACGACAATAAACAAATAAGTAATTCCGCCACCCTAGGTGGGTCGAACGTCGTAGGCCTCGTGACAAACTCGTGACACAGGACATCAAACGAGACAAAGTCTACATTCGATGTCCTGCAGTGGTAGGCAGTTTGGAGTGCTCTCCCTGTTTTAGCACAAAGCTTGGTCAGAACCTCGTATGAACATTGGTTCTGACCCATGGTGGATGTGCCTTTGCCACCAAGTTGAAAAAGAGGCTGATCTACTACATCTCTCAGATCTTCGACCTGGAAGCATGTGTACTGGATGCCTTGGCCCTCTATTTCAGGTGTCTGAATGTGTACTGGATGCCTTGGCTCTCTATTTCAGGTGTCTGAATGTGTATGCATTCCCTCCATTCTCCGTCACGCACATCATCAGCAAAGCCCTAAAGAGCAGCAGTTTGGTCCTGTAGTGACCTGTGGTCTGTTAGATAATGGTTCACAGACCATACAGGAACTTGCCCATGTTCTTTGTTGGGCATGCCATGCAGTAGCAGTCTTCTCCAATAACCTTGATCAGAAGTTCAGCACTTCTAACCCCATATCTGTTAACACAGCAGATCCCTCTCTGTCATGGTCTGTTCAAGAGGTGCTTTCCCTGGTGGCTGCATCCTCCAATCCTCAGGACTGTTACCTTGTCCTCTCTCTGATTTGGTACTGAGTTTGTATGTGGTCACCATTGGTACAGGTGACGAGACTAGTGCAAGGATCAGTCCATCCCTTTAGATCATGAAAAATGCATCCAGCTGGTCAGTTTCATATTCAACCCTTTTCCCAAATCACAGAATCCTTCTGCCAGTCCTTTGTGCTGTAACCGACCAGCCTTGTGTAGCACTAACCGGGGTGTGGTCTGTCTAAGGTTATGGAGATGACCTCCTCCCCTGGAAAATCTCCAACGTCCCTGTCTTATGCATGCCTGTTGTGGTAGGAGAGCCCCTCTTGGGTCTTTCTCCTTGCTTTGGACCATTTATGCTGCCTACCTCCCCCTTCCTCCCCCCACGAGCCTGCCTCATCATTTTTTGTTTTAGAGCTGACTTTCAAACTTCTTTCTCCTCTCACTCACCTGTGGCAGACATGGCAGTGAGATTCATGCCCTCTGCGGCTTTGCTGGGGATACCGCCTTTTCACAGGAATTCTGAATGAAAACGGAATTCATGGCTGAAAACAGGCCATGAGTTTGCCTACAACTTCACTCTGTCCAGGCTCTTTTAGATTTTGGGGAGTGAGGATGACAAGGATAGAAAACTTGAACCTCAAGGTTCCTTTGCAGCAACTGGAAGAGGTATCGTGAACATGCTTTTGACAGCGTTCTCCGTCGTGTGAACTTGAACTACCAGAAGGGCATTGTGAGACAACATTCTATATGGATCAGTCAAATGGAGTTTCAGGTAAAGCTACCAGACTGGCTAAAGAATGCTTTCAGTTTGATATGGTAAATATATTCGGTCAACAGGGGATATTTATAGAATGACTATTTTTCACAAAGTGAATTTGTTTTTTCTCATTTTGTTTGAAAAAAGATGGTGGTAAAACCTTTTTTTTCTTGGCTGTGGCTCTTCCATGCTCCCGCTGCCACCCTCCCTCCTGGAGGCTGTTCTTGATTTGACTGCCACATCCCGCTCTCACCTTGTTGCCCCCAAAAAGTTCTCCCACTGCATTACTCGGGCTGGTGCCATTCCTTCCTCCACCATCAGGCCCCAAACTAAGCTCTGGAGATTTCCGTGATGCTGGGGTTATTTCTGTAATTTTCAAATTGGCCTCACATGTCCAGTCAATGACTTATGAAGGTGGACTGTGTAGGCATGCATGTGCTTGTTGATCTGTTCTTAAAGAATTTACAAGATCATGATGAAAAGCAAAATAAGGATAGAAGCTTGTGAAACTGACTGGACAGTTGAGCTTGTTGAAAACAAACTTGAACGTTACATTTTGCCTAGACCATTGCTAGAGTGCACATGTACATGTATTTTCTACAGTTTGGGTTTTAGTATACATGTGGGTTTTTTTGTTCATTATTATTTATCATCATGTACATCATTCCTTATTATTTTTCACAAATCTTTCGTCAATCAGGGATAGGAAAAGACTTATAGCAAAACACCAACTGCATCATATTGCCTTGCACCTGCTAATGCCCATGTTCAGTCAACTGTGTCTTAAAAAAGTGAAAAAGGTGACTCATCTACAGGATTGTAGATTTCTTTTTTTTTTCCCTTTTTTTTTCCCTCCGAGTTGACAGAAAGGCTATCTCCAAACCCAGGATAGGACACTGTGGGCCGTCCTCTTAGACGACTCATGCTGACAGAGGGTGCTCTGTGTCTGCCGATGGGATGGGGAACTCTGGGATGGTGATGAGTCGATGGTGTGGGCAGTGCTGAGTCAGTAGGGCTTTTCCAGCAAGATTCTGCTGGATCTGGTGTGACTGTTTGCGGTGATGGCGGTAGTTGCCATGGATGCGTGTCATGATTGCATGCCTTGCTGCGTGGTGGGTGGGGTGCGGCTGCCCCTGGCCCCTGACTCTGACATGAAAGGGGCGGCCACTGCACCCTTGACCCAGCGTAGCCTCTTCCAGTCCAAGAAGGTCTGTGCAAGGTGAAGAACCACATCCTCCACTGGGTGGTGCTGGAAAACTGGGTAGCTTGTGCCCCCAGGCTAAGAAACAGTGGATCAAGAGGAGTAAACCTTGAATAAAAACCAGGGAGGAGTACGGCCCCTTTATGAGGCGTTAGTTGCAGGTCCACTGGTGAATGGACAAACCCTGGCATTGGCTAAGCCATCACTCAGCTGTGATAGCATGACAGAACTACCCTGGAGACAGAACATGTCGGCTAAGGGCGGTGGGTAGACCTTTTTCCTGACCCTACCCTTATTAAGGAGGAAACTGGACATGTGTGGAACCCACCCACTGTGGCAAAGCAGATGGACATTGGATAGTATGGTGCTCATCCCATGGTCTAGCAGGTGGTGACAACGCTGGACGTCCAGCCTCCAAGGGGTCCCACCACTATGTCCAGCTCCAAGGGGTCCCACCACAATGTCCAGCCTCCAGGGGTCCCACCACTATGTCCAGCCTCCAAGGGGTCCCACCACAACTACTCCAGCCTAGATTCTTTAATCCTGTCCCATGTTTGATACCCTAGGCAGTGGGGCAAAGCTGTGCGGCCAGCAGTGTCATGAGCACTGACGGTTGTCACGGTCGCTAAGCCTCAGGACGGAAGCAGGATACCTGCTGACACAACTGTAGGCCACTACTGTAATGTTGCTACTACCCGAGTCATCAAGGCCCATAGGCTACCTGGTAAAACTTTAACTCTCCCTCTCCCTTGCCTACTTCCCACTCGGGAATGAGAGTGACCACTTGCATTTCGAATACACCCCCCATAACCCGTTACTTTGGGGTTATCAGATCCATTCCCTGCCAACCTTTACAACAGCAGTAAAACAATATTCTCTCTGAGCCAATCTGCGCTATTATATATGAAATTATGACTCTCACACAATTCTCGGAGAAATAATCTCAATCTAGCATCCAACACGGGCTCCATGGGCCTCCTTAGGAATTACTAAATAAACTAGGAAATGGATTCCCAAGGAATGTTTCCGACATAGTATTCAACTTAATGGGTTTATCACATTTAAAATCG
>CM031598.1:13254892-13283064 GCA_018398815.1 Conus ventricosus
AGGATAAAGGGGTAGAAAGGGACTGGATAACCCCGCGTCATACAGTTGACCTTGCTGTCAAATCTTAACAGCCACTCGCATTTGGCGAGGGGAAGTTATTAAACGCACACAGTAAACCCATTGAATCAAGTCTTCTCACACGATGCAGGTAAAAGACTGCTTAATCAACAGGTTATAAAACAAATATGAATATCTTCACCCTTCTCTCACTCACGCTCAACATTTTCCTTCCCTGGAAACAAATCAACACGCGACCATCGCTTAATAACTGCCACCACACTTGCAAACAATAATTCAATGGCACATTGTCACATTTATATAACACATTTCAAAATAACACAAATCTCCAACCACACATCCGAACGACAAATCATGCGTACGCACGCTCGCGAACATAAAACTCGTTCTCCTGCACACACAAACAGACGTGGCCGAAGGATAAGAGTCCGGCGAACGTGACAGGGGCGGACGAGCGAGACCAAGCAAGTTCCAACCCTGAATCACCAGGTTCTCTCCCATCCCCACACTACCGCATCACCAGATGCATAAACAGGAGAAAGAATTTTGGAAATAATTTAGAATGGCCAGGTTAAAGATTGAATTAACCAGAGAAAAGGTCTCACACAATATTTCTCTTACAATTTCGAAAACAAAAGAAAATTGCGCAAAAGAGAAGACTAAGCCGGCTAACAACAACAAACCAAAACAAACAGACCACGAAACTGATGCTTACCAGCTACCCGTGGTGACCCCGAAGAGGCGGGTCAAAAGACTCTCTCTACCCTCTGTCCAGTCGAGAGGACAGAGGCGAAGATGCGGAAACAGAAGAAGTGATGTCCCTCTCCTACAGGCCGACTGCAGGAATTGAAAGTACTGACTGTACTCTCGATGATACGGTAAAGAACCAAGACTGGAGCAGGCGCCCCCAGAGACATCTTCCGCTCGAGTGAAGAGCTAACCCCCCTCAGCAATGGCACCCAACATCCCATGCTGCGTCACAGAGTGAGCATACTTCAAACTAAAAGAAACGAAGCACGTGCGACAGGTAAAAAGACAGGCGAGAGGCCGATAGACAGAAAGTTCGAGAGAAAGGTACCGACCACCCGTGAACCTGCAGGATGAATAGCACGGGCGGTGGAATTAGAGAGAGAGAGAGAGAAAGCAAACCGAAGTTGAGCTGAACCACACCAAGGTGCAACCGCACCACAAGCCACACTAAGGACGGTATACACGACAACAGCAACGACAATAAACAAATAAGTAATTCCGCCACCCTAGGTGGGTCGAACGTCGTAGGCCTCGTGACAAACTCGTGACACAGGACATCAAACGAGACAAAGTCTACATTCGATGTCTGCAGTGGTAGGCAGTTTGGAGTGCTCTCCCCTGTTTTAGCACAAAGCTTGGTCAGAACCTCGTATGAACATTGGTTCTGACCCATGGTGGATGTGCCTTTGCCACCAAGTTGAAAAAGAGGCTGATCTACTACATCTCTCAGATCTTCGACTGGAAGCATGTGTACTGGATGCCTTGGCCCTCTATTCAGTGTTCTGATTGTGTACTGGATGCCTTGGCTCTCTATTTCAGGTGTCTGAATGTGTATGCATTCCCTCCATTCTCCGTCACGCACATCATCAGCAAAGCCCTAAAGAGCAGCAGTTTGGTCCTGTAGTGACCTGTGGTCTGTTAGATAATGGTTCACAGACCATACAGGAACTTGCCATGTTCTTTGTTGGGCATGCCATGCAGTAGCAGTCTTCTCCATTAACCTTGATCAGAAGTTCAGCACTTCTAACCCATATCTGTTAACACAGCAGATCCCTTCTGTCATGGTCTGTTCAAGAGGTGCTTTCCCTGGTGGCTGCATCCTCCAATCCTCAGACTGTTACCTGTCCTCTCTCTGATTTGGTACTGAGTTTGTATGTGGTCACCATTGGTACAGGTGACGAGACTAGTGCAAGGATCAGTCCATCCCTTAGATCATGAAATAATGCATCAGCTGGTCAGTTTCATATTCACCTTTCCAAGTCACAGAATCCTTCTGCCAGTCCTTTGTGCTGTAACCGACCAGCCTTGTGTAGCACATAACCGGGTTGGTCTGTCTAAGGTTATGAAGATGACCTCCTCCCCTGGAAAATCTCCAACGTCCCTGTCTTATGCATGCCTGTTGTGGTAGGAGAGCCCCTCTTGGGTCTTTCTCCTTGCTTTGGACCATTTATGCTGCCTACCTCCCCCTTCCTCCCTCACGAGCCTGCCTCATCATTTTTGTTTTAGAGCTGACTTTCAAAACTTCTTTCTCCTCTCACTCACCTGTGGCAGACATGGCAGTGAGATCATGCCCTCTGCGGCTTTGCTGGGGATTACCGCCTTTCACAGGAATCTGAATGAAAACGGAATTCATGGCTGAAAACCAGGCCATGAGTTTGCCTACAACTTCACTCTGTCCAGGCTCTTTTAGATTTGGGGAGTGAGGATGACAAGGATAGAAAACTTGAACCTCAAGGTTCCTTTGCAGCAACTGGAAGAGGTATCGTGAACATGCTTTTGACAGCGTCATCTCCGTCTGTGTGAACTTGAACTACCAGAAGGGCATTGTGAGACAAACATTCTATATGGATCAGTCAAATGGAGTTTCAGGTAAAGCTACCAGACTGGCTAAAGAATGCTTTCAGTTGATATGGTAAATATATTCGTCAAACAGGGGATATTTATAGAAATGACGATATTTTCACAAAGTGAATTTGTTTTTTCTCATTTTGTTTGAAAATGATGTGGTAAAACCTTTTTTTTCTTGGCTGTGGCTCTTCCATGCTCCCGCTGCCACCCTCCCTCCTGGAGGCTGTTCTTGATTTGACTGCCACATCCTGCTCTCACCTTGTGCCCCAAACAGTTCTCCCACCTGCATTACTCGGGCCTGGTGCCATTCCTTCCTCCACCATCAGGCGCCTAAACTAAGCTCTGGAGATTTACGTGATGCTGGGGTTATTTCTGTAATTTTCAAATTGGCCTCACATGTCCAGTCATATGACTTATGAAGGTTGACTGTGTAGGCATGCATGTGCTTGTTGATCTGTTCTTAAAGAATTTACAAGATCATGATGAAAAGCAAATAAGGATAGAAGCTTGTGAAACTGACTGGACAGTTGAGCTTGCTTGAAAACAACTTGAACGTTACATTTTGCTAGACCATTGCTAGAGTGCACATGTACATGTATTTTCTACAGTTTGGGTTTTAGTATACATGTGTTTTCTTGTTCATTATTATTTATCATCATGTACATCATTCCTTATTATTTTTCACAAATCTTTCGTCAATCAGGGATAGAAAGACTTCATAGCAAAACACCAACTGCATCATATTGCCTGCACCTGCTAATGCCCATGTTCAGTCAACTGTGTCTTAAAAGAGTGAAAAAGGTGACTCATCTACAGGATTGTAGATTTCTTTTTTTTTCCCCTTTTTTTTCCCTCCGAGTTGACAGAAAGGCTATCTCCAAACCCAGGATAGGACACTGTGGGCCGTTCTCTTAGACGACTCATGCTGACAGAGGGTGCTCTGTGTCTGCCGATGGGATGGGGAACTCTGGGATGGTGATGAGTCGATGGTGTGGCAGTGTGAGTCAGTAGGGCTTTTCCGCAAGATTCTGCTGGATCTGGTGTGACTGTTTGCGGTGATGGCGGTAGTTGCCATGGATGCGTGTCATGATTGCATGCCTTGCTGCGTGGTGGGTGGGGTGCGGCTGCCCTGGCCCTGACTCTGACATGAAAGGGGCGGCCACTGCACCCTGACCCAGCGTAGCCTCTTCCAGTCCAAGAAGGTCTGTGCAAGGTGAAGAACCACATCCTCCACTGGGTGGTGCTGGAAACTGGGTAGCTTGTGCCCCAGGCTAAGAACAGTGGATCAAGAGGAGTAAACCTTGAATAAACCAGGGAGGAGTACGGCCCCTTTATGAGGCGTTAGTTGCAGGTCCACTGGTGAATGGACAAACCCTGGCATTGGCTAAGCCATCACTCAGCTGTGATAGCATGACAGAACTACCCTGGAGACAGAACATGTCGGCTAAGGGCGGTGGGTAGACCTTTTTCCGACCCTACCCTTATTAAGGAGGAAACTGGACATGTGTGGAACCCACCCACTGTGGCAAAGCAGATGGACATTGGATAGTATGGTGCTCATCCCATGGTCTAGCAGGTGGTGACAACGCTGGACGTCCAGCCTCCAAGGGGTCCCACCACTATGTCCAGCCTCCAAGGGGTCCCACCACAATGTCCAGCCTCCAAGGGGTCCCACCACTATGTCCAGCCTCCAAGGGGTCCCACCACAACTACTCCAGCCTTAGATTCTTTTAATCCTGTCCCATGTTTGATACCCTAGGGCAGTGGGGCAAAGCTGTGCGGCCAGCAGTGTCATGAGCACTGACGGTTGTCACGGTCGCTAAGCCTCGGACGGAAGCAGGATACCTGCTGACACAACTGTAGGCCACTACTGTAATGTTGCTACTACCCGAGTCATCAAGGCCCATAGGCTAACCTGGTAAAACTTTAACTCTCCCTCTCCCTTGCCTACTTCCCACTCGGGAATGAGAGTGACCACTTGCATTTCGAATACACCCCCCATAACACCGTTTACTTTGGGGTTATCAGATCCATTCCCTGCCAACCTTACAAAGCAGGTAAAACAATATTCTCTCTGAGCCAATCTGCGCTATTATATATGAATTATGACTCTCACACATTCTCGGAGAAATAATCTCAATCTAAGCAATCCAACACGGCTCCATGGGCCTCCTTAGGAATTACTAAATAAACTAGGAAATGGGCAATTCCACAAGGAAATGTTTCCACATAGTAATCAGTAGTAATATACATTTCTAAAAAAAAAACAAAAAAAACCTTATCAATTTTTAGCGGTTCACAGTTCCAGCATGTTCATACAAGAGAATCGGCTCGCAGCCACAATCCTTCACATTCTTACCCCTCTTTGCACTGTCAATTATAATCATTTTTCACCACAACATGATTTGTTCGCCAAAATTTCCATCCAACACCCCATTCTCATGTCATCTATTGTCAGATAACCCAGTGGTAAATCCTTGTTATGCCAACACAACCATACTTCATAAAATATTTACATGCCACACTTCCTCCGTTTTTATCCTTCAACTGCTGAGCTACCCGCCTTAAACTTTACCTTCCCCTTCTTTCCGACTACAAAATTCATAATGGGACTGTCTCCTGCAACTAAAATATCTTTCTCCAACCCTATTCTGTCAAAAAACACAAAACATCCCTGCATGTGTGACGACTGTCATTTACTTTAAAAAAACCAAAAAAAACCACTTCGAACCATATGGACTCACTGTCCTGTCCTGTCCCAAAATACGTCTGCACGCGCACGACACCCGCGTCGGAACCAAGATCGTAACGAAAGTGAAAGACACCAATATAAATTGAATAGTCACGACCGTACTCCAGTAAAAAACCACTCGACTCCCAAATTACCCTTTGGGCCCTACTGTACAGTTAACCGATTCCAATGCTGTGCAGGTCAACTCCGAAATCGTTAATCAATTTCAACGAACTACTACTATTTACAACAGAAATTGAGCACAATCCCTTTTTACGATTCACGCAGAAACATCTGCACCCGACTCTTACTTGATTCCTCAACAAAATGCAACCTGTATTACTTCCTTACTAACCCCCCTGAAATTAACATGAACTAATCACAACCAATATATTACATCACCGTCCATCAACGGTTTTATACGAACCCACATTGTTAGCCAAACTGGTCACATGACAATCGAACTCGGGAACCATATGTACACTACTTACAGAATATACAGAAAGAGGTAACACAAACGGCTGACAAGTTTCAATCACAGAACCAAGACGACACCATACCAGACCACCAGTATACGCAACAAAAATAATACAAAACATGACAACTACAGTACAATCGCCATAATACAAGACAACATGACGAACAACACCACCATGAACCTAACAAATCACCAACCTGGACAGACAGACATTAAACCCCACACCAGTTCTGCAACTGGCTGAAGTGGCTGCCAACAGAGACGACACAGAACCGGAAACGGGCCCAAGGGCACACCAGATCGACGGGCCCTGGCCACTAACTATGACTCGAAGTCACTCAGCTCGACTAACGGCCTGCCCCCCGCAACTACAAGGCGCGTCACTCCGACGAACACCGGGGACCGAAGTGAAGCTACCCCAACGCATTCCGACCTGGTCGGAATCAAGCGAACTCTACTCACAACACAAAACAGCGATTGGTCAGAGCAGCGTATCCACCGCAGAGCTGACAACGCCCGCTCACGGACTAGTTGTTGCTCTGCAACAAACGACAATTTACCACAACAATCACAGACTTGACAACACCAAAAACAGCCGATATCCTGCCCCGCCTTCTCTGGTGTTAAACAAAGTAAAAACAAGGGTAACAATCGGGAAACGAAACCAACCTCCCGATTCCACTCCTTCCATAATGAAGACTGGAATTCAAGATCATTGTATGTCTTATTTTTCCCCAGCCCCCTACCTAGCCTAACCTTCCCCCTTTAAAACCAAAACCCAATCTTACACACGCAAACTCGCACACACACATATACCCCATTTTGCACACGCACACGCTATTTCTGAACTACATTACTCCAAACACCATGGAACGCTGATTTTTGTACCGCGATCGGTGACAACGGTAGACTTTGCGCACAACACCAGACTGCCCTTTAGGGTTGGCTGAGAATGCACGGAACAAGATATAAGAGCCAAGCAGTTGACCGTCAGGGATGTGTCATGTGAAGAAGTAGTATTTGCTACTTGTGAGTTATTTGCCATGAGGCGACAGTCTCTCCCACCTTGTCACTAGAAGAGAAGTGGTCTTCCTTCGTTTTATCATTGAATGGACTTCGTTAAAGTCATGGTGATTGGTCATTTCAAGGCGTTGCATGTGACAAAAGTTACAACACTTTTTACTGAAAAGCATTTTGAGTAACCAAGCATCATTTTGAGTAATCAAGCATGATGGAGATTCTCCAGGGCCCTGGGGAAACAAGGGCTGTGGACAGACCTACTGGACTGTCATAAGCGCTTCAGGATCTGGCTTGTACAACCGCTGACAAAACTTGTGACCATGGCCTATGGAAAAGAAATGACCAAGAGTGCCTCTTAATTAATTGGTTGTCTGCTGTTTGTTTAATTTTTTAAAAAAATATTATTGTTGTCTGTATTCCATGCTCCCCACACTTCCTTCTCCTTAACAGCTCCATACAATAACATTATACTGAGTTGTCATTCTGGCATTCCCAACATCCTACTCACAAGGTCTGTACTGGCCATGCTGCCTTAGAATCATAGTCCACTTGGACCAGTAATATCAAAATCATTATGAAGAAAACCACCTCAGGTAACAAACACTACATTGTTGCCTGATTGATTTGGTGATAGTTTAGTGGTGTGCCTACATCATGAACAAGACTTGCAAAGCAAAGCGTGTTAGTTTCTTTGACTGCCAGTCTCCTGTGCTAAAGTGACTTGCCAGTCAGTGTTGCCGGACAAGGAAGCAGCGCATGTTGTGCATGTCACTGCATCTCACAACGCATGTTTGTTGCTTGTACGTTCTTGGATGAACTTGGCATTGCATAGGAATCTCAAGAGTGAGGATTTGGCCTGCTGTGAGGTGTCTCTCCATGACCAGGGGTCATCAGGGTACATTGACGATGGTCAGTGATCTCCACATCTTGTCCAGTCATGCCGTTTTTAGTTGGGAAGAAACTCTAGGGTGAGTTGGACAGCAGAAGGTCTTGAAAATGACAGCAGGTCTTGAAAAGAACACCACCACCCTTTTATCCCTCACACCCCCACCCTTTTATCCCTACACCCCACCCCTTTATCCCTACACCCCCACCCTTTATCCTACATCCCCACCCCTTTATCCTACACCCCCACCCTGTTCAGACAAGTGTTCTGGCCCTGAACCCCTTGCACTCAGGGGGAGAGATGGAAAGGGAGGGGGAGAAGGGCTGAGTTGCATCCAGGTCATGATTCTAGATGTCTTGCTGCCAGGATTCAAAATTGCAGCTTATGGATGAGTGGGCATCTCAAGGCGCTGCCTTTCTAGGTGGATGTCTTGCCCACATTGCTGTGGGTCACCTGCTTTAAGCTGGGAAATTTTAAGCTCATGAATGTCATTTTCTTCCTCTTTGACCAGATCCAACTTCCTCGGGGGTTTGCAACTTGCCGTGGTCGGAGGGCTTGCGTGGTCCTGTGATCCCTTAGGCTTTGCTGGCGGGGCATCAATTACTTTAGGATAGGCTGGGTTTTTTTAAAACTGCTTCTAGGTCCGAAAAGCCAAGATGCTGTCTGGCCTAAGCATAACGTTGGTAAGGAGTTGTGCCCCTGGTAGGGCTTCCCATGTCAGATAGGCTAAGGGTGAGGATCCTGACTAAGAGTAACCCGCCTTTCTCCTTATCTTGTTTTCTGCCTTTATTTGGCCTTTTCTTCTTCGTCCCCTTCAAGTCTTCTTTTCCACACTCCTTTTCTCTCTGTGGTCTCCTTAAAGATCCGCCGTGTTTGCCGTGCGGTGCGACCTGTGTCGAGGGGAATGAGATCCTGGTGATTGAGAGGGCCAGCGCTCTCAACACATCACTTTGGCTGGGACCTCTCCTAGACAGGAAGTACACTTTGGCCCGGGTTACTAATCGGCTCCCCTTTTTGGGGCGGGGTCAAGACAGACATTTTCCCTTACTGGCCAAGTTAACCCCTGCAGTGCTCAGCTCTCTGTCCCCGGGAGTTGGGGCATGATCAGGGGGGATGGGTTGGTATTTTCTGTTTGTCGTATACCCTCTCCCGAAGCCGGAAGGGGTCAAGACATTGGTTTCTTGGCCCTGGCCCCTTAGTTGGACTCCAAGGTGGGTGGGTAACTGAGAGATGAAACATACTAAACTAAACATGGCTTTATTAAAAAACATCCCCCCCAAAAGAAGAGAAAAGCAGCACCCCCTGTTTCAGGAGAATCTTTATTTGACGCGTATTCAGATACGAGGTTACGACAGAAGACAGGATTCTGGGGTTCCTGGCTCGTGATGGAAGGGACGGAGCAGGACAGACCCCTTTCAGCTCTGAGCCCTTTTGCTATTCAAAAGGGGGTTTTAATGTATAGCAGGTGACCCTCGGTCCATCAAGAGGTTGAGGGAAAGGTTCGTTTCTTATTCATGTAAACACCAAAACAATCTGAACAGCTGCTGAAGGCAACGAAACTTGTGGGCAGGGAGATCAGGGTAACTCCCCCCAAACAATTGAATCATCAAAAGGCATGATTCGCTGCCGGATTTATCTGGGTATCAGAGGCAGAAATTAAGACGGGGCTGGCGTCCGGGTGTGACGGAGGTGCGCGGGTGCGGTAAAGAAAGGTTCAGAGGAGGTTTGGGGGCCCCCAACCCCTCTTTCCCGACCTTCTGAACCTGGTCATGGCCTCCGGTTTATCAAAGTTGGTTACTTGAATGTTCGTGTTCAGTTATATGTTCCGTCCCGTTGAGGTGCTTCAGGTGCCAGAAGTTTGGCCATGTCAGGACCGCTGTTCAGGGCAGAGGGATGCGGTGTTTGCTGCAAGGAACCCATGATGGGCCGTGTCATGATCCGGCACATTGTGCTAACTGCGGTGGCAACCATCCCTCCTCTTCACGAAACTGTCCTCTTTGGATTCAGGAATCCGCTATTCAAAGACTAAAAACTGAAAAGAAAATTTCCTTTTTGAGGCCTGCAAGCAGGTTGTGGGCAGTCAGACGCCGACAGCCTCTTCCTATGCTTCGGCTGTTAAAGAAAGTTTCCCACAGTTTCCACTCGATCAGTCTGCTGTCAGACTGATGACTTTACGTTTTCGAAGACACTGCAAGTACGAACTGTCAACTCTGGTGGAAGCGGGTCCACCACTCCCAACCCAAATGACTCCCCCGGGGTGGGGCAAAAAATCCCCCACCCCTCAGATGCCCCCGTCTCAACATCTGCTGCTGGGGGAAAAAAAAAAACCCGCATTCCCCCCCCGAACTCCTTTCCAGTGCCCTTTGGGGGAAGGGTTCAACCCAGTGGTGGAGATGGGGGGAGATGGGGAAAAAACCTCCACCTCTCCCAAATCCGACCTCCTTTTTCACCCTTTTCAAGTTTTTGCACAGGGCTGAAGACCAACACCCAGTACTAAACCCCAATAAAAATTAAAAACCTTTTCACCCGACGTTGAAGAGGAGGACCTGATCTCTCCCTTTTCGCCCTCTGCACCATGGATAAAACAAAATTCCATTGGGAAAATCCGTGGACTACTTCCAATTTTTGGGGGCTGCGGGTTTTGTGCCAATCTATAAAACCTTCCGTCCCGTGGCTTTCAGGAAACTCAAATTCAAAGCCAGAAGACCTTTACTCTTTCTGGGTTTAATATTCTTTCAAATCCTGCCAACCATCCCGTTGGCATGGGCGGGGGGTGTTGCCCTTTTTCAACAAAAATCTCTGTATATCCTGTCGCCGCTACCCCCCTTTGTGTTCTGCGAGAGTCCTCTCCACAAGACGTGACAATTGTTCTCTTTATTTACCTCCTTTTGTCCCGGTTTGTCGTCAGGACCCCTTTTCAGTCGATAGAAGAACTTTCCCCGACCTTTTTTGCTGTTGGGTGACTTTACCGGGCACAATCCTCTTTGGGGGAGTGTCCTACGTCTCCCAAAGGGTTTCTAATTGAGGATGTCCCTTTCGGATTTTTTTTGTTTTGCTGAAGACGGATCGCAAATTACCTCCACTCTTCCCCGTTTACTTTCGTGTTTTAATTTTCGGTTGTGACCCCCCCTGGGCCTGGGGCTATAGTGGTCTGTCCATGACGATCTGCCGGAAATGACCATTTCCCTGTCCTTCTACAACCGTAATAATGAACCGTCCTGTCTCTCAACACCAAATTATAAAAAAGCAAAATGGATCTCTTGCAGCCACTATTCTAAAAGTTTCCCGGGCATGCTTTCTTTAGAGTTGGCCCGCAGAATACTGACAAACACTTGTAAAGTGTGCTAAAGTTTGTTTTCCAGGTCTTCCGAAAAATTCAAATGCAAAAAACCCTGGTTTGATTCGACTCCAACAAATTCCAAAGTTCGAAACGGGCTCGCGTCAGTATAACCAAACGCCCTTCGGGTCCCAACCTCGAACCCTAAAAAACTCCGTCCCAAAATCGAGACACCTTTTAAAATCATAAAAGCGGTCCGGGAAAAGCTTTGCCCCAGGCGACATCGAAAAATTTCCCAAAGAAAAAAGTGGGAACTCAAAAAGAAAATAAAAGGAAGAACACCTGTCCCACTGTGAACCACTCAAGTTTTTTGACTCTTTAAAAAACAGACAAAAAAGCGTTTTCTAAAATTTCTGGCTTCAACCATTGAAAAGAATTCCTCCTCTTCCAAAAAATCACCCTTTTGTCAAAAACAGCCCAAAAAAAAAAATCCCTGCAAATTTTTGCCCACAACAGGAAGACTACAAAATTCCCTTTCACGTTAAACGAGGACCCCCGGGGGTTAGCCTTTTCGGGCGGGGTTTTTGTGGTCCGTGATCCCCTTTGGGTCGCTGGCGGGGCACAAAACTTAAGAAAGCTTTTTTTTTCATATGCTTTAGGCCGAGAGGGGGCAGATGCTTTTGGCCTAAGCAACGTGGTAAGGTTGAGCCCGGGAGGGCTTCCCCTGTAGATAGGAAAAGGGGGACCGCTAAGATAACCCGCCTTTTTCCTTTTCTTGTTTTCTGCCCCCTTATTTTGGCCCTTTTTATCTTCGTCTTTCCCCCCTTCAAGTTTCTTTTTTACACTCCTTTTTTTCTCTGTGGTCTCCCCTTTAAGATCCGCCGTGTTTTCCGTGCGGTGCGACCTGTGTCGGGGGGAATGAGGTCCTGGTGATTGAGAGGGCCCTGCTTGAGGAGGGCCCGTGCTCTCAAAAACACACTTTGGCTCGGCCCCTCCTAGCAGGGAGTACACTTGGCCCGGGTGTACTAACGCTCCCCTTCTTGGGGGGGGTCAAGACAAGAGTTCCCCCGCTGCCATGTGAACCCCTGCAGTCTCACTCTCTGTCCCCGGAGTTTAGCATGATCAGGGGGGGGGGGGTTAGTTGCTTCTGTTTGCGTATGTTTTTCCCTTTCCCCGGGATAAGGGGTTGGGGAAGGGGGTCAAAACTTTGGTTTTTCCCTTTGGGGAACCTGGCCCTTTTAATTAAAAATTTTCCCCAAGGTTTTGGAAAAGGAGAAAAAAATTAAAATATAAAACTACACCCCTTTTAAAAAAAAAAAAAATGGTTTTTTCCCAAAAATACCCAAATTTTTTTTGGGGCCCCGGGGCCGGGGGGTGACAAAAAAAAAAAAACCCCCCTTGGGCCCCCCCCCCCCCCCCCCCCCCCCCCCCCCCCCCCCCCCCCCCCCCCCCCCCCCCCCCCCCCCCCCCCCCCCCCCCAGGGGGGTTTTGGGGGAAACCCCCCTTTGGGGGGAAAGGGGCCCCCCCTTCCCAAAACCCTCCTCTGTCCCCCCGGATTTGAGCATGATCAGGGGGGAGGGGTTAAAGTTGCTTCTGTTTGCGTATGTCTCTCCCGAAGCCTGGGGGGGTCAAGACTTTGGTTCTTGGCCCGGGCCCCTTATTTGGACTCCAAGGTGGGGGGGAAAGGGGAGAGATGAATATACTACACTAAATAGGGTTTTTTAAAAAAAATTTCCCCCCAAAAGGAAAAGGGAAGTCTGTCAGCACAGCGAGACGAAAAAAAATATCTCACTCCCCCAATCTTACTCCAACGCTTTCTTCCCCGGGGAAAAAGCGACTTTGATAAAAACCCCCCCTTCTTTTTTAAAAATATTATAAAATTTCTACACTCGACCCGGGGGTTTTGAAAAGAAAAAAAATGGGGAAAGAAAAGGTTTTTCATCAGAAAAACGTCCTGATTCCCCAAAGCCTTTCCCCTCGTGCCTCTCCCCTAAGTTCACCGGGACGATTAAACGACCCAAACCCTGGGTCTGGTCCCGATGCCAAATAGCGGAACCTTCCTTCGTAAGTTTTCACGCCCGGGTGCCCCTCAAACCCCCTACGGCGGGAGTCCCCCAGTTTCTCACTCCCGTAGCGGGCAGCCTCTGACACTTACCCCCGGTGCAGCCTAAAAACGTCTAGGGCGGGGAGCTCCCCGCTTCTCACTCCCTAGCGGACCCCTTGCCACCTTACAAACAAATCGGGGAACCCACCATTCTACCCCCTTTCCTAACATTTTCAATAATAAATTTTTCAGCTTGTTCCACCGAAAAACAAACCACCATTCCTTCCGTCTCCACTCGGCAATTTCTGAGATAATAAAAATAAAAAATATTATTTCCCAAATTCTTTTCAACAAACAAGGAAAATTTTTTAAAACAACGCGTCTCCTCACACACCCTCAAACCACTGGGAATCTTAAAAATGGAAAAATAATTTTATATCTTGTAAACATATTCATCGTATACTATTCATAAACCAAAAACAAAACCAAGTGTAAAGAAAATGAAATTTATAACTTAACAACACTAAGTCTTAAACTTACCCGGGGGGCCTCTCTCTCCCGGGACTTACTAGGTCTTGCTCTCTCGGTCTGTCACAGCCACCAGCCTCTCTCTCGGTCTGTCAAGCAGACGCTAAACATCGCCCGGGCCACACATACAAACTTCAAGCTCCCCCGTTATAAAAACTGCACGAGTCCATGCTTCCCCCCTCAAAAAACCTGGCACGGGCACACCATTCTGAAACGATATCAAACTTTAACCAGTTTGGTGCATTTACCTGCAATAAAATAAATGCATCTTTTCTATACTAAACAAAATTTAAATGAAAAACCTATAAAAAAAATTAAACATTTTCTTTACGTACCCCCCCCCCCCCCCTTCAAAAAAGGCACCCAGCGTCTTTAACTATAAGGTAAACCAGAGTACCCTCAAAATGCAATTCTCCAAGCAAAATTCTTTTTTAATTCATACCTCAAAATTTTCATAAAACATGTTATTCAAATTTCACCTTTAAAAATTTTCTAAACCGGGTCAACTCAATACAAACAAAAAGCAGAAATGACTTTGAGAGTACCCAAGGGAAACTTTACGGTCCGAAACCGAAACAATAAAATCAGAAAAAACAGTATACTAATAGCATACAAAAGGTCAAATTGCAAAATGATCACAAAAAAAAAATCCAAAACATCAGCTTTCTTTTTCTAAACGGGAGAAATCTGCAAAAGTTTTTGCAGTACCAGAGATGGGAGTAACGTGAACCGACCCCTGCAATGACAGGGACCCCCTATAATCCTTGCATTTTTAAAAACAAAACGGAGGTAATTCAAAGGGCGATGATCTGTTGGAGAACAAATGTCCTTCCCAGATACTCCCCTAGCTTGTAACACCCCCTTTTACCAAAGCTTTCCCTTCTCATGTACTGTATCGAGTTTCTTGGTAGAATTTTTCGCTCACGAAGCGCTGGGAAAAACCATATGCTCTGAAACAAAGCCCACCGACCCGAGGAAGGGGCTCCACCGAACCACAAAGGGTTTTCCCCCAAAATCTGGCAACAGCAAAATGGGACTTAAAGACCCCCCTTTTTCAACTTCCCCAAAAGCAGACGAAAGTAGACGACCCCCCAACTTCTTTTTTGTACCCTTTTTCCTGACAACAAACGCGATAGGAGCATAAGCGACCAATTTGGGATAAAAGTCTGTAGTACCCAACCCAAACCCCCCAAAACGCACGCACTTCCCCTCTTTGTAGAGGGGAGTAACATAAAGAATTTTTAAACCTTTTCTTGTTGGTGCAAGGAACCATGCCCAAACTGTTGTCCTAAAAAATTTCAATTTTTGAATTCCGTTGAGCTTCAAGGACGGCTGTCAAACCTCCCTTGCTTAGCTTTTCTGCACTCCTCAACACCTTCAAATGACACCCCAAAACCTTCGAAGTGAGAATTCATCGAAGAAATTCAATGCTGACCGCTAACTTTAAAGCACCTAACCCTAAGAAAACGTCGCGGAGCTGTCACCAAGCCAAAGGGCATTCTCACCCACTGAAAAACCCTAGGGGTTTGAAAAGCCGTTTTGTTATCATCTTCCTTCAGGGAATCTGCCAGTAACCTTTCTTTAAAATTCAATTTTTGTGAAGTAACGAAAGACAACCTAAAAAAATCCTCTGGATCGGAACGGTTCGCATCCGCGAGTATTTTGTTTTTCTTGTAATCACAACAAAATCATGGAACCATCGGGTTTTTTAACCAACACAACGGAGCGGAATAAGGAGCGGGGCCGGTTAAATGACTCCAACTTAAACATCTCTTCCCCTTTTCCTTTTAATTTTTCCTAGAAGAAAAAGGAAAAGGGGATGTTTCCTGGGAAAAAGGTTTTCCGTCACAAAATTTAAAGTCGTGCCCCAAAAATTTAGGAAACAACCAGGATTTTTTGTCAAAATTTCTCGTACTTTCTAAAAACGTCGAAATTTCTCTCTGTTCTGCCGCAACTTGTCGAGTAATGAAACGTCAAGCCCTTCCATAGAAATTTCCCCAAATAGGTTCTTTGCTAAAATTTTTCATTCTGGTCCTGAGGTAACAGCACTAAACCCTCCTGGAAACCCTTTTGGGCCCCTCAACCCTGTTATTGTCAGTTTCAACATTCATCTTTGAGGAACAAATTTTATAGAGTTAAAGGGTTTTTCAAACCACACCCCACAACAACCTTCTGCCTGTGAGGTTTTGAGTTTAAAAAAATTCCTTTTGCCACCCCTGCAAGAAGTCAAAGTCAAGTAAATTTTTCAATCTTGTAGGGCCTTTTCCCTTCTCAAAAATTTGTTCGGGTTTTAGGGAAGGGGAAATACATACTTTCGCCTTGCGACGCCGGAAGTTTTTAATGGACCCTGTCTTTTGCTCTTTCAACAAACTACAAAAATGGCACAACGCTTTGTTTTCCAAAACCCACACATTCGCCCCCATTTTTGCTTCCCCCACACGCTTTCCCAAAACAAGCAAAGCTAGAAAATCTTGGACCAAAACCCTGCGACCCCAAAAAAAACAACTCAAAAAAGGTGAATAACCTGTAGAAACATTTGGGTTCCGCCCCCAAACAAGAGGGGGCAACCCCCGTGCCCCCGACCACCCAACCCTTCCACATTCTTCAAAGTGCCCGGAACTTCTACCCCCCCCCATTTTACGGCAGATAAGGAAGTGCCCTTTTGTGGAAAGTAATCCAAAAAAATCTTTTAACATTCCTGAAAGGGCTGCGAAACCTTATCTGACAGAAGTTTCCCCTGGAAAACCCAAACGACAAAATCTGTGAACAATGCCTCTGCTACGTATCGAATCAATGCTTTGGGGAATAGCCTCAGGAAAAAATTGCCCATCAAACAACTGCAACAAAACCTGTATTGTCCCTGAAGGTGGAAAAAAAGGGCCCCCCCCCCCCCTTTTTTGCCCTGTAGAAGGGGGCCCCGCCTTGGCTCTGGACAACGGAAAAATCAGGGGACGCCCCTTTGAGAAATTTTTGACAAATTTCACTGTCCTGCAATTTGTCTTGCATCTCTCACTTTCCTGGCCCCCAGAACGATTTCCCAAATCTGCCAAAGTTTTCCCGCCCACAATGACCTGGGAAGTAAAAGCATCTGAGCTGTAAAAAGACCTTTTTTTCGAACCTTTTTTGGAACCCCAAACTTGAAAGTGTGTACCCCTTGGAAATTTAACGAAAAAAAACACCTTTTTTTCCCCACAAACGAACTGAAAATCTGTTTTTTTTGAATACACTCGCCAGACGAACCATGTTTTGGAAATTGCCAAAGAAACATTTTTTTCCCGCAAGTCAATTCCTTGTTGCAAAAAAAAATCCGACACTGGAATGCTAACTCAGCCTTTCCCTTCTGTTCCCGCTTTTTTTGCGCCTTTTTTCCACGCGCTGCAAACGGAGGCTACATTTATGAGACCCTTTTGGAGTAAAAACCTGAAAAAAAATTTTCCCCAAAGGAAACGCGAGGGCCTCTATGACACGCAAAACAGAGAACCCGAAAAAACACTTTTTCCCCCTCCACAGATGCGACAGGGGAAACCTTCAGTATTTCACCAAAAAATCACCATTTCGGCTTTCCCCCAAAATGATCTGGACGAACAATGACCCCCTTTAAATCCTGCATTGTGCACCCGAATCAGTAGAACTACACCCAAAGCCTTCACTTTCCTCACAAATGGGGAAGAACAGACCTGAAGTCAACGAAGAAAACGCACCCCTTTTACCACAAAAACCGCAACGCAAAAGAAACTTGCCAAATTTTTTGTGCTGTTTTGGGGTTTAGAACGTGACCTTCTCTAAATGTTGCACATTCCCCTCTGAATGACCTTACCACCACATTCAAAACATTTTTCAAATCCCGCGGTACAAACTCCGACCATTTTCCCCTGCGACCCCCCGACCTCGAACCTGAAATTTTGTCCACCCCGACAGAAAACTGTGGTTTTGGCACGAGGTATGGGGGCTGCGGGTTTTGGGGGTGGGGGGGGTTTGGGGAAAGGGGGAAAACCCGTTGGAACCCTTTTTCACATTTTGTCCATTTGAAGTAGACATGCCAATCCAAACTTTCCCCCGTGCATAACTTTTTGATGGAAAAAGGTAGGGTTTCGTGCTTCTAAGGTTCAGCAGATGTTTTCAAACTCGTTTAGTAAAAAACTTCCAATTTTTTGCTCCAAAAAGACAAAATTTTTTTCCAAAATAGCAAAAACACGAAGACTTCATTGAAAATCTATGTCTGAAAGTTCCACCCAAGATCAAAAAAAATGTGTGAAAAGATGGGTATGAACAAAAGATTCATCTTTCTTGGTTTGAAATTTTTTTTAAATTTTTCCGTCCAACTTTTGTAACTGAAACTTTGCAAGCAAAATTTCTTTAGTTCTTTTTATTCCCCAGGACCACTTGCACAAGAGTTTGATCAAAGACAACGCACTGCCTTGTAAATGTCACCCCAAGAACATTCCCAATCCTTTTATCCCCCATTTCACATTTCGCAAAAGTTTCAAAAAAGAAAAAGGTATAGCCTTCTTTCCCTTGATTCATTAAAATAAGGGACTTGGTAAGTCGCTTTTGTACCAGTGAGAACCATTGTTCTGATCACTTTCTTGTTTTACCCCCGCAGAAAACTTAATTTCTCTCTCTCTAATTCAAGTTTACAGTTCTTTTTGTAAAAAGCCGATCCTCTCTTCACTTTTCCCGTTTTTTTGGCTTTTTCTTTTAAATTCAATCGCATCAACTCTCTCCACCTTGTTCTTTTTTACGAACGAGCCCAACTTTCTTTTTCCTCGGATTTCCTTTCCTTTTTGCTAATTTAGGGAAATCTTTCCTTTTCCTTTTAGCTGATCCTTTTCTTCTTTTCTTTTGGTCTGTTTCGTTTCTCTTTCAGCTAATCTCTCCTTCTTTTTGCTACTCTTTCGCACATCCTCTCTTTTTTTGCTATCGAGCCCGTCTTTCCTTTTCTCTTTAGCTGCATTTTCTCTTTTTAGCATTGGCCGTCTTTCGTTTCTCTTTGCTGCATCTCTCTCTTTTTAGCATCTGAGCCGCCGTCTTTTCCTCTCTACCCGTAGCTTCCAAACTCTTTGTTCTTTTTCTTTTTTTGTGCCAAGTCTCTTTGTTCTTTTTTTTTTACCCCGCCAAGGGGTTTTTTGTTTTTTTTCTTTTTACGGCTAAGTAAGTCGTTTTGTGTGATTTTCTCTTCTCTTTCCAAGTATTTATCCACAAAATCTTTAAGTTTGGACCAGCCCCAAACCTAACTCTTTTTCTGGAGGTTTAAATGCAAAATTTTTCCCGGGCCTGTTTGAAAATACTTTTCAATTCTTTTAAACAAAATTTAAAAAAATTTAGTCACCAAAAAAACAATGGTGAATCAAATTTACTTTTAGTTCAATTTTTAAGCCACACAAAAATTTAAATCAAAAATCCAACACACACCACAAATTATATAAGACAATACATGGAAGGAAAAAGAAACCTACAGAATGCAAGTATTACTCTTATCACTTACAAAACACAAAACAATTTACACCACAAACATACAAAAAAAAACCACTATCCATTACAAATACCCTACCTATAAAGGGGTGGTATCACACATAAACTTTAAAAAAAATAAAAGTTTAAAAAAGAAAGACACAATCAAAAGGGAGCCAAGAAGATAGACGTAACAAAAAAAGGAAAAAGAACCACCCCCGACACTACAGAAAACATCTATTTACACTGTGTCCCCTAAAAAGGGAGGGGGGTAAATTCAACATAAAAATATACATGGCTTTTGAATGAAACTACGTGTGCAAAATTTTTAACTAAATAAAGTAACCCTGGGATTCGGGGTCACCCGTCATCACAACGAGACAGAAAAAAATCTCAATCACACGCAATCACTCCCTACGCGTTTTTACCCGGGATATAACGCTTAGTTTGATAAAATACCCCCCCTTCTTTATTAAAATTTTTATGAAATTTCTACATCGAATTCCGGGGGGGAGAATAGAAAAGAAATGGGGGGAAATTTTAAAAATTTTTCCTCAGCTTAACGTCACTGATTCTCCAAAGTCCTTTTCCTCGTCGCCCCTTTTCCCCGAAGTTCACCAGGGCGCGTTAAGACCCCAACCTGGGTCTGGCTCCACGATACCAAACGTAGCCGGAAACCCTTCCCTTTTGAAAATCTTCACGACCGGTGCGCTCCCAAAAAGCCTAGGAGGGGGCCCCCCAGCTTCTCACCCCGTGCGGAGCATCCCTCGTTCTCTTCACCCCGGTGCAGCCCAAACCTAGCGGGGGCCCCCCAGCTTCTCCTCCCGTAGGGGGGCATGCCCCCTCTACAAACAAAGTCTGGGACACCACCATTACTACCGTCCTAACATTCAATAAAAAATTTATACTTGTCTCCACCCGAAAAATAACCACCATTTCCTTCCCCTCCCCTCGGCAATTTTGGATAAAAAGAAAAAATAAAATTTTTTCCAATTTTATTTCAAAAAACAAGACAATTTTTTTTTAAAAAACAACGCTTGTTTCCCCACACGGCCTCGCCATTTCCAATCTAAAAAACAAAGGAAAGAATAATTTTCTAACTTCAAACATATTCATGTAAAACATTCAAAAACCATAAAAAAAACAAGCTGTAAAGAAAATGAAATATTATAACTTAACAACACTAAGTCTTCAAATTACCCGGGCCCTCTCTCCCGGACTTACTAGCGTCTTTCGCTCTTTTGGTCTTCCGCAGAAGCGCAGCTCTCTCTCCTCGGTCGTCACAGCACAGTAAACCGACCGGCCACACATCAAACTTCAAGCTCACCCCTTTTAAAAACTGCCGAGATCCCCGCATCTCCCCCCTAAAAAATGTGCACGGGCTACACAATGTTGTCAGATTCAAATTTTATACCGTTTGGGGGCACTTATACCGAAAAAATAAAAACACCCTATTTCTATACAAAACAATTAATGAAAACCTATAAAAAATATTAAAACATTTTTTTACAAAATCGAACCCCTATTTCAGGGGAGGGTCAAAGATAGTGATTTTGATACAGAGTGAGACAGAAGACAGGTTTTTGGGTTTCCCGGCTCGGATGGGGGGCGGAGCAGGAAACACCCCTTCGCCTGACCCTTTTTTTTATACAAAAGGGCTTTAAAGGGTTTGGCAGTGGACCCGCCCAAACAAGATTAGGAATGGCTCGTTCCTTTATTGAGTGTAAATCACAGAAACAATCTGACCAGCTGCTAAAGGGCAAAAAAATTAGTGGCGGGAGATCGGTAACCCCCCACAAAAAATTAAATTCATCAAAAGGGGGATTCGCTGCAGGGATTTTTGGTGTCTCGAGGCAGAAATTAAATCGGAGCTGGCTCCGGGGTGTGACGGAGGTGCGCAGGGTGACAAAAAAGGGGTGCAGAAAAGTGGCCACCAACCCCTCTTTCGACATTCTGCAACCGTGCTCCCTCGGTCTAAAAGTGGCTCCCTGATTGCCCGGGTTTGTTTTTTATTTCCGCCCCCCTTGAGGTGTTCGGGTCCCAAAATTTGGCTGTCAGGGCCCCGCTGTTCTGGGCAGGGGGTGTGTGGATTTGCTGCAAGGCAACCCATGGGGGGCCGTGTCTGACCGCACATTGTGCTAACTCCGGTGGCGCCCACCCTCCTTTCCCCCGAAATTGTCCTTCTTGGTTCCCGGAATTGTATACAACGATCAAAAGGGGAAAAGAAGATCTCTTTTTTTTGAAGCCGGAAACGGTTGTGGGCAGCAACGCCGACAGCTTCTTCCTCGCTTCGGTGTTTAAGGGTTTCCCCACGTTTCTACTGGGGTCGTCTCCCCCAGACTGAGAATTCTGTTTTCGAAAACATTGCAAGTAAGATCTGTCATTTGGAAGAGCAGGTCACCCCTTAAAAACCAAGTGATGCCCCTGGGGGAGGCAAAAATCCGCCCCCCCCCCTCAATCCCCGCGTCTAAAAACACTGGCGGGGCAGTTTAAAAAACCCGCCCCCCTACTCGAACTCCCTGTCCGGGCCCCGTGCGGGAAAAGGATTTCCCACCCAGTGTGGAGATGGTGGGTTAGGACAAAACTCCACCATCTCCCAAATCCGCCCTCCCCCATTCCAAAATCCGGGCCCTTTGTCCTGGGGCAGTCTGCCAGGGGCCCCCAAAAGCCAACACAGCCCGTAAATAAAAAAATAAGTTCACCCCTTTGGCCCCCAGGTGATGAGGAAGCCTGTTCTTCCCTTTTCCCCCTTGCACCATGGTAGAAAAAATTTCCATTGAAATCCGGGGAAAATTCCAACTTTGGGGAGCTGCAGCTTCGTGTTCATCTATAAAACCTTCCGTCGGGGCTTTTCGGAAACCCAAATTCAAACCCAGAAGACCTTTTTTTTTGGTTTTAAATATCTTTCAAAACCTGCACAACCTCCACGTTGGGATTGTGGGCGGGTTCCCCCTTCCCTACACAAAACTTTGTTTTATAGTCCTGTCACTTGTTACCTCCCTTCGGTGTTGCGCAAGTACTCTCCAAAAGACTGTGACACTGTTCCCTTTATCTCCCTTTCTGCCCCTTTTCGTCGGACCTTGTCAGTTGTTTGGGAAAACTTCCTCGCCCTTTTTTTGCTGTGGGTGACTTTAAAGGGCACAACCCTCTTTGGGTGTCCGGGTTTCTCACCCAGAGGTCTGCTGATTTAAGATGTCCTTTTGACTTTGGTTTGTGTTGTTGAATGACGGTCTGAAATTACCTCCCCCTTTCCCCTGTTCACTTTGTGTTTGATTTGTCGGGGTTTTTGCCCCCCCCCTGGGCCTGGACTAAGATGGTCTGTCCTCGATTGCAGATTTACCATTTCCCCCCCTTTAAAACCCGTAATAAGAAAAACGTTTTGTTTTCACATCTAAATTTCAAGAAAGCAAATGGGGGTCTATTCGCAACCACTATTTTTTAAAAAATTCCCGGACACTGACTTTTTAGAGTCCGACCGCGAATCACTGACTAACCGTGACAAGGTGCTAAAGCTTTTTTCCAGTGCTTCCCATAAATACAATGCAAAAAAACCCCGGTTTGATTCAGAGCCACAATTTCCAAAGTTTTGAAAAGGGTCAGCGAGGGTTTCCAACGACCCTTTGGGGGCCCCCAAACCCCGAGCCACAAAAAACTCCCGGCAAATTGCACACTTTTAAAATCGTAAATCGGGCCCGGGGAGCTTCTGTCCGGCTGAAACAAAAACTTCTAAAAAAAGTGTGGAACTCATTGAAAATCAAAGGGAAGAAACCGTCCCACTGTGAACCATCTCAAATTTTCAGTTCTTTAATAAAAGGAAGAAAGCGTTGCTAAACTGCTTGCCTTAACCATTTAAAAGAATTCCTCCTCTTCTATAAACAGTCACTTTTGTCAAAAAACCCAAAACCCAAAAAAAAAAAATCCTGCAATTTATCACAACAGAAACTAAATCTTTCCCTTTTTCATTAACGAGCGAAATCTGGGTTACCTTTGCAGCGATTTTCCCCTCCAGGGATAGATGCATACATTATCAAAAATTTAAACATCTTCCGCAAGAAGGTTGAACATCCCGTTTGGTATACAACCCGGTGGACTAAGGTGCTTTCCCCCCTCTTGGCGGACAGCCCTATTTTCCCCTCCCCCCAAACGGAAAAGATCTTTCTAATCCCTCAACACCGTCCAATGCTTTGACGTGTGTCGTAAATGATGGAGAAATGGTCAAAAGCAGGGGTCAATGGAACCGAACCGATGGGCCCTTTTTGGTGAAAGAACAGTGTGGTTTCCGAAAAAACGTGTACAGTTTACCATTTGATTTTTTGGAATTACACTTGGACGTTTTTTTTAAAAACAGCATGCGTGGCAATTTCTTTGACTTGGGGAAAGGGCCCAATACCCTGGGAAATCGGGATACTTTTGATCTCCCCGATCGGGGTTTTGAGTCATCTTCCCCTTTTTTATTCAAAATTTTTTGGGCAGAAAAGCAGTTTCAGGGCCGGGTTGGCACCACTCTCTCTTTATGGGCCCCGAGCGGAGTTGGGGGTTCCCCCGGGGCATACTTCTCCCGCCCCTTTGTATTAAAAACAACACTTGTGAAATCAGTTTTTACAGGGTTCAACTGTCTTGTTGGGAGATTTTTCGTTAGCAACTGAAGCCCGTACCCGAGTTTCCAGCGCAGGGTCCACTTTGGGTGATAAAATCCATCGATGGGCGGGGAAAAAAAGGTTTCCCTTTTTTTGCTACAAAAAACCGTGTTTACTTTCCATAATTTCCCCTCAGTTTTTTTCCCGATCGAACTTTTACTTTGGGAAACTCCCCTTCCAGCTGAAAGAGGGCCCAAAAATTGGAGTCATTTTTGCAAAAAATTAATTTCTTTTGCCATATTAAAAATTCTCAAAAAATGCTTTCCCAAAAAGGGATGTATTCTGCGGGCGTGCACCACCCACGGGGCGCTGATAAGAAAATTTTTTTCCCACCGAGCCTGGGCCCTTTTAAAAAGGACTACGGTTTGGGTGTTCCGGGTCCCCCAAGTCAACTTTCCCCAAAATCTTGGCCCCATCCCCACAAGGGGTTCGCCCTTTCTTGGAGCTTCCGACCACCCTGTGACAGCCTTCGCAGAGGCAGGGAACCTTTACGTCCAATCGCGGGTGAAACTGTCTTTGAATTATTAACATCCGCGTTCTCGACCCCCAGAATCCTGCCCTTGACTTGTTTTTGACCCTCCCTTCCAAAAGTAAATTTGAAACAAACCCGAAATGTTTTCCCCCGTTTGGGGTTCTAGAGCCCACGGCGGAATGCGTATAGATGGGGGGTAGTTTCGATTTTTCCCAAATTTCCGGACAACCTCCCTGGACTTTTTTCCCCCAAGATTTGTTTTGATCTCGCAGCTTTCCGTGGGGTCTACCCGTCCTGGGTCAAGGGTTTTTATGCCGGCTCTGTTTCCCAAAATTCCCCCCTATCAAAAAGTGTTTTACTGACGGGGTTCCAAGTCGAGGATGGATGGCCGGCACCACGCCCCCGGGCCCTTCTCAGAAATTGTTGGAACAAAAACATTCTTTGCTTCTGTCATTCTGCGAACTTACGCTTATAGGGTTTTGAAGAAAATCCCCATTTTCGGGGAGGGATTTTTTTGGGTTCTGTGGGTTTTCGCTGCAGGGGGAGGCCATGCTGGCCGAAACCCTTCAGCATCCAGAACTTTTACTTTTTTTTGAATTTTTAGCAAGTTAAAGGCGGACGGTTAAACATTATCTTGCTTGGTTCCCGGGCCCTGGGGGCATCGGGGGGAAAGAATGGTTGATCGTTTAGCCAAGAACCCCACAAGAGGAAATGTCCAAACTTATATCCCCGCTCAATGTGAAACCCACAATTAACGTTTATGGAGAGACCTCTGGCGGAGGTTTGGAACCACGACAAATAAAAAACTTTTTTAGATCCCCCAAACCCCTTAAAGATTTCCCCCCATCTAGTTTGGCGAAAAGAGGAAGGGTTCTGTGCCGGCTGACCCCGGCCATTGTTTTTCCCCCTTTCTTCCCTTTTAAAGAGGGGGAAGCTCGTGGTGTTCCTGTCATGCACCACTCACAATGAAACATGTTCTTTAGGGTTGGGGCTTTGCACGATTGAGACCAAAATTTTAGCGGGCCATGAGACCCGTTAGGGGTCCCCCCTGCGTGATCTTGGGTTTTGAGAGAAATTAAATTTTTCACTGATTTGAGATTTTACGGAAAAAGGGTTTTTAACAAAATTTCTGGGGCGTTTTTAGCGATGTCATTTAACGGATGTGTGAAAAGGGTTTTTTTTTTTTTTTTTTTTTTTTTTTAAAAGATGGTGAGTTGTTTTAAGTGGGGGAAGCCCCGTGGGGCCCTCTGGGTCGGGGGCATAAGCAACATTTCTTATTTATCTTAAACGAGCTGAAATCTCCCTTATTTTCTTGCAGCGATTCTTCTCCGGATGGATAAATTCTTATCAACTTTTGAACTTTTCCGCAAAAAGGGTCTGAACATACTGAAACGGGGTATACAACCTGTGGGGGAACAGGTTTCTTTCCACCCCTTGGGGGAAAGCCCTTATTTTTCCCCCCCCAAAACCTGGAAAAGATCTTTCTAATCCATCAAACACCGCCCCTAGCTTTGCCGCTAGTCTGCAAATTTGAGGGAGAAAAGGGTTTAAATGCTGGCATGGGAAAACCAAAACCCGAGGGCCCTTTTTGGCGAAAGAACAGTGGGGTTTCCGAAAAATCGGACTCCTTTTTGCCTTTGTTCTTTGGGAATCTACTCTTGGGAATCTTTTTTGAAACGGGCAGCATGCAGGGCAATTTTTTTTCGACTTGGAAAAGGCCTACATACCACCTGGAGTGGGGGATACTTCATATCCCCGATTGGTTTTTGAGGTCATCTTCCGCTTTTTATTCAAATTTTTTGGCAGAACACGTTTAGGGCCCCGGGGTTTGGGCCCCCCTCCTTGTGTCCAGAGCAGGGGTGGGGTTCCCCAGGGGGCATACTGTCTCCCGCCCCTTTAGTATTAAATCAACGCATTGTGAAATCAGGTCAGCAGGGTTTAGCTGCTCTTTCTTTGTGGAGATTTTTTCTTCTACGCAAGGAAACCCGTACCCGATGCCACGCAGGGCCCGCTTTTGGGAGTAAAAAACCATCGGTGGGGAGATGAAAAAAAGGTTTTTCCCTTTTCTCCACAAAAAACGCAGGTATTACTTCCATAATTTCCGTCGTTTTTTTCCCCAATCCCGAACTTCAAGTAGGGGAAATCCCCCCCCATTCAGCTTTAAAGAGGCCAAATTTCGGGAGTCATTTTTGACCAAAAAACTTAATTTTCTCCCATTTAAAAAACCTCAAAACTGCTTGCCAGAAAGCACGAATTTCTGGGGTTGTAGCGCCCCCGCGGGGCGGATAGAAAACTTTGTGCCCCTCTACGAGCCTGGCGTTCAAACTGGACTACGGTTGTGTGTGCCGGCTCCCAGATTTCTTACCTCAAACTCTTGGGGACCCTTCCCCTAAAGGGGCTTCGTTCCTGTCTTGGAGCGTTCCGCACCACCCTGTGTCAGCCTGTACGCAGAGGGGGGGTGAACCTTCCTGCCCAAACCGCGTGAAACTGTCTTTGAATTATTAAACAGGGGTGTTTTGGAAACCAGAAAAACCCCCCCAAAGACTGGTCCTTTTACCCCGTTCCAAAGTAAGTTTAAAACAACCCTAAATGTATTTTCCCCTTTGGTCTTCGTTTGCCCTCACGGCGGAATGCGGGCTAACCCGGGGTGTATTGATTTTTCCAAGTTTCCGGATCAACCACCGTGGCCTTTTTCACACCCCGAGATTCGTTTTTTATTTGGCCCCTTTTGCAAAATCCCCAGCTCTCTGGCTACAAGGGATTTTATGCTGAGCTTGTTTGAAATTTTTCCCTCCTGTCAAAAGTTTTCCTGCGGTTCCAAGTCTGAGTGGGGGGGCCGGCGCCCATTTCCCCGGGGCTCCTTCTCAGTAGTTGGAACATATTCATTCAGATGCTTTGTCTATTTGCTAACTTACTGTTTGGGTTTGGCTTTAAAGAAAAATCTCACATTCTTCAAAGAGGGATTTCGGTTTGTGGGATTCGCTGTCAGCTTTGGAGGGCCAAAAGCTGGCCGAAACCTTCAGCACCAGAACTTTTTTTTTTTTTGAACTTTTTAGAAAGTTGAAGGCGGACGGTTACACATTATCTTGTTTGGGGTTCCGGGTCTGTTGCTCGGCGGGAACAAAATGGTTGACTTTTAGCCAAGAACGCCAAAAGAGAGAAACGTCCAAACCTTTTTCCCCCTGCTCAGATGTAAACCCAAAATTAACGATTATGTGAGAGCCTCTGGCGGGGTTTGGGAAACACACGAGAATAACAAACTCTTTCAACCCGTAAAACCTTAAGGACTTCCCCCCATCTACGGCGGGTGGCGAAAAGGGGAAGGGTTTTCTGTGCCGGCTGCACCCCCGGCCATTCGTATTTTACCCATTTTCCCTTTTTAAGAGGAAGAAGCTCCGTGGTGCATTCCATGTAGGCCCATCAATGAAACATTTTTCTTTTTAAAATGTTGGACTTCCCACATGTAGACACAAATTTTACAGCGGGCCCATGAAGTTCGGGATGTCCCGCCTACGGACCTTGAGTTTTTTAAAGATTAAATTTTTTATTGATTTTAAAATTTTTTCGGCGAAAGATTTTTAACAAAGTTTTTTGGTGCGTTTGAGACGATGTCATTTAAGGAGTGGAAAGTTGGGTTGTTTTTTTTTTTTTAAAAAGACGGGGGTTTTTTTACGTGGTGACACCCTGTGGGCCCTTGCGGCGGCTGGGCTTTAACAACATTTTCTTATCTTATAGATCCAATTGATTGGGGTTTTAGTTTTTTAGCGGTCCCTTTTTGCTAGTCTAGCCTTACCAGAAAAATTAGTTGTTTCGTGTGCAAGGGGATGAAAATTTAAAAACTCTTCCCCAATTTTTAGAGCGAGGACTTGACTTTTAAGTGCTTCCCCCACATGCTGGCTAAATCACAATTTTCGTTTTGTAGGGGTGGCATGCCCATTCGCTTTGATCGGGGCAGCAATTTTAATCAGATCGGTTTTTTTGATGATCCTGAGTGAGTGCGAGTCTGGTTTCATTTCCAGGCTTCCAATGATC
>CM031598.1:13283164-13290664 GCA_018398815.1 Conus ventricosus
CGTTATTCCCGCGAAAAGCATGTCTGCTTCAACTGGTCCTATTTGTGAGCCATATCCAGTTGGAATAGCTTCCCGATACCGAATCGGATAGAGAGATTTTTTAAACTCTCGACCACTTCCGTGTTTACAATCCATTCACCGGAAAGCCGCTTCTTTCTTTGCCGCGACGCAGTCACTTCTGTTCTTTTGAGTATGAAATCAGGGAGAAACACAAAACATTAAGAAGCGAACTTACAAAGGAAGTGCAAATACTTTTAAGAGAAGTTGACATGCGATTTTATTCAGCAGCCACAACCGGGCTGTGACTCAGAAAAGAAAAAACGAAATTTGGGAGAGAATCTGTGATGGCGTGAATGTGTGTGGAGTGGCAAAGCGCACAACACAAGAGTGCAAGGACAAGTGGAAAGGGCTGAAGGGGGCTGTGTTGAACCGCCAGAGAGACCAACGCAAAACTGGTGAGACCCATACCACCTCCAGTCCCCTTCGAAGAATTGATTTTAACAATCATTGGAAGAAATTCTAGTCTCATCAGTGGGATTGCAGGTATTTCAGAATTTTATTATTATTCCGCAGTTAAGTTTCTTCAACCCCCCCATCCCTCCATCCCACTCTACAATATCACAAGACCTAACACTCAAACTTACATTCAGTTTCCAAATTATTTTATTGAAATCATTATACATGTAGTTAATATGCATTATCAATTTAACTTTTGTAAGTTCAATTGATTTATTGTGCACGAAGGAACTGCTTTGTGTTTGACAAAGACTATGAGTGTATGTGCATGTGTATATGAGAGTGTTGGTAGAAATGTGTCTGAAAAGAACTTGGCAAATGTGGCCAAAGAACACATAATAGTATTAAAACATTGTCTGAAAATCTTATTGCAGTGGATGACACTGATACATTCACAAACAGAGAACCTGCTGGTAATCCTGGCACATCTGAAGAGCTCCCTGATTCAGTCAGCCAGCAACCTGCCCCAAGCTTGGAGTCACAAGACCTTGGTGAGTCAAAGAAACGAATATCCAAATTGAACCTGCCTTGAATTATGAAGATGTGTCATAACTACAGTTTAAAGGGCGTGTCACCGATCGGCGGTACAAAATCAGCCGTCCTGTGTTTGGAGTAAGGTAGTTCAGAAATAGAGAGCGTGTGCGCGTGTGCATATGTGTATATGTGTGTGTGCGAGTGTGCGTGTGTAAGATGGGGTTTTGGTTAAGGTGGAAGGTTAGGCTAGGTAGGGGGCTGGGGAAATAAGACATACAATATTGTTGAATTCCAATCTTCACTTGTTGAAGGGATGGAGGCGGGAGGTTGGTTTCGTCCGTTGTTACCCTTTTGTTACTTTGGTTCTACACCAGAGAAGGCGGGGCAGGATATCGGCTGTTGTTGGTGTTGTCAAGTCTGTGAGTTGTTGTGGTAAATTGTCGTGTTGTTGCACGAGCAACAACTAGTCCGTTGGTCCGGCGTGTCAGCTCTGCGGAGGGATACGCTGCTCTGACCAATCGCTGTCTTGTGTTGTGAGTAGAGTTCGCTTGATTCCGTCCAGAGCCGAATGCGTTGGGATAGCTTCACTTCGGTCCCTGGTGTTCGTCGGAGTGGACGCGCCTTGTATTGCGGCGGTAGCGCCGTTAGTCGAGCTGAGTGACTTCGAGTCATAGTTAGGGCCAGGTCCTCGTTGGTCTGGTGTGCCCTTGGCCTGTGCCGGGTTTCTGTGTCGTCCTGTTGGCAGCCACTTCAGCCAGTTGCAGAACTGGTGTGGTTGAACGTCTGTCTGTCCAGGTTGGTGATTGGTTAGGTCATGGTGGTGGGGTTCGTCATGTTGTCTTGTATTATGGCGAGTTGTACTGTAGTTGTCATGTTATGTTTAGTTGTATTATGTTTGTTGCGTATACTGGTTGTCTGGTAGGGATGTCGTCTTGGTTCTGTGATTGGAACTTGTCAGCCGGTTTGTGTTTACCTCTTTTCTGTATATTCTGTAAGTAGTGTACATAGGGGTTCCTGAGTTCGATTGTCATGTGACAGTTTGGCTAGACAATGTGAGTTCGATATAGTAACCGTTGATGGACGGTGATGTAGATATTGGTTGTGATTATTTCATGTATGTCAGTGGGAATACGAGGTTGCATTTTGTTGAGGATCATAGTGTGAGTCAGGTGCAGATATGTCCGTGTGAGTCATGAAGGATGTGCTCAATTTCAGTTGTAAATAGGAGTAGTTTGTAGAAACTGATTAACGATTTCTGAGTTGACCTGCACAGCATTGGAATCGGTTAACTGTACAGTAGGGCCAAGGCTAATTGGTAGTCGAGTGGTTTATACTGGAGTACGGTCGTGACTATTCAATTTATATTGGTGTCTTTTCACTTCGTTACGAGTCATGGTTCTCGACGCGGTGTCGTGCGCGTGCAGCCCTGTATCTGTGACGTACGTATTTGGTACAGGACAGTGAGTCCATATGGTTCGAAGTGGTTTTTTTTTTTTTTTTAAGTAAATGACAGTCGTCACACATGCAGGGATGTATGGTTTGTGACAGAATAGGGTTGGAGAAAGATATCTTAGGTTGCATGGAGACAGTCCCATTATGAATTTTTGTAGTCGGAAAGAAGGGTAAGGTAAAGTTTAAGGCGGGTAGCTCAGCAGTTGATAGGAAAAAAACGGAGGATGTGTGGCATGTAAATATTGTATGAAGTATGGTGTGTTGGCATAACAAGGATTTACCACTGGGTTATCTGACAACAGATGACATGAGAATGGGGGTGTTGGATGGAAATTTTTGGGGAACAAATCATGTTGTGGTGATAATGATTATAATTGACAGTGCAAAGAGGGGTAAGAATGTGAAGGATTGTGGCTGCGAGCCGATTCTCTTGTATGAACATGCTGGAACTGTGAACCGCTAAAAATTGATAAGTTTTTTTTTTTTTTTTTTGTGGAAATGTATATTACTACTGATTACTATGTGGAAACATTTCCTTGTGGAATTGCCCATTTCCTAGTTTATTTAGTATTTCCTAAGGAGGCCCATGGAGCCCGTGTTGGATTGCTTAGATTGAGATTATTTCTCCGAGAATTGTGTGAGAGTCATAATTTCATATATAATAGCGCAGATTGGCTCAGAGAGAATATTGTTTTACTGCTGTTGTAAAGGTTGGCAGGGAATGGATCTGATAACCCCAAAGTAACGGTTATGGGGGGTGTATTCGAATGCAAGTGGTCACTCTCATTCCCGAGTGGGAAGTAGGCAAGGGAGATGGAGAGTTAAAGCTTTACCAGGTAGCCTATGGGCCTTGATGACTCGGGTAGTAGCAAGATTACAGTAGTGGCCTCCAGTTGTGTCAGCAGGTATCCTGCTTCCTTGCCGAGGTTGGGCCAGATCACCGCAGTCTGCTGCCGCGTGCTGGCAGGTGAGTGGCGGCGTCCCGTTACTGCTGCTCTTCCGGGAGAGGGAGACCCCCCAGGCCGTTTGCCGTCTGCGAGGCAGCTCTCCTCCTGCTACTGGTGCTCCTCCGGAGTTGTCCGGCACCTGTGCCTCTTCCTTGAGCAGGCGTCCTGTGAGGGGGTGCTGCACCAGGCTTTTCTTCACCCTCAGAGTCTGGCGGGGCCTTCAGAGGAGGAGGAGTCCTTCGAGCCCCGGACTCGTCGAGAGGGCGTCTGGTGTACGTTGGGTGTCGTGCCCAGCGTGGGAGAGGAATCAGACTGCAGGGAAGCCACGGGCGGCGCCGGGGTGTAGAGTCTTCGGGGAGAGGTCCGGCCCGCGGGAAGGCCACGGTCAGCGCTGGGGTGTGGAGTCTTCGGGGAGAGGTCGGCCTGCGGGGAAGCCACGGTCAGCGCCAGGGTGCAGAGTCTTCCAGGGAGGTGTCAGCCTGTTGAGGGGCCAAGTGCAGCGCCGAGGACTGGAGCTCTCTGGGTCGGGAAAGGGTTGTCCCATGGTTGTTGTAGGAGTGTAGTGTTAGGCAGTAGGGTTAGGGATGTTAGCTACTGCCTCCTTTTGGGACGTAGTGGCCAGCATAGTGTAAGGTACTTGTCGTTGCCTCCCTTAGGGGCGCAGTGACCAGTACGGTGGTGGTCCCGGGTCAAAAGAGAAGGGTGGGTCCTGGGGAGAGGTGTGGGTGGTAGTTAGAGATTAGAGTCCCTTGGGTTGGTCCTTGTCCCTAGTATTACCACCACGTTGCGGGCTATCTCTGCTCCTTAGGTCGCAGTGATATACCGCAACTGGTGCGTAGCATAGGTTAAGGTTCTCAGGGTCGGAGCAGCGTATGTGGGTCAGTAAAGAAGTGGGATACCAGTGTGTGGGTATGGATGGACGTGGAAGTGGTGGCGCCATAGTGTGGTGTGAAATAAAGAAGTGCGTATGATTGTAAAGCAGTGTTAAGTGTGCTGTGTTTCTGCTCTAGTGTGTAATAGCGTGGGTAGGGTGGTAGGGCCGTCCGGGTAGCGACCGTGACAGGGCGCACCTTCAACTCAAATCCTAAAATGATCCCCTTTTCATGGTTTAATGATAAATTGACCTCTAATTTCACATGACAAGAAATGTATAGTCAAGCACTATTAGCAAGATTAAATTCATTGAAGTTTGTAAATCAACATGCGACCAACGTATAGTGGTATACAAATGTCCTTGATTCTGCCACCCCACTCTCTCTCCTCCCCCCCCCCCCCCCCCCTTTCTCTCTGTCTGTCTCTCTCTATCTCTTTCGGTCCTCTCTCTTTCTTTTTCCTTTTTTTTTCTTTCTTTTTTCAGTAGTAGCCCCACTTGCTTTCTTCATTTCACGGTTTTCTTAGGCATTTCATGTATTTTCAGATGCTTCAACAGCAGGCTGCTCTCACTGGTCCAGTGACTCGGGACGAAGCACTCCACTACTGAGGCACACATTCCCAGCAATTCCAGGTAAGTCAGCAAAACCAGTTGGTTTGAGTGATCCATTTTAATAGAACAAAATCAGTTATTTTCAGTGGTCTATTTAAAACTATAATTTTGTCACAAATATTGTAATTTCATGTTTACTTTCTTCACAGGAAGAGAAGACAATTGCTATTAAAATCGTCTGGAAAGATGCCCAAAACAGACACTTTCCTGAGTTTCCTAAAAGAACAGGGACAATGAAAAGCATTGAACCTTTCCTGACCAAAAGAGATTTTTCAAATATTACACGATTGCGTAAACTGAACAGTTTTTCACATGTGTGATTGTTGCAGATGCTGCAGTTGTAAATGCCAGTGTCAACCATGGTGACGGCAGCGTAGTCATCGTGGGAGTGGACAACTTTATGCCTCTCAGGTCATCCACTGCAACAGGCAAGAAAAGAGAGAGGCGCGTCAGTGGCAAGCCAGTTATCGCTGCCAGTGCTCAAGATGATTGGTCGATGAGTGGCTATGCAGTGAGATTAGCAAAAACAATGCTATTCAGACCCACGTGGCTCTAAAGAACAAAAAACTCGAGCTTGAAATAGCCAAGCTAGAATCAGAGAAGAATTAGGTTCAAACCTTAACAAAACAACAACAAAAAAGATGACTGGGTCAATTTTTAGTCATAAGTGTTCTTGTCGATGGTTTCGTTGTCATTTCTTTTCTAGTCATGAATAATCTAGTCTTCATGTCAGTTTTATTTTCAAATGCAAATATTTTTGTTTCATTATAGCTGTATTAAAAGAGGGGAATGACAGGGGTGATGGCGAGAGAGTGGAAGAGAGAGAGAAATAAAGAAAGGGAGAGTGAGAGTTTTGATAAGACAGTGGAACAAGAGAGACAGACAGAGACAGACAGACAGACAGACACACACAGAGAGAGAGAGAGAGAGAGAGAGAGAAGGAGAGAGAGAGAGAGAGAATTTATAGGCAGGAGTCATTTTGCTGACTTGCACTTTGACAAGCCTTGACTTCTTTTTTTCATTTCAATTTATTCATTGTATATTAAAAGCATATTTGCAATAAAATTTTCTTTGACACCTTATTGTTTGGGTCATTACTTTATGGCACACAGATCTACACGCTACAATCACATAAAGTGCATCACACTGCCACTCATAGATTTGTATGATCACAAGTCTTACCTTTGATTTCTAGAAGTAGTTGTTGATGAGTCGCTGTCGAGCCTCTTTGCCTGCTGCTACACGAGCCCTCTCTGACATCCTCCTCATGGCACATCGCTGGTCTTCAGTTTCAGAATCAGAATCGTCGTCTGTTCAGACGTTTCCTCGTCAGAACTGTCAGAGTCAGAAAAGATCTCCACATTCTGCCGCCTTGCACGATTATGAAGCATAACACAAGATGTGATCACCTTGCAGGCTTTGGCCGGTGCAGTCGCAGACGACGAAGACAATGCCATCGCCTCTTTAGGACACCTATTGCTCGCTCAACAGTTGAACGTGCAGAACTGTGACACGCGTTGTACTTTTTTTCCTTCTGTGTGGTGGGATGGGGGAGAGAAGTGAACAACCAATCACGCTGCATATAGCCACTGTCACCAAGGGTGATTCCGTCCAGTGGCTTGTTAGCACTCTCGAAGGCATCAAACAGTGAGCTTTCTCGCAGATACGTGCATCATGCACACTGCCAGGCCATTTAGATATGCAGTTGATGAAAATCAGATTTCCATCACAGATGACCTGCACACAATACAACTCCTTGTCATTGAGAGCTTTAATCTGCTGTACTCAAAGACAATACTTTGAAGCGTGAAAGTTAAGCAACCAGCGGGAGAACAGTCACTGTTTTATCTTTAATTTATCCCCATATTTCACAACAAATAAAGATGGTACATGTGAAAATGGACCCTAAATACAGGGATCCTTTATTTTATGGCATGATATCAACTTCCAGCTCATTCTCACCTTGTTTAAAAGAATCTGTCATCCTGTGGGTCTGTTATCTCTATCACCTCTCTCTTTTTTTTCTCTCCCTTTCTTTAATCCCCTCCTTTATCCTCTCCCCCCCTCTCTCTCTTAAAATGGGTAGATGGCCACCTAATCATTATATTGTTGACTCTTGACTTTTAAAATTGTTACCCTTCTCTCTCTTAAAAAAAAGCTTAAATCGCAGAAAAAGAAATAAAACAAATATGCTATACTCATACCTGAACGTTGATGGAATGATATCCCTTTCTGTTTACAAACTCATGTTCTTGGTCGCTTGGAGCTTGAATCCGGATTTGTGTGCCATCTATGTAACCCACTGCATTCGGAAATCCATAATCTTGAAGAATCTGCCTTTTGTTTTGTCGGCTTGGCGCTGATTAGGCAGTCGGATTTCCTCGCGTGCTCGGCGACACAAAGCGTCAGTGACTCAGACACAACTCGTGATACGGTAGATTGGTCAATGCCAATTAATTCAGCACATACATCTTGGAAACTTGATGATGCAAAATATCGCAGAGACACAAGTACTTGCAACAAAGGGTCAGACTGCCTTTCCGATTCGTGACTGTGATATCACATTCGATAAAGTTCGTCAAATCTAGGATCTCTCGACGCCTGAATCTGAATTTTTTCACTATCTCA
>CM031598.1:13302091-13364591 GCA_018398815.1 Conus ventricosus
ACTGGATATTTCCTCATTGTAGAATGTCTACTGTGTACTCCCGGCCATTGCTCCATCCCAAAAAACCTGATCCCATTTCTTGATGTCTGTGTACACAGACAGATAAGAGGATGAAGCTGGTCCCAGAGATGCCATGTGCCATTTTTCATGACAGCTGAGACTTGTTGGAGTGTGCTTTCCATGTAGTCGCTGCCCTGTTGGCCTTGCTGGACGCCTTCTGGATTCTCTTGGGTATCCTCTTCTTTCTTCATGGCCCTCTCTGCTTTACCTTTTCCATTGACCGCCACATCATTTCTGTTGACCCCAGCCCCTGCCCTTTTGGTTACTTCGTTCGTCTAACCAGGAAACTGGTCAGCTTGTTTAAAGAAAGAAACAAACAGTAACACCAAACAGTAAAATATATGCATGTTTTATTACACTGGTCACGTAAGCTGACAATGCGGTCTGTGTGTTTCAGGAGTATGTGACCCAGCCCCCATCCTACGAGCGACACTACCTACAAGAATGCTGGGCTAGAAAAATGGCCACAAGGAAAATACCTGTCACAACCACTGATGCCAACGCTGACGCGGGGAGAGACGGCAACAGAGGGAAGTTGAAGAGAAGTCCCTCCCGTCAGATGTATTGATCTGACTGGGAGTCTCCCAAGCGTGGCGGTGAACAAGAGTCTGAACCGCAGTCTGTCAGTGACTCCGCCAACAGCATCCCTGCCAGCAGCTCGTGCTTCTGAGAGTGCAGCCATGTCAGAAAAGACGTCCTCTGAGCACAACCCCAGACTAAATCTGGCCTTTCTGGGTCAGGGCCGAAATCGGCAATTTTACCTGACAAGACACCAGCCACCTCACCCAGGTCAAGTGCACCTGCCCAACCACACCAAAGCTCAGAAACAACCCAAAACAGCTACGACCCACCCAGATCAAGTCTGCTTCACTACTATGCAGTGTCCATCCCTAAACCCAATCCCTGCCACAACCAAAACCACCCCAAAGCCTGCAAACACCCCTTCCAAGATCACCTAAATCAGCAACCACAACCACAACAGCCACCGAAATAACTCACCCAAAACAACCACTGGGACAATGAAAGTATGCCGATCCCCAAATCAGCCTCTGATGTCAATCCACAACAACCGTCTCTAAGCACAGGTGGCGTTGCATCCGCAGGCGCATCCAAGTCGCCGAATGTGACGGCAAAACCAGCACCGAAAGCAGCATCACCAGCAGCCAGACAAGCAAACCAGCAAGGAAATGCACCAGCAAAGCCAGGTTCCAGACCATCCTCTCCAGCTTCAAAGCCGCCTGTCAAAGCGGCAGAAGGAACCTCCAGCAAATGCCCCCACCCACGGCCTGCCACCAAAGAAAAACCCCGGGCCACAGCGGTTAAAACCAGAGCCACAGGTGGAAGTCCCAAACAGGCACCCAACAAACGGCTGGAGTTGTGAAGCAAAAGGCCAAACCAGCTCCTAAGCTGTCATCTCTGTCAGCAGCCTCACCGCAGTTGCCCCACAAGGAGCAGCTTTGAAGAAGACACCAGCTGGTGCAGGTTCAAAACCAGCATCTGCCCCTGCTAACTAATCACCTTCAACTAGTCCAAACCAACTCCCTTTAAGTGCAGCTTCTAAACAAACACCACATCGCAGCTTTTAAACAAACCCTACATCTGCAGCTTCGTTTCCCAAATTTCAGCCTTGAAGCCAGCCCAAATTCAACTGCAACATCTAAGCCAACACCAGCTGGTGTGCGTCTAAACCACCACCCAAATGCAGCATCTAAACCCCCACCCCCCAATTTCACCATATAAAACCAGTGCTCCCAAGTGAAGCATCCCAAACCATTACCCACAAATCCAGCATCAAAACCATCCCCCGCAAGTGCAGTATCTTTAAAACCAACACTTGCAAGGCTGCATCAAAACCAACACCTGTAAGTGCTGCATCTAAATCAACCCCTGCAAATGCAGCATCTAAACCAACACCTGCAATGCAGCATCTAAACTAACACTGCAGTGCAGCACCTGCAAGTGCCAGCAAAAACCTGCAAGTGCAGCATCTAAACCAACACCTGCAAGTGCAGCATCTAAACCAACCCCCGCAAGGCAGCATCAAACCAACCCCTGCAAGTGCAGCATCTAAATCAACCCCTGCAAGTGCAGCATCTAAACCAACCCCTTCAAGTGCAGCATCTAAACTACCACCCGCAAGTGCAGCATCTAAACCAAAAACCCGCAGTGCAGCATCTAAACCAACACCTGCAAGGCAGCATCTAATAACACACGCCCCAAGTTCAGCATCTAAACCAACCCCTGCAAGTGCAGCATCTAAACCAACACCTGCAGTGCAGCATCTAAACTACCACCTGCAAGTGCAGCATCTAAACAACACCTGCAAGTGCAGCAAACTAACCAACACCTGCAAGTGCGCATCTAAACCAACCCCCTGCAAGTGCAGCATCAAAACAACACCTGCAAGTGCAGCATCTAAACCAACCCTGCAAGTGCAGCACCTGCAAGTGCAGCATCTAAACCCAACCCCTGCAAGTGCAAGCATCTAAAGTACCACCCACAAGTGCAGCATCTAAACCAACACCTGCAAGTGCAGCATCTAACCAAACACCTGCATGTGCAGATCTAAACCAAACCCCTGCAAGGCCAGCATCAAAACCAACACCCACAAGTGCAGCACTAAAAACCCAACCCCTGCAAAGGGGCAGCTCTAAAGTACCACCCACAAGTGCAGCCATCTAAAAACCAACACTGAAGTGCAGCGTCTGAACTACCACCCACAAGTTTTAGCTCTAAACCAACACCTGTAAGTGCACGTCTAAACCAACACCCGCAAGTCTGCATCTAAACCAACACCCACAAGTTCAGCATCTAAACCAACACCTACAAGTTCGCATCTAAACCAACACCCACAAGTGCAGCACCTAAACCAACACCCACAAGTGCTGCATCTAAACCATCGCCCACAAGTGCTGCATCTAAACCATCACCCACAAGTGCTGCATCTAAACCATCACCCATAAGTGCAGCATCTAAACCATCACCCACAGTGTGGCATCTAAACCATCATCTACAAGTGCGGCATCAAAACCATCACCCACAGGTGTGGCATCTAAACCATCATCTACAAGGTGCGGCATCAAAACCATCACCCACAGGTGCAGCATCTAAACCATCATCTACAAGTGTGGCATCTAACCATCACCCACAAGCGCAGCAACTAAGCCATCCCTGCAAGTGCACCTAAAACCAAACACCCACAAGTCCAGCGTGTAAAGCAACTCCCACAAGGTCCAGCATGTAAACCAACACCTGCAAGTGCAACATCTGAAGCGGCACCAGCACCTGCAGGAACTGAACAACCATCTACCCCACCTTCAAGCCAGACACTCACCTCCAGCCCTAAAACCAGTGGAGAGGCCACAGTCTCTGCAGGAACTTGTGAGCAGACAGGTGCTGCTTCCATGCCTGCCTTCTCTGAGAAGCAAGCTGTCATTACCAGTGACCAAGTTGTCAAGGATGTGGATGAGGCGGGACCTAGCAGCACGCTGCCTCATGTGTCTGCAGAGAGGAAGGATCCATCCCCAAAAGAATGCGTGGCCTCAGGTGCTCCAGCTACCTCTACAGAGGCACAGGTGAAGTCATCTGATCCTGAAAGGTCCATCACCACCGAGTTGGCGCTTCCGTCATCTGAGGAAAATCCTGCTGTCAGCAGCTCTGTGGAGTTGCCGTTGCTTAGGATTTCCCAAACTGGGATATCATCGACATCCTGCTCTCCAGATGTGCAACATTCCGACATGGTGACAGACATCAAACCTCTAAAGGACAGCACCCAAAAACGTTTTCGGCCAAAGGAGAAAAGCAACAACAGCCCAGATCTTCTGCCCGTCTGAAAAAGAGTGTCAAGAAAAGTTCACAGTTCAGCAAAAAAACCCCATGCGACCCCCTGAAATGCAAAGGGGGAACAGTCCTAGGGGGTGAATGTTGGGGCAAAGGTGGTAAAAGCTAAATTTGGGTTTTAATACTTAGACACTTTTTCAAGCGTCTCTTTAGAGATGTATTTTTACATTCCTCTGGGGTCTCATCAAATTTTGGGGTGTTTGGGAAAGGTTCGAGCTGAAAATTTGTGCATTTCAACTTCCGTCTTTTGGGCAGGTTTGTATGTACCCATTTCAGGACCCATCATAGGTAAGTAAAATTTTTCAGCCAACTTTTAAATTTCCTTGTTTTAAATTTTCTAACATTAATTAAAACAAGTATTTGGTCTAGAAAAAGCACAAACTGTTTAACAGTCGAAGTGAATACTAAATCAACTGTTACTTTGCTTTCTCCTTATCATCATTTCTGGCACTGTCCCCCAGCGCTTGTTCTGGCTCCATCCACAAACACACCGGCTTGGGGCCCGCCTCAGTCCCCGCACCAGCACATCCCATCAACGTCAGGTTTTTTAAGGCAACCCCACCGGCGGGGATACGCACTTCCGCCAGGTTTGGGGTTTCAGTGGGGCCCGTAGTGTTTGGTCCAACATACACAAAACACTTTTTTATTAAGCCTGATACAATAATTTCTTTACTTCCCCCAGGCGGGTTCATGGGCTTGTTGTTAGGTCCCAAAACACAAACACTTTTATTAAGCCCGATACAAAAATTGCTTAGTCAATCCGCCAGCGGTGTTCGTGGGGCCTGAAGTTGGATCCAACTACACAAACACCTTTTATTTTAACCTGATGACAATAAATGCTTATCCAGGCCAGTGGATAAAATCCCTCTAAGAGGGGGCCACCAGTCGCCGACAAAATTCCCCTAACTTTCTGATGGTGGCGTCTCACATGAACTCCAAAAATTTTTTAAAAGAAAATTGAACTGAGGTCCCATAAAAGGGGATGAAAGGCTGCAGAATTAGAGCTTTTTTTATTTATGCTGATCTATGAGGATGGGGGAGCGCAAATTAAGCTTGTTTTTTTTATGCTATCTATGAGGATGAGGGTGACGCAGATTTTGAGCTTGTTTATTTTTTGTACTATAGATGAGGGACGCGATTAAGCTTTTTATTTTTGCTGACTAGAGGATGAGGGTGTGCTGCAAGTTAAGCTTTTATTTAAGTGATCTATGAGGATGAGGTGATGCGCAGAGTTTTCCCTTTTTGGGCTGAGACTGCTGCTGTGCATCCTAAACTTCCAGCATTGACCTGTGCATCCTAACACTTTTCAGCAGGGCTCTGTGCATCCTAACACTTCTCAGCTTGACCTGTGATCCTAACACTTTTCCCGCATTGCTCTGTGCATCCAACATTTTTCCATTGACTCTGTCATCCTAACACTCTCAGCATTGACTCTGGCATCCAACACTTTCCCATCCTGCGCTTTTCCCGTGACCAAAAAAAATTCAGCATCAACTAAACTGCTTGACTCTGGCATCTAAAAACTTTTCAGCATCAACAAAAACCCTTACTCTGGCATCCTAACACTTCTCAGCATCTTGACTCTGTGCATCCTAACACTTCTCAGCATCAACTAAGACTGCTTGACTCTGTGCATCCTAACACTTCTCAGCATCAACTAAGACTGCTTGACTCTGTGCATCCTAACACTTCTCAGCATCAACTAAGACTGCTTGACTCTATGCATCTTAACACTTCTCAGCATCAACTAAGACTGCTTGACTCTGTGCATCCTAACACTTCTCAGCATCAACTAAGACTGCTTGACTGTGCATCCTAACACTTCTCAGCATCAACTAAGACTGCTTGACTCTATGCATCCAAACACTTCTCAGCATCAACTAAGACTGCTTGACTCTGTGCATCCTAACACTTCTCACCATTGACTCTGTGCATCCTAACACTTCTCAGCATGCTTGACTCTATGCATCCTAACACTTCTCAGCATCAACTAAGACTGCTTGACTCTGTGCATCCTAACACTTCTCACCATTGACTCTGTGCATCCTAACACTTCTCAGCATCAACTAAGCCCAAGAGCGAGAGAGAGAGAGACAGTGCAGTGTTGGTCAGGAAGTGTTGGCAACACTGTCACAGACACATGGTTACTAGATGTTTGTGGCAGGCAGGTGGTTTCATATTTTTGTTCTGTCTGTGCATTGTTTAGAACTGATGATACGTGACTGTCGGTAAAGTGCTGTGTGCGATTGCAGGTGGACACTACAGAATACTGCCTGTCGTCACGTCCGTGTCTGTGCAGTCTTACACACGGTCCTCAACACGTCAAGACACAGAGTAGGACATGCACATCTTGGACCTCTCTGTGTCAGCACACCATGGACATCAAAGAGTTTAATACGTCCAGTCGTCTGTGAGACTGTAGGAAATAGAGACTTGCACAATGTGGTTGGACCATGTGTATGTGAAATCCATGGTTAGGCATTGAGGAGGATGTGGTCCAACAGACTTCTCCATCACTTCTCTCAGAGACGACCACCAGTTCTACTCAAGTCATACATACACCGTATGCTTACCTACATTTTAAGCTGCTTTTTTTATTTTGTCTGCAACCATGTTACTGCTACATGTTACATTTTGATGTATTATCAAGTGCCAGAAAAAAAGTGGTGAGGGAGAGCATAAACTCCCTAACATCCATCCCATAGTTCCTCACCTATATGATTTTAGGGGGGGTTGTTTTTGTTTTTTTTAAAGGGAGAGGTGGGGGGAGGAAGTCTGCTTTTTTGTTGTTGAAAGGAATGATAAAATGTTGCCAAGCAGAACCCAGATGGTGTCATGTCTGAAGTTAAAATTGGAATAATGTATGAATTACGCTAAGGCATGCTATTGCCGATACATGACATGCTCACTGTGATGTACACACACACACACACACACACACACACACACACACACACAGGAAGGAACAATTGGAAAGGACAAAAAAAACCCAGTCAAAACCCTATTCCATTAAAAGGGGTCATGGTCCAATGGCACCATTTGACAGGAAAAGAATGATGAAAGGATTAATGATGGTCAAAGTTGAGTCTTCAGGTCCTTGGTCACTCTGTACTAACTCACTGAGTGTGCAGGCATATGCACTTTCGTGATTGAATGCCTCAGAGTAGTTTCATGTACGTGAGTTGACTTTTACCTGTTATTTTTTTATTTTCCGGTTTTATGTGCTGGTGGTTTGTGTGTCATCGCAGTGTGTTCATAATCAGCTACTACACGGTATTAGTGGTATTGGATTATGCATGTGCATATTCACAGTGCGTGAGTATGTATGGTTTATGAGCCAGCTTATCATTTTGTCTGTGCTATGTGTGCATGCACACGTCTGTGGTTGCGCAAGTTCAATGTTGTGCGATCAAAAATGAATGCATACATGTTCATTTATGTCATGCACAAGTTCCCAGAAATGTGTGTATGCATTGCACCACCATCATTTTTTTTTCCATTTCAAATATATGAATTTGTTGTGATATTTACATCATTGTTCGTGCCAAGAAAAAAGAATAAGATGTATGGAGATGCATACAAAAACACTCTGAATGAGAGAGAGGGAGAGAGAGTTTGGTTGGTTATTTGACATTAAAAAAAGAGGCTCTGTGTTCCTTTTATGTATTGTTTGAGCGTGGTGGGGAGAGATGCTGAAGGGGTTGTATCATGTGTGAAATGTGCCTTGATGCTTTGCGTGCATCCAGTCAACAACTTGTTCAAAGAATGAGACTGAGAGAGACTGCGTGAAAGCAGGCCGAGATTGAAAGAGAGACCATCGAGGTATGCATGTTATTATCATAGAGAGACCATCAAGGTATGCATGTTATTATCATAGAGAGACCATCAAGGTATGCATGTTATTATCATAGAGAGACCATCAAGGTATGCATGTTGTTATCCTTTGTAGTCGCTTGAGACTGCGTTACTTCCCAAGTTCACAGTTCCCGCTGACATTTGTGCAGTTTGAGCCATTTTCAGCTGTTGTGGGTATGACTAGGTTATGTTCTTTAAAATGGTGGTTTTGTTCCTTAGCAACACGTGAACAAAAAAAGATGGTGAAGTCAATCGTAGTTTCACCAAGTTCACTTCAGGAATTGTAATATTTGGGCACATTTTCACCGTGACTCAGACTGTGAGGAATCTTAATACACAGTAGTGATGTGTTGAACACAAAAGGTGTCATTACAAATGGTACGTTATATTGCAGATGATTAATTACTCTAGGAAAGTTTCAAAACCACTCTCTCACCCCGAACTCCTGTCTTGCATTACATTTTTTTATATTTTTTAAATTTCATATTTTGCTCAGTCCTATTACCTAGTCATGCCATTAAATTTGTCAAAAGTTACGTGCCATGCAGCGCTGAGTTTACCGTCCTGTTGGGCCAGAGGGCCTTAAAGCTACAACTCCCGATGCAGTGGATCTGGACTCAAAGTTTGAAGGAAGCAAAGGGTTGGGAGTCAAAGTTTGAAGGAAGAAGTGAAGCGTCCATGCACATAGTCAGAGGAAATCGGCCACAGCTACTGGGCTATATGCCCATATACCCCTGCTGTGGCTTTTAGGATCTGTCAGGACTCGTCCCTTGTCTGAAGTTTGCATCCCACTTCTGGAGTGGCCCATGGTGAAGTAGGTAGTCGATTCATGAATCGCGCAGCCACAGCAGCTGGCATTGATACCACTGACCTATGAGAGTCGCGAAGTCTGTATTGCCTTGTTTTAGAGTTGCTACTTCCATGACCATTACTAACACTTTATCCTGGACATAACAACAAGAAGTGCTTGCATTGATGTGAACAAGTCTGCCCTGGAAGAAAGCTCGGTGACACTGGAGAGGTTGCTGCTAACTTAAGTGACTTGAGAGGGGATGACCGCATCATCTTCCCATTTGGGAGAATGGATGAAGCAATCCCAAGTCATGAAAAGCATGAATGTTCATTGGAGGGAGGTGTGGAGATTGTAATATGGATTTCTTCAAGCGAGTGGACTATTTCAATCACCAGGTAGAAAGCGAAGAAATGCTGAAGGAAAATCTTACGTACACAAGACTATGATTGGTTGTAATGTGGAGCAGTATTGTCACTAATCGATCATCACCTGCCATGCTTCCATGATGGTGGTGACTCGACTGAAAAGAAATCTAAGCTGGCAGTGTCCCTTTCTTGCATGCTATTTCAGTGTTTTATTCGGACAATTTAAGAAGTAAGATCATATTGCCAGATCCACTCAACAAAAAAATTAAATTCAAAAGATCATATACGGTAGTGTCCCTTTCTTGCATGCTATTTCAGTGTTTATGCAGACAAAGATCATATGGCTGATTCACTCAACAAAAATAACTGAATTCATAAAATCATATATGAATCTGGGTAGAAAGGGCTTGATGAGAAAAAATACGGTTTGGAATACTAATAAGGAAAACAAAGAAACATGAAAATACACGTAAAATTACTGGGATAGGATATGATTATTGTTATTGGAGAAACTCTCTCGTAAGGACAAGTATTGAAAAAACAACAAACAAACGAACTAGGTGGTGCATGAAAAGGGATATAGTTCCTAAACAATTAAGTTGATTTTACTGGTTTCTTAACAGTTTTTTGCTAGGCATTTTTGTGTCATAAACCTTGACACCACAAAATGTGTTCAGTAGAGTTAGTTGCTGTATGCAGGTGAAAAATCTTTTTAACTTTTGTGACATTAGAATTATATTCAATCTATTGATGAACACACTTAAGCATTCTTAAAAAAATGTCAGATTAAGCCTAGGGCATAGAACTGACCCTTTAAAATGGTGTACAAAGAAAAAAGAATAGTGAACACCATTGATAGGTCTAGGATCTAGAACTATTCATAACAAACAACAGACAAACAAAGAAATAGACATCAAAGAAATATTATGGTATGTCAACCAACACTGAGTTTGTGAATCAAAGACAGCAATACATGAACGCGGATGATACCTGGTGCTCCAAGTTTCGTGCTTTGTTCTCAAAGGAGTATGAAACACTTGAATGACTTGGAGTATTTGATTCACGTGAAATTCTTTTGAAAATATAGTTAGCTGCATGAGTGGAATGCAGCAACTTACAACGACCGTGAAAGTGTCCTGCGAAATAGGTCTTTGTTGAGAGGGGGGTTTATTGATGTGAATTTGTGTTCGCCAAGAAGATGGCGAAGGCATTCAAAAGTTTCAAGTAAGTAAAAAATTCAGCCGTGATAAAGTAGAAATATTCATATTCAGCAGAAAATGTCATGTTGGTATTTCTTTTCAATAATTAAGAAAAATGAGCAGAAAAGATGCTAAAGATTATCAGTCAGTTAGTGCTCACAATAGAGGAATCATTCTGAAGAGAGAAACAAAACAGTATCTTATTGTGAGAGTACGAAACCTCACAGAATTCATAATCATTTTAACGTTGGGGGATGGTGTTAGGGACGGAGTCATAAATGAAGGTTGGATCTAAATGCGATGGGATATTTCAGGTCTGTAATTCATTGTCCGTGTGGTAAGGTGTTATTTTATGACACTCAATGTTTTGTGTGCGTGTTTATAGGTGCAAACGATAACAAGGAATGTAGATTATGGAAATAAAAATCTGATGGGAAAAAAGCTGTTTGAGATACATATGGGGAAAAAAACCTGTGGCAAGGAGGGAAAGACTGTGTGTGTGTGTGTGTGAGTGAGTGTGCCATCACCTTCCTGACTAAGCATCAAACTGGCTGGTCACTATAAAGAAAGGATTACTGACACAGAAACGCATGCATAATTCAGAAAGCATAACTCAGGGTAAAATAATTAAGGAAGGAAATAACTCTCCACTCAATCTCCACCATACTTTGCCAGTAATCCATCGATTTGTATTCTGTGGGTCTTGCAGATCCACACTTGTTGGGCAGTTCAATGGCATGCCTTCATTCACATTTCATGGGCCTCCCAGAATGGTGGTTAATGAGGCAGTTCAATGGCATGCCTTCATTCACATTTCATGGGCCTCCCAGAATGGGTGTTAATGAGGCTGTTCAATGGCATGCCTTCATTCACATTTCATGGGCCTCCCAGAATGGTGGTTAATGAGCTGTTCAATGGCATGCCTTTATTCACATTTCATGGGCCTCCCAGATGGTGGTTAATGAGGCTGTTCAATGGCATGCCTTTATTCACATTTCATGGGCCTCCCAGAATGGTGGTTAATGAGGCTGTTCAATGGCATGCCTTTATTCACATTTCATGGGCCTCCCAGAATGGTGGTTAGTGAGGCTGTTCAATGGCATGCCTTTATTCACATTTCATGGGCCTCTCCAGAATGGTGGTTAATGAGGCTGTTCAATGGCATGCCTTTATTCACATTTCATGGGCCTCCCAGAATGGTGGTTAGTGAGGCTGTTCAATGGCATGCCCATATCCATATTTTGGGCTGCATACACCCATGCTTGTTCTTGAGATAGTTTAGGTCTGTGCTTGTTTGTATTTTGTGGGCTCTTCAGTTTTGTTTTTTATTTGTTACCAACCTTATTTCTCGTATAGTAAGTTTTGATTATTTTCCCTTGACACAAATTTTTTTTTTTTTTATAATCAAAAGTTCTCTTCTTGCTATTCAATTAACAAAACAATATACATGTATTATGAATTCAGATTTGATGATCACTGGGCATTTGTGAAGCACAAAAAAACACTACAAAACAAACAACAACCCTTACTATGTACATTATTCAAAGATGAAACATTTAGCACTCTTAAGGACAGTTGCTTCTTTTCATCATGAAGATCACTGGGTTTATGCGGTTATTGTACTCAGTTTTGGTTTCTCTCTAACCTTCATATCTTTCCCTCTGAAGGCAAATTAATAAGTGTACTGTCTCATGAACTCAAACTGATGGTACACTGCACTTCAAAGCAGTCAATGATCAAATCATGACCTACACTGCTCCATGCTCTTAAATCATCACAGTATACTGAAATTCTCAAGAGGCTCTAGGCACAGCCAGTAGTGGCAAGTCTGAAGAAATTGGACTCTGATCAGGAATTCCAGATTTGGGTTATTTATTACCGCAGGGTTCGTACGCTCCTTGAATTCTGACAGCGAATTTCAAGACCTTGAAACCTTTGAAAATAAATAAAATGTGATTCTGTTGACCAAACCTCCTTGAGAACCTTTGAAAATCAAGCCATCAGCTCCAAAAAAATTTAATGTGGCAAAAAGAAATGGCAGTTTGATTTTCCTGCGTTGAGGCTAATGAAAAATTATTTAAAAACAAATTTTTATTGTCGGGATCCTGGATTGCCGTCTGCTATTACAAAGGGAGGAAATTTGTAACTTCATCAATTTTGATAAGTTACAAATTATCTCCCTCGGTATTAACGCATGCGACGGTGTAATTTTTAAAATATAACTAGTTTTTTTTTCTTTTTTTCCCTCCAACCAGTCTCTTACACACCATGCATAGTCTGTATGTTTTTTTACAAAACTGACATACTTTTTGCTGATTTTAGTGTTTTGGCATTTAATACAAAGAGTCTGGATTTGTTAATGTGTGGTGTACTGGCACACTCGCTCTGATAAAAACTGAAAAAGGAAATGGCAGTTTGATTTTTCTGTGTTAGGTTGATGAAAAAAATTATTTAAAAACAAATTTTTGTTGTTTTTTTTGTACAAAAAAAACTTTTAAAATAATTTTTACATCAACCTGAACACAGAAAAATCAAACTGCCATTTCTTTTTTCAATTTTTACGCAAGTATTGTAGCCTTGAAATAGAAGAAATACTCCTTGAAAACCCTTGAATTTTGTTTTTGGGAGTCTGTACGAACCCTGTTACTAGCCTTGTAGTTGACACTTACTTTAGCAATAATACTATTTACCTTTCATGACTGTGATGGTGGTCTTGGGTTTGCTTTTTTGTTGTGAAGTTTCAGAACACTTTCAATTTTGACATGAAGCTGGCACAGACATGTGGAGGAGAACCAATATCTGAGTTTTTTTTGGGAAGAGGCAATACTGCTTAGTTTGATTTTTTCGTAGAAAGTCAATGAGGATTTTCACTTGATTCTGATCTGTGACTACATGATGGAAATATGCGCAACTCGTTCATATGTAATCAAACGTCAATCAGGCCTAAGAGAAAAACAACAGCAATGCTGATCAGGAAATTTGAGTAGCAATCTCACAAACATGTCCTTCAGAGGATGACTCTCAACAGTTTGTCTCCAGTCTTTCCATAGTTTTGAGTCCATTGCACACTCAACGGGTCTCGATAGGAATTCGTAAGGATTGAAAATTAAAAGCCCACAAGTATGCATGTAATCCTTAACTTATGACGTGACAATTTTCCGACAGTGCTTGGATAATTTTTGTCTCTGAACTATTAAAATGTCCTTTTCTGTCCACAAATCAGTCATGATTTCCTCAGCAATCCCACCTGATAAATCAGACTTTTCCCCCAAGATAGGTACAGCTTTCATTGTGTAAGTATAATCCAAGTGTTGAATAAAAAACAACAACAAAAAGCCCCACGTATTGAGGCATGTATCACTTGCTATGATCTTGGTCCATGACCATGTTTTGACAAATAAAAGTCTAAAAGAAAGTGACACTTTCAGAGCTAACTTCCTGTTGCTTGTATACATTTCTTGTTTTGTGTGTGTGTGTGTGTGTGCATTTCTGCAGGTGCGTGGGCAACAATGTTTCTTTGAGGCAGATGGGTCCACTGCTTTTTTTTTGTGCTTTTTTTTCCTCAAGAAATAGCAATTTGTACTTGCTGTCTCCTCTTCATTCCTTAGTGCTGCCAACATATCTATTCCCAGGTGGGGGTAGTGAGGTGTGGTGGGGGAGTGGAGTAGCCTTTTTTTTTAATCTGACACATAAGACAACCAAACTGAGTTTCTTTTTTCTGAGTTTCTTTTTTCAGACCAGGAATTTGCACAGGCTCATAATGCAAGAAACTTGCCTCAGCTCACAAGTGCAAAAAAATGAAGATAATGGGGGAAAGTCCACAGATAGGATGGACTGAGGGGAAAGACCATACCAAAACATGAACAAACCACATTCAAAGACTATATTAGCGACATCTCTCCTGAAATCCATGTTAGCAACAGATTGAAAGCGTCCAGGAGGAATAGAAAAGAATCTCGGTACAAGTACTGGATCAGGTTTTGGGGCGTTGTATCAAAACAACTTAGCTTACAAACAAAATGAAGGCTGCCTCACAAATGAGAAGCAAGGCTTAAGGAGCTCTTGGAAAACCTAAAATGGAAAACACAATGCCGTCCGTAACGCAGAATCAGTAAGGAGTGAAAAGTAGAAAACCCAAGATTGCTTCTTGACAGACCCCTTCATTTTGCCAGAAAAGTGTTTCAAGCAGCCCATCTGGAATGCTCACGGGAGGGTTGGGATGAAAGTGGAGGTGGACAATGGGGACAAAACCTCTTGAACAGAACAGGGAAAATTCTGACCCTCGAAGCAGGTACCACTTCAAATTGAGACTGTGTGGCCTGCAGCACCGGGGAAACGTTCATTCACCTGCACCAGCACGCCGTTAAATACAGAAAATGGCTGAGACAACCAGATCCAATCACTGCCTGGTTTTTTAAATATCACAATGTCCTTGAGCAGGTCTGCAAGCATACAGGATCAGCAAGGAGGAACTTGATCAATGGACAGCGGACGATATCTGATTGAATGTACATTCCGAAAGAACATAATTCAATTGATAACGACCAGTTGGGGACATCCCGTAATCACTACGTGTCAATATCACTAACGGGCTAAAGCTCTACGGAACACTAATTACATTCCAAACGACTATTACCCGATATCACTACAGTGTCATTCGCAAGACGATTTCACTTCATAACTTGTACCTATACAACTATTTATGATTACCACTACGATTTCCAGACACCGTCTTTATCGCTACGTCTCTATCTCACTCTATATCACTACGATTAAAAAAAAAATGAAACAAATTACGAAAGAATGTCAGTGTGTGTGTGCGTGTGTGTGTGTGTGTGTGGCGTGTGCGGGCGTGCGTGTGTGTGTGTGTGTGCGCGCGCGCGCGCACGTGCGCAATGTCTATCAATTTCTCTCTCTCTCTCTCTCTCTCTCTCTTTTTTTTTTTTTTCCCCCTGTCACCATATAGTATACGTAATACTGGTAAAATATTAGTTCAGCTCTCTCTCTCTCTCTCTCTCTCTCTCTCTCTCTCTCTCTCTCCCTCTCTCTCTCTCCTTCTCTCTCTCTCTCTCTCTCTCTCTCTCTCAACCATATTAGCCTCGCTATATTTGTTCTGCTCTCTCTCTCTCTCTCTCTCTTCTCTCTCTCTCTCTCTCTCTCTCTCCCTCTCTCTCTCTCTCTCATTTTTTTTTCAATCTTATATTCAACCAAATATTGACTATGCCTCGACACTCTGGGATTTAGCGAGCAATAAGTTGCTTAAACCATTGACTAGTAATATATAAGAGAGCTGTCAAAATAACAATTGATGAACCCTCGCTAGGGCACCCTGATTATGAACGAGCAGGTATCCTTCATTCAAGACCAAACTATTGTACAACAAAGCACTCTTTATGCATAAAATACTACACGGCAGTGCTCCTTCCTATTTAAGGAATATATTTACTTCTAATGATCATCGTCATTCGCATAAAATAAATCTCCCTTTCCATCAATTAATTTATGCAAATCAAGCTTGCTTATTCTGGTGGGTGGCTGTGGAATAATATCCCAGAAAAACTGAAAAACGAACCAAACACTAGTAAGTTTAAATCCAATCTTTTCACGTACTTGATGTATCTGCCTGATCTTACACCACTTTACCCAAAGATGTACCAATAACTGTTCTGTGTAAATGTTTCATTTTCTTTATCAGTTCTTCCTTTTCTCCCCCCGCCCTCTCATTCTTAATTGTCCCCCATCCCCCCCCATCCCACTCCCACCCCACCGTCTCCCATACCTTCTGTCGGTGTTCCCTCTGTACATACATTTTGTATCCTTTTGTATTTTCATATGTCATATTTAAGAGTGATTTTCCATTATTTTATTTTAAATCAATATTTTGTTGTTGTTGTTTTCCTTTCCTTTCTTAAATTTCTTTTGGCCCGGAGGGTGGATGTAAAAAAGCAGTGATGCTTATTCCATTACCCTCTGAAAATAAAATTCGTTCGTTCATTCGTTCTCTCTCTCTCTCTCTCTCTCTCTCTCTCTCTCTCTCTCTCTCTCTCTCTCTCTCTCTCTCTTCTCTCTCTCTCCCCCCTTCTAATTTTTTTTTTGCTATTGTTGGTATTGTTTTAAGGCATGACAGATACACATATATAAACTCTCTCTCTCTCTCTCTCTCTCTCTCTCTCTCTCTCTCTCTCCTCTCCTCTCTCTCTCTCTCTGAAGCGTGAAATTCACAGAATTCATTTTCCCGGCCGAAAATCAATTTTCATAGTATGAAAATCGACTTTCTGTGCAAATTACTTCCCAATAGGCCCAATAATCAATAACCAGGTGCAAATTACGCCGGTAATCAATAACAGGCCCCAACAATCAATAATGGGCCGAAAATCAATTTTATGTGCAAATTATTTACCAAAATCAATGTTAGTGTAAAAATTCAATAACCGGCCCCGCTAATCGATTATCAGACGTTATTTGCACCTGGTTATTGATTATTGGGCCTATTGGTAAGTAATTTGCTTATAAAATTGATTTTCATACTATGAAAATTGATTTTCGGCGGGGAAAGTGAATTGTGTGCATTTCACGAAAATCGATTTTCATGGTACGAAAATCGATTTTATGTGCAAATTACTTACCAACAAACCCGATAATCAATAACCAGGTGCAAAATTACGCCGGAAATTAATAACCGGCCCCGATAATCAATAACGGGCCAAAAATCAATTTTATGTGCAAATTATTTACCAAAGTCAATACAAGTTGTAGAAATCAATAACCGGTTCGATAATCGATTATCAGGCGTTATTTGCACCTGGATTATTGATTATCGGGCCTATTGATCAATAATTTGATGAAAATCGATTTTCGGACGAAAGTGAATTTTTGCATTTCACACTTCATCTCTCTCACTCTCTCTCTCTCCTCCTCTCATCTCTCTCTCTCTCTCTCTCTCTCTCTCTCTCTCTCTCCCCTCTCTCTCTCTCTCTCTCACTCTCTCTCTCTCTTCTCTCTCATTCCATTAAGTGTCACAGATGTCTAAATTTAAAAGTAATGCCTATGTTTCTTTTTGTTTGTTTTGTTTGTTTTTCTTTGTTTGTTTGTTTTGTTTTGTTTTGTTTTTTGTTGCTCCTATAGAATTTTCATGAATATCCCATGAATAAATATCTAATGAGGAGAGAGAGAGAGAGGGGGGGGGGGGGGGGGGAGTCTTTGCTTAGTCATGTAGCAATAGCACTACGTATTTCAAACCTCTACCTTGTTTTGGCACTACGAGAAGTAACGAAAAGTAGCTAAAAAGCGACTGCCCTCTGTCACTAATGGACATTTTTGATTAGCTCTATATAGATGGCAAGAAGGAGAAAGAAGTTCGAAGGCTGACTTGCGATCTCTATTGGCTACTGTCCTTTAGCACTACGGGGCAGTAGCTCTACATACTTTCGTGTGTTTTGTTTTCTATTTCTTTCTTTAGCACTACGTGGCAATAGCTCTACATGATGAAATTTAGAACTGCTGCACTGGCAGCGCAGATTTTTGTATTGGACAGACTAGGCCTATTATCATCAATTAAATACCGATACTGTTTTGAGCACAATGCCTTCTGCCCACCTTGTTGAGAAAGAGAGAGAGAGAGAGAGAGGGAGAGAGAGAGAGGGGAGAGAGAGAGAAGTTCTTAGATTATCTCTTTCTGTGTTGTATGAACGCTTGGTTATGTGAAGGGGTTTTCTAAAGCACTTCAAGGGAAAGAACCAGCTCCCTTGTTGAGATGGATAGGAGTCTGGAAGGAAGGGGGAGAGCGACATCCGGGTCGGGGAATAAAGATGTCTTCACTGTTACACTGAGTGTTCTAGTGTGTCTTGCGGGTCGCATGCTACTACATGGTGGCAGCGATTGGAACCTAGCTGAAGAAGATGGCAGAGGAACAGAACAACGGGGGCAGAGGGAGCGGGCCGGCCGTTGAATTTGCCCCTACCCAAGAATTTCGACGGTACAGCAGAGAGTTGGACCAAATGGCGGGCCCGGTTTGAAAGATATCGTCTTTGCACTGGTTTGGGACGAAACCAGATCGTGAGCAGGTGTCGACATTCCTCTACAGTATGGGGGATGTCGCCGCCCGACTTGCTTATCATGATGAAAGTTGATGAAATGACGATTAGTTACGTCGATCTCGTGGCGAGATTCGACGTGCATTTCAACGCACGTAAGAACGTGATCACGGCAAGAGCCAAGTTCAACCGGCGCGTACAGATTAAACGGTGAGTCGATTGACACATTTTTACAAGATTTGCATCGACTCGCGGACGATTGCGAGTATGGGCAGCTTAGGGAAGAACTGATACGAGATAGAGTGTAGTGGGGGTGACGGACGATGCTTTGTCGGAAAAACTCCAAATGATGGCTGATCTTACCCTCAAGGACGCTATTCAGTCAAGTCGACAAGCAGAGGCTAGGAAGGAAGGACAGGCTGTGCTCAGAGGGAGAGCAGTCGACGCTATCGATCAAAGTCCTTCCAGAGACCCAAAACCCACAGGAATAGATATCAAAAAACCCATTCTAGTACTTCCCAATCCACCTCGACCCGGTCCCAAAAGGGTGGTTGCCCAAAGTGTGGACATTGACCATCCAACGAAGCCTTGTCCAGCAAAGGGGCAGAAGTGCCACAACTGTAAGAGAGAGGGGCACTATGCAAGATTCTGTCAAAGAAAGGAAGTAGATGCAGTCGAAGAGGAGGAAGAAGAAGGAGATGCACTTTTTCTTGGCGGCCTAGAAGTGGACAGCATTGAACTGGATTGCTGGTTGGCCAAAGTGGCGGTCAACGGTAAGGTTACTACTTTTAAGCTGGACACAGGAGCGCAGTTACGGCTGTCGGCAAGAAGGTAGTGGGCAACGTCAAGCTGCGACCGGCTCAGAAGAGACTGCGTGGACCAGGCAACACGCCGATTACAGTCATAGGTTGTGTCGACGCAACTCTGTCCTGTAAGGATGTGCAGATCAAGAGATTCTGTAACGTCATAGAGGAGCAAAAGGTACCTCTCTTGAGTCGTAAGAGCGGTGAGAGACTGGGCTTAGTGAAGCGTGTTGAGAGTCTGAACGCCAGAACGCTGAGCCAAGAAATTTCCAGGCCTCTTTCAGGGTTGGGAAAAATGGAGGGATCCTACAGCATCAGTCTGAGGGACGACGCAAACGGTGTGCCTGTATACGGCGAGGAAGGTGCCTCAACCACTCCTGGGGAAAGTGAAAGCAGAGCTGTCCAAGATGGAGGCCAACGGGGTTATCTCACCTGTCACGGAACCGACTGACTGGTGCTCGGGCGCTGGTTGTGGTCCCAAAGCCGAATGGGGGAATTCGCCTATGCATAGACCTGACGAACTTGAACAAGGCTGTGCGCAGAGAAGTGTTCCCCATGGTGTCTGTGGAGGAGAGTCTTGCCAAGCTTGCGGGGTCGAGAGTTTTCTCAAAGCTGGGGCGCAAAGAGTGGGTATTGGCAGATACCCCTCGCGGAAGAATCTCGACTGTTAACAACTTTCGTTACACCATACGGCCGGTTCTGCATGAACCGGCTGCCCTTCGGCATATCCTCGGCGCCGGAGATTTTTCAACGAATGATGACAGAGATTCTGCAAGAGATAGAGGGCGTCGTTTGTCACATGGACGACGTGCTGATTCATGCTCCAACGAAGAGATACACGACAAGATTCTCAAGGAAACATTGAGACGACTGAAGGTGGCCGGGATCACGCTGAATGAGAAAGTGTGAGTTTTCCAAAGACTCTGTCAAGTTTCTTGGACACATCATTGACGCGGATGGTGTGCGACCTGACCCAGCCAAGTTGAGGCCATCACAATGTTCCCGCCCCCTCAGAACGTTACGGAAACTGCAGCGATTTTTTGGGATGGTGAAACTACGTCGCCAAGTTCATGCCAGGCATTGCACACAAGACAGAACCCCTTCGCCAGCTCCTACGAAAGGGGCAGGCCTGGACCTGGGACAAACCACAGCAGAAGGTGTTCGAAGAGCTGAAGAAGCTACTGTCATCGGATACTATCCTCGCCCACTATGCAACTGGCCGCAAGACGACAGTGGCAGCAGATGCGTCGAATGTGGGCATTGGGGCGGTTCTTTTCCAAGAGCAGTCTGACGGGTCGCGGCGTCCATTAGTTTCATCTCGCGCACGCTCACAGACGCCGAGAAGAATTACGCGTGATTGAGAAGGAGGCGTTGGCAGCAACTTGGGCGGTTGAACGTTTCACACAGTACTTGCTGGGAATGGACTTCACGATCGAGACGGACCACAAGCCTCTGGTTCGCTTTTGTCTAGTAAGGAAATTGTCAGTATGCCACCCAGGATCCAGAGATTCCGCCTGCGCCTCATGAGGTTCAACCCCACAGTCATTCATGTCCCAGGGAAGAACCAGGTCACCGCCGACACGCTGAGCCGCGCGCCGGTGGGGAAGCCGGAGGCAGACGACGTCAACTTCGTCGACGAGGTTGCAGCCATGGTCCAGAACACCATCCAGGTCCTGCCGGCATCATCGCAGAAGCTGCAAGCGATTAGAGATGGGCAGAAAGCCGATGAAGTCGTACAGCAAGTGAGGGACTACTGCAGGCATGGCTGGCCTGCATATGTTCCAGCCAACCCCCTCCTACAGCCGTTCTGGGAGAACCGTCATCACCTGACCCTGGCTGAGGACCTGCTGATGTACGACGAGAGGTTTTGGGGATCCCGGGGCCCATGAGGCTGGAGATCCTGTCCCGCCTGCATGAGGGACATCTGGGCGTCACCAAATGCCGCGCGCTGGCGAGCTCGTCAGTGTGGTGGCCGTCCCTTGGTGCTGCCATTGAGGGGATGGTGTCGCGGTGCGTCACCTGCAAGAAGCGCCGTCCAGAGAGGAGAGAGCCGCTTCTCCCCTCCGCGTTCCCTTCCCGTCCCTGGGAGAGGCTCGGGATGGACCTGTTTGAGCCGAAGGGTGAGCTTTACCTCCTCATGTTGACTACTACTCCCGGTGGATTGAGGTCAAGCACCTGACCTCCCAGACCAGCGCAGCCATCATCCGGCAGATCAAGTCTGTCTTTTCCGGCCACGGCATTCCTGATGTTGTGGTTAGTGACAACGGGCCCCAATTCGCCAGTGCTGAGTTCCTGCGTTTTGCGGGTGAGTACGGGTTTGTTCACGTGACCAGCTCCCCCAGATACCCGCAGGGGCAACGGTGAGGCGGAGAGGGCTGTTCAGACGGTAAAAAACATTCTAAAGAAAGCCAAAGACCCGTATTTGGCCTTGCTGTCCTACAGGGCGGCACCGCTTCAAAATGGCTACGCTCCGAGTCAGCTGTTGATGGGCCGTCACCTCAACACAACGATTCCGTCAAACCTTCGGTGCTGCAGGCCGTCAACACCCGACCACGACTTGGTTCGGGGTACTGAGGCGACCAACAAGCTGAAACTGCGGGAAAACTACAACCGACGTCACGCTACCTGTGCTGCTGCGATCCTACATCCGGGCGACGCCGTCCATGTCAGAGATCTTGACAGGCCGGGGCAAGTCATCGCACGCCACACTAGCCCCGGTCTTTCCTTGTCCAGACCGACCAGGGTAGGGTCCGTCGCAACAACTGTCACTTGGTGAAGACGGTGATGAACCGGTCGCACTCCAGAGTCAGCAGGGGTCAACATCCAGTGAGCCACGCCCACCTACCCTGCCAGGCCTTCACCGTCCCCTGTTATTACAGCACCTAGAAGGAGTGACAGGGTGATTTTTAAGCCAAAACGCTTGGATCTGTAAGCACAGAACGTCTTACAGATAGTCATAAAGTCCCCTTGGTGTTGAGGCGCAAAAGCAGAGTTGATAGAACTTAAGTCCTTTAAAAGGCATTGTGTAATGTAAAGTCCTTTAAGAGGCATCTGTTTGAATACAAAGTCCTTTATAAGGCAATTTCAACAATGTTTATTTAAGTATTGTGGTATTTAAGTTTTCATGAAAAAGACAGGGGAACAACTTTATATTACCCCTGTACTACATGGATTATTGTATTCCTACCAAAACTGAAGTCCAAAACTGCATCACTTTGTTATTTTATATTAGATAGCATGAGTATTTTTTTTAATTTTGAAAAGATGAGATAGTGCTAAAAATTTTTCAGATTATGGGGAAAGGGGAAAGAGGCAGTTCAGAAAAGACAGTGGATAGAGTAAAATTAGATGTTTACGAATGATACTACCCACATCGGATTTGATGTGCACTTATTATGTTGTGTTTGGTTCCTTAGATAATATTGGATGTGCAGATTTCAGATTGAAATCATCGAGTACAGTAACATTCACATAATGATCTACTTTGAACAAAGTAAAATTATTTATCATTCGGTTTGAAATAATCTAAAGTTAAAACCTGCAGTGTTTAAACTAGTTCCCTTCAGAGGTGGAAATTATATTCAGTTATGTATTAGAAAGATTTTAGCTTTGATGTTGATTATATAATAATCTCTTTTAATTGATGGTAAAGTTAAAGATCTTGAGGGGAGGTGTTGTATGAACGCTTGGTTATGTGAATGGGTCTAAAGCACTTCAAGGGAAAGAACCCAGCATCCCTTGTTGAGATGGATAGGAGTCTGGAAGGAAGGGGGAAGAGCGACATCCGGGTCGGGAATAAAGATGTCTTCACTGTTACACTGAGTGTTCTAGTGTGTCTTGCGGGGTCGCATGCATACTACATTGTGTCTGATCTGTCGATATAGTTTGATCCGAAGGAAAGAGCGGATCGGGTGGGGAAAAAGATGTCTCACTTACTAGGTTCAGGTTCTGCGGGCGAACACACTGTGCCAACCCCGCCCCCCCTCCCCCATCTCCCTCCCCCCAATTTCGCCTCGTCTTGTCCTCTCAAATTATCTTCCCTAACTTTTCCCTTTCATTCTTTCTCACGTCATGGACTTTCAGTCCTAGTAAGAAAGAAAAAGAAACACCCGAAGGTGCTGGAGACCAGAGAAGACCGTCTCACCTGCTTTAGGCAGTCCTGTACCACCTTGGAGCCTGCCTGTGTTGACGATGGGTACAGGCACGGCAGACACTCATTAGATTCAAGGACATAATGTCCTGAACAGAGTAAATACTACAGGATGCAGCTATAACAGCCTTAAGTAGATCCCATGGTGTACCACCCGTATTCTGACTGCAGAGCCCACGCGAAAACACACCTCCAGCTGCCACACACCCCACGACCAACCACCTGCCACGGAAGTGAAGACGGGCATCCAGACACGCAAGCTTTCGCATACGGTCTTATGTGCCTCAAGAGAGAATCCAAAGTTGTAGTCTTTCCACTGTCAACAGGATTCTGTGTCAGTGGGTCTTTCCACGTCACTGGATTTTCAGGTCGCCTAGTTAAGCAAAGAAGAAAGAAACACCGAAGGTGCTGGGGAGGACCAGAGAAGCACCGTCTCACTGCCTTTAGAGCAGTCTGTACACCCTTGGAGGCTCGCTGTGTTGACGATGGTACAGGCACGCGCAGGACACTCCATAAGATATCAAGGGAATAACTGCTCTGAACAGAGGTAAATCAGACTACAGGATGCAGCTCATAACAGCCTTAAAGTAGCATCCCCATGGTGTACCAGCCGTATTTCATGACTGCAGAGCCACCGGCGAAAAACACCACCCTCCAGCTGCGAGCACACCACAGACCAACCCCCCTGCCACGGACAGATGAGACGGTGCCACTCCAGACACAGCCAAGCTTTGCCATACGGTCTTATGTGCCTCAAGAGAATCAAAGTTGTAGTCTTTCCCACTGTCAACAGGACTTTCCCTGTGGTCAGTGGGTCTTTCCTCACCGTCACTGGACTTTCTCCAGGGTCCCTAGTTAAGCAAAGAAGAAAAAGAAACCCGAAGGTGCTGGGAGGACCCAGAGAAGCACCGTCTTCACCTGCCTTTAGAGCAGTCCTGTACCACCCTTGGAGGCCTGCGCTGTGTTGACGATGGTACAGGCACGCGCAGGACACTCCATTAAGATATCAAGGGACATAACTGCTCCTGAACAGAGGTAAATCAGACTACAGGATGCAGCTCATAACAGCCTTAAAGTAGCATCCCCATGGGTGTACCAGCCCGTATTTCATGACTGCAGAGCCCACCGGCGAAAAACACCACCCTCCAGCTGCCGAGCACACCCCACAGACCAACCACCCTGCCCACGGACAGATGAAGACGGTGCCACTCCAGACACAGCCAAGCTTTTGCCATACGGTCTTATGTGCCCTCAAGAGAGAATCCAAAGTTGTAGTCTTTCCCACTGTCAACAGGACTTTCCCTGTGGTCAGTGGGTCTTTCCTCACCGTCACTGGACCTTTCTCCAGGGTCAGCCTAGTTAAGACAAAGAAGAAAAAGAAACACCCGAAGGTGCTGGGGAGGACCCAGAGAAGCACCGTCTTCACCTGCCTTTAGAGCAGTCCTGTACCACCCTTGGAGGCCTGCGCTGTGTTGACGATGGGTACAGGCACGCGCAGGACACTCCATTAAGATATCAAGGGACATAACTGCTCCTGAACAGAGGTAAATCAGACTACAGGATGCAGCTCATAACAGCCTTAAAGTAGCATCCCCATGGGTGTACCAGCCCGTATTTCATGACTGCAGAGCCCACCGGCGAAAAACACCACCCTCCAGCTGCCGAGCACACCCCACAGACCCAACCACCCCTGCCCACGGACAGATGAAGACGGTGCCACTCCAGACACAGCCAAGCTTTCGCCATACGGTCTTATGTGCCTCAAGATTTCTGTATTTTGGTAATTTCAATTATCGTAATTTAATACAACTCGGAACATTTTTTTTTTTTTTATTGTACTTTTGGTCTTAGGCCAGGGGCTCTTGGCCTTATAACGTGGAGGAGGGATGGAACTAGGAAAGAAAATGATTTACAAAAAATATATTTTGACGCACTAAACCATCCACATATACTCAGGGACTCAGGAATTTTAACGTAAGGTCACCAACCCGTATAGCTATGGAAACACGCGTGTACTGACACATTAACTAAAGAACTGTAAATGAACAACAAATTAATGAGTAACAATGACTCCTGTCACCAAATACAGAGAAAAACAAAGCAAAGCAAAGAAAGGATCAATACAATCTTGTGACAATTAAATGTATTCCGTCTCTTATCTCGGGTTTAAAGCATAAGATATGAACATTGCAACATATCTAGTCAGGATACAACTTAGATTCTGTAACAAGTATGACAATCCGGTCACGTACGATACGAGATCACGTACGGCACGAGGACACGTACGGCGCGAGGTCACGTACGGCACGGTAGGTAGGCGGTGGAACATAGACCTGGGGAAATATGGAGGTGGGGGAACATAGACCTGGGGGAATATGGAGGTGGGGGAACATAGACCTGGGGGAACATAGACATGGGGGAACATATAGCGCCTCCCCTAGTGGGGACCTACTGACAATCCAGTAGTGATTGCGCTACACCATCCCCATACAAACGGGCGGTTGTCACTATTTTTCTTTCTTTCTGCTGTAGAGCAAACGGGCATAGCGATATAGACACGTAGTTTTAGAGAACGCGAACATGAATAGCTTTTTCGATACATGGTCAATTGTAGTGATATAGACACGTAGTCTTAAAGGGTCGTATGGTTTACGACACGTAGATCTATTGGTCGTAGGGCTAATAACTGGTAGTGCTTTAGATACGTAGTGATTGCGCTACGCACCGTCCATGCCAGGTTCTGGTTTAGGTTCTTCTTCTTCTTCCTAAAATACTGGTTCACTCAAAAACGAGTAGGTCACCAGCGCGCATGTTAAAAAGCAAAATAAAATAACATAAAATAGTGCGACTCAGACTGTTGGCCCCTGGAGCAAATTTGGCAACAAGGGGTCGCACTCGATATTCAAGAAGTTTAAAAGCAATGGCCAAATTCAGGCCCAGTTAACAGTAAAATATCTGGGGAAGTAAAAAATAGAAAAACATCAATATGCAGATCTCAAAACTGTTGTATCAATTTGTTTTTTAAAAGAGATTGCATTTGTGGCAATCTTGATGGCACCCGGCAGTGAGTTCCACAGCCGTACAGAACTGGGGTAAAAAGAATGTAAGTGGCTGTCAATATTTGATGCAGGTATGGTATAACACCGACCGCCACTCCTGGTGCTACTTTTATTCATAACTAGTTGTTCCATTGGAATATCAATTACTTTAGCTCTGCCTTTGAAAAAGGTGTTAAGTTTAATAAAAGCTCTTCTCTCTTCTAAGGGTTTCCATTCTAATTTTCCTCATGTTCTTCCTAGTATTCCCCTTTTCTCTGATGTGGTTCCCTGTTACGAACCGTGCTGCTCTCTTCTGAATCTTTTCAAGGTTATCAATGTCCTTTAGATGGTAAGGATCCCAAACTGAGCAACCATATTCCAGTACTGGTCTAACCAGTGTTTTGTAGCAGTCGTCTTTAACCTTTTGGGGGCAGTCATTGATATTCCTGTGTAAGAAAGCTAAGATGTTATTTGCTTTCTTACATACTAAATTGTAATGTTCTTTCCATTTGAGACGACTATCTATAATCACGCCTAAATATTTTGCAGCATTAGTTTCTTTAAGAATAGTATTATGGATAGAATAATCTGATCTAATTAGTGAGCGTTTGTTACATTATACGCAACACTTGGCACTTTTGAGGATGAAATTCCATTTCCAAGTTCTTTCCCACTCTTGTAAAGCGTTTAGATCTTCTTGTAGAATGCGTGTATCATTCTTGCTTCTGATTGTTCTATATACTAAACTGTCATCTGCAAAAAAACCTTATAGTAGTTCCAGGAGAGAGATTTCTACTTATGTCATTTATATAAATTAAGAAAAACAAGGGCCCCAGAAAGTTCCCTGTGGTACACCTGACAAGACTGGTTTACAATGGGATGACGACCCTTCCACAACAACTTTCTGCGATCTCCCAACGAGGAATGATCTAGCCCATTTTAGCAAAGAACCGCCCAATGCCAATGTGTTCTAATTTAAGCAGCAGGCCCTCATGGTCAACCTTATCAAAGGCTTTAGAAAAATCTAATAAAATTGCATCTATTTGCTGTCTGTTTTAAGACAGTTACTAAAATCATTGAGAGTTGTTATAAGTTGAGTCTTACAACTCCTTCGCTGCTAAAACCATGCTGGGCGTTATTTAAGAAATCATATTTGTCAAAATGGTCCATTATGCTACTATATATTATGTGTTCAAGTAATTTAGCTGATATGGATGTAAGAGATACAGGTCTATAATTCTCTGCTTTTGTTTTGTCACCCTTTTTAAATAAGGGAACAATGCTCGCATCTCGCCACTCATCAGGTATTACTCCCTGGTCCAGTGAAGCTTGGTAAAGTAATTGGTATACCTCGGATTCGGTGAGTAGCAGCCGTGTGCTCTCGAGCGGTCACGGTTTTCGCACGCTCCAAGCACGCAGCAAAGTTCGTGAGCTGAGCCTTTTTTTTCGACTTTGCCGTTTTTTTCCGCAACGCCGAATCGACACAGCGGTTTACCACTGTGACACTCGGAATTGTTTCTTGACTGTCATATTTGCGAGAATGACTACCGGCGTCAACCCTGTCTTCGTAAAAGTCAAAGACATCCCTGACTCGAGCAACAACCGACCAACCGTCTTAGAGATTGCTTGGCAGGTGAGAGGTCAGTAGGACAGGGGTCGATAGTCGGGGCGCAATTGATCAACGGCCTCTGGAGGATTTATCCAGCAACGACAGAGGCAAGAAATCAGCTCCTGGCCCAGGGTATGAGGGTAAGAGGGACCATTTTACAACTGGCGAACACCAACCCTTTTATCTGAAGAGTGACACTGGGGAGGAGAAGCCAACAACGAAAGTGTGGGTCGACAACGTACCCATATCAGTGGCGCGACTCAGAAATCGAACATTCCCTGGCGAAGGTGGGGTGTGAGTTGCGTTCCGCAATTAAAACAGAGAGAGCGAGGGATGCAGACGGAAAACTTACCCGTTTTTTGACGGGGCGGAGATTTGTTTTCATCACCATTCCTGAAGTGCCCCTGGAAAAGTTCATGAAAGTAAGTTTGTTCCGGGCTAAAATATATCATAAGGAACAAAAGCTGGTTCAAAAAAAAACCCTCATCTGTTCCAATTGCCTGGGACAGAACCACCATGCCTCGGTGTGCGACAAAGAGGTTGTCTGCCGCGAGTGCAGACAGTCCGGCCACAAGCGCGGGGATCCTCTGTGCCAGTTTTCTGTTTCAGGGACTCCAGTCGAGGACAGAGAGGACACACCCAGAGTGGGTGACATCGCGCCGACGGACAGCGACCAGCCCGACGACAGCCGCAGACGGGAGGACCGTGCAGTCAGAGGCAGGCCCAATGAGCGTCAGGCCACGCTCTCTGCCTCCCTGCAGCTGGAGAGCCTGTCCCGGAGCAGGTCGGAGACCCCGAAACGCCGGCGATCGAAGGAGGGGTCCAGCCCTAAAGAGGTAGCGGGGAGGGGTAAGCACCGAAAAAGGACAGTGGTAAACCCACCCGTCAGGCTCCCCGCAGTACCAACACTGAGGTAAGCGACCAGTGTGGGTAGACGCCCGGCTTCCTAGGACAGACCTCATGGTTTCGGCCTCGCTTGAATAACGGACATTGAGTAATGAATTCGGAAAATGTGTACTAGTATATATCCGTATAATACTTCCAATGGATAAAATACGGATATGTTCCTTGAATGTAAGAGGTTTCAGGAATAAATTTAAACGAGCCGCTATTTTTCGTTATTTAAAAGTAATAAAATTGATATTGCCTGTTTACAGGAAGCTCATGTAACCGAGAATGATGCGTTGCTATGGGAAAAACAGTGGGGAGGAAAATTATTTTACAATGAGGGTACGAAAAGGAGTCAAGGAGAGATTATTCTAATATCAAAAGATTTCGATGGTAACGTAGATGTTGAACTGGCTCTAGAGAGAATCTTAGTTGTGTCAGTCAAAAGTGAACTATATGACTTTAAATTGGCAAATATATATGCTCCAAACAATATGAAAGATAAAGCAGTTTTCATGACAAAGTTACAGGAAACGTGTGCTGAATATAGTGAGCAAAATCTGTTGTTGCTTGGTGATTTTAATTGTGTTATGAAGAACAGTCTTGATATTATTACGGGTCAATGTCATCACGAGTCAGAAGTAAAAGAGTTAAATAAGGTAGTAAGAAATTTGAACCTGACAGACATCTGGAGAGTTTTCCATAATGAAGAAAAAGATTTCTCCTGGTGCAAGAATAACCCTTTCATTGCTCGGCGTTTGGATTACTGTTTTGTGTCAGAGGAAATGCTACCCCTGTGTGTTTCGTGTGAACTCACGACGGTTGCGCATTCAGATCACAAAGCTCTCATAACGGAACTAAACAATGGTAATTTTGAAAGAGGTCCAGGATACTGGAGATTTAACAATATGTTTTTTAAAAGATAATAAGTTTGTTGAAAAGATGAACGATTTATTTAGATAAGCATCTCAATGATTCTTCAGATGATGTTTCTTATATTCGAAGGTGGGATCTATGTAAAGTTGAAATTCGTACTTTTTGTACTGAGTATGGAAAATCACTTGCATGCAAAAGAAGAAATCGTGAATATCGTCTGAACGCACAGCTTGTGGAAAAAGAAAAGGCATTATCCTGCAATCCCTCTGATATAGGGTGCAGAAACAGTATCTTAGTTTAAAAACAAGAAATAGAATTGTTGCAGGTTGAGAGAACGAGAGGAGCGCAAATTAGAGCAAGAGTTAAATGGATTGAAGAAGGTGAGAGGAATACAAAATATTTTTGCAATCTGGAAAAGGCTAGAGGAAAGAAGAAAGTAATAACGAGATTAACTAAAGATTCAGGAGAGATAGTTACAGATCAGACAGAAATTTTGCAAGAACAAGTTTCATTTTATAGGAAACTTTATAATCAAGAAACTGTGGAAAAAGATGTTAGGGGAGCAATAAATACATTTATGGAAAATGAAAACTTTCCAAGACTAGACGTTAATGAAGCTGATTCATGCGAGGGCATAGTGACAGTGGAGGAAATGACAAGCGCTCTGAAGAATATGAGAAATGGATCTGCTCCCGGCAATGACGGACTGACAATAGAGTTTATAAAATTTTTTTGGAATAAAATATGTAAAACACTTACTCAGTCGTTCATGGAAGCTTTCCATGTCGGTAAACTGTCATATTCCCAAAGATATGGTGTAATAACTCTGCTACATAAGGGAAAAGGTTTAGATAGAGATAAATTAAACAACTGGAGACCAATCACGTTAACTAACAGTGATTACAAATTATTAGCTAAAGTCTTAGCGTTAAGACTTGGACGAGTCATCACTAGTTTGGTAAATGAAGATCAGGTAGGTTACATCAAAGGTAGAAACATCGCAACAGTCATAAGATCGATTGATGACGTAATCAATTACCTAAATAAAACTAACAGCGCCGGCTTTTTGCTCGCTATTGATTATGCAAAAGCATTTGATTCGATATCAAAGAGTTTTTTGCTGAAAGTGTTTGACATTTTTGGTTTTGGACCAGATTTTAAAAAGTGGGTATCTATTTTGATAAACGGAAACATGACCTCTGTAAATCACGGAGGTTGGATTTCCGAGCCTTTCGATGTAAACTGCGGAATAAGACAAGGTTGCCCTTTCTCACCATTAGCCTTTGTGCTAGCTGTCGAGTTACTAGCCATTAAGATCGGAATAGTTCGATTGCAGGCATTAAAGTTCCTTTACCTTCTGGGAATAGAAATTCTAGTATAAAGATAAAACAAATGGCAGATGACACAACATTGTTTCTCAAAGACCGATATGATATGTTTAAATCATTAGAAATCTTGTCATTGTTTGAAAAGTTTTCTGGATTAATATTGAATGTTCAGAAAACAAAAGCTCTTCTAATGGGAACTATGAAAAAAAGACCCAGATCTTCCATTCACAACAGTGAACAGAATGAAAGTTCTGGGAATTTATTTTGATACCAACGAGATGGCGAAGAACATTGATGAAAACTGGAATGAAAGAATCGATAAAATGAATAGTATAATAAATAATTGGAAAAGGAGAGATCTCTCTATTCAAGGTAAAGTGATTGTTATAAAAACGTTTCTGATAAGTCAATTTGTTTATGTAATGCAGTCTATTGGTCTTCCAGATGCAGTGCTGCGTAAAATTAATACAGCGTTATACCGATTTGTATGGCAGAAAAAATTCAGTAACAGGAAAGCATTCGAGAAAGTGAAGAGGAAAGTAATGGAATCAAACGTAGACGAGGGTGGTCTGAACATGATCAACATGCTTCAGTTCCAGAAGCTTCTAAACTTACAATGGATGGGAAAATTATATAACGCCAAAGAGAGTGAAAAACTGGAGGTTGATCCCATTGTGGCATTTGAGCAAACTGGCAAACGGAGGTAATTTCTTCAATGTAAACACAAGGACAAAGGATATGCAGGGTATTGATAGAATTGAAAATGAATTCTGGAAAGACATATTTGCATGTTATCTAGACAACAAAACTATAAGTAAACAAAGTGAAATAAACAGTGGTAATTTCCAGTCACAGCTTCTCTTCAACAACTCTCTCATTAAATACAAAAATAAAGTACTATTCTTTCCAAACTGGCATAATACAGGAATTGAACAGATGAAAGATATAATCCATCAGAACGAACATAGACTTCTGTCTCGCGAGGAAGTACAGAATATGGTTGGGCGAAGCAAGGCTAACATTATTTTTGAATATAATGCCCTTATTAACTCTATTCCCAAAGAGTGGTTTCAATGGATAGAGAGAGGAGATCATTGCACAATCCGACAGGATTGTGATGCAAAACATTTTAATGCAAAACCAAAGAACATCAGGAAAATGTTATCCAAAGACAAACGTAACAAATTTACCAACGGCCCATTATTTCTGGGAAAGGAAATTTGGTTACACCCTAGACAAACAGGCGTGGTCTAGGGCTAAAGAAACCACCAAAGAAGTGCGACTCAGAGTCCTTCACTGGAAAGTGTTACATAATATTTACCCTACAAATATAATGTTAAACAAAATGAAATACGAGAAAATAATCAATGTTCATATTGTGTTGATAAGGTGGATTTTATTGAACATTTTTTCTACAATTGTCCAGTTGTAAAGAATTTTTGGAATTTCATTGAGCAAAAAATTTATGTAGACACAAGTATTAAGCTAACGTTGTCAGTCACTGACGTTCTGTTTGGTGTGAACAATTCATTCTTCCACGTGGAAAATATGTATTCATAAACCTCATTCTATTGATTGGGAAAATGTCCATAAGCATTTTTAAAAAGACACAGTCTGCATTCTCATTGCAATCAATCTTTGAAAAAGAATTCAACATAAGGAGCTATGTCTATATTTCACTTCATCTTCCAGCTTCTTCCGACCCCGTCCACCCCCCCCCCCCTCCCCCCCCCCCCCCCTCCCCCCACCTTCTCCGGCGCTCGCTGTCCTTTTTCTCTGCCTTCTTTTTCTCTTTTGGCCTATGTCGGTTCATCGGTAGCTGGCTCTCTCTCTCACACACGGTTATTTATAATCACTTTTAGGTCATGTTTCCAAGTTTTAAATCATTATTTCATTTATTATTTCATTTATTAACGTATTTCATTTCCTTTCGGGTGATGGGATGGGAGTGGCGGACGATCGTGATTCACTGTATCTGTGCATATTCTTTCTAGAACCATGTATATTTGCGGATAAGATTTATTAACTTGTATGCTTTGACTTTCGACGAATGATTTCGTAGGACCACAGATTGGTGCGCGCGCGCGCACGCGCATACACGCACACAAGCACACGTACACACACACAACACACACACACACACACACACACACACACTCACTCACTCACTCACTCACTCACTCACTCACAACGCACACACACGCGCGCACTCACGGATACTTGTCTCGCTGACGGTCCTTCCTCACGTCCTCCTTGCAGCCACATCCCCCCCCCCCCCCCCCCCCCCCCCCCCCCCAAATATTTCATCATATCTTCTTCATTGCAAGGATGGCGTTTCCGGGGAACTGGCAGGTGCGAGACTACTTATAATTGAAGTACACAAAATTTATTGATCCTTTGTTCCATGTTCGCTCGCTCCTTCGGACTTGTGAGTTGATTTTAACGTGGTGACAGCCCTGGTGTGGCCCTCTTGCGGTCGGCTGGGCTGTGGGCAACATTATCTATCTTATCGTTCCTTCGGTCATTCTGGATGTTTTTCATTTTTTTCGCTCCAAGGAGGCTTTCGGGGAACATTTGGACACACGGGAGAGAACGGATCGGATCGAGGAGGCGAAGGGAAATCTTTGTTGTATTCAGTCTATTCAACCAGGTCACAATAGGCCGGAAGATTATCGTGTTTCACGTGTGTTTCTTTCCTTTCCTCCTTTTTCTCTGTTTGTCCGAGGTTTTTTTTTTTTTTTTTTTTTTTTTTATGAGCAGACATGATCAGAGTGAGAGTGCCAGTACACCACACATTAGAACATTAACAAACCCAGACACTTTGTATCAAATGCCAAAACACTAAAATCAGCAAACGTTTGTCCATTTTGAAAGAGAACATACATACTATGCATGGTGTGTAAGAGACTGGTGTTACCAAAAAAAAAAAAAAAAAAAAAAAGAAAAAAAACTAGTCGTGGAAAATTCATTTTGTTTTTTTTTTTTTTTCCGTTTTTGTTTTTTTTGGCAGATGAAGAGGACAGTGTGAAGCACCAAAAAATGAAGAGGTGGATTTTGGCCTTAGGGAAAAAAAGAAAAAAAAAAAAAAAAGGAAGTCGCCGCCTTAGGTGCTCCATTGATCCGACAACTGATGCCTAAAAAAAAAAAAAAAAAAAAAAAAAAAAAAAAAAAAAAAAAAAATTGGTTATACCTCACTCAATTCATTGGCACATAATTTTAAGAGCTTGCAGGAACGCATCGGGACCAGTAGCTTTGTTTTCATTGATATTGGTGAGTAACTTAAATACTCCTGCTTTGTTTACTTTGATGTTTTGCATTTCAGGGAGTTTATCATCATCCTTTAGTCTATCGTTAATTAAAGGTTTGGGATTTGAGAAAACTGAACAAAACTGCTTGTTTAGTAAGTTTGCTTTCCCTTCAGGGTCCTGTATTAGGTTCTCTTGATGTTGAGGAGAAAATTTTTGTCAATGCAGCTAGACTAAGTACCTTCTCAAAAATGCAAGCATTGAAAAGACACTCGTCGTTTCTTCCCCAAAGTTTGCTCTACCAGATTGCGACTGACTTTCATTATTCTCAAAAATACATATTCTTAATTTGAAGTAGTTAAAAATGAAAGTAAAACATGGTTCATTGTCTCAGATGTTACAATTTTCTGTCATTTAAGACCAATACCACACTTGTTATAATGAAAAAGACAGTAGCTTTTTAATGCTCACTATGTAAAGGTCAAATCATTGCATTTACACGGACTTCATTTATACCCGATCGGCAAATCTCTCGCCCGATATGAACCATTTAAGAATACCATACACAACTTTGGCAATAAGGACAGACAAGAACACGTTTAATATTTCTAACCACCGAGGATTCGTGAATTGAGCCCACTAGGTTTGTATCATTTTACGCTACAAGTAAAAGCAGATGCACCTTTAGATAATCTTTTTCTCGCTCACATTTTTAATGACAAGAGTCGGAGTGTGCGAGTAGTTCATACAACACTTCTGCTATTCCCCCGAAGTCGGAGGGTGGCTGCCCATGTGGCGGGGTAATCAAAAACGGTCACACACGTAATGTTCTCATCCCAGCTGATGCATTTGTACCATAGTGTTCAAGTACTTCGGCTGTTTCGATGATCCCTGGAGTCTTTTAGCCAGGGTACGACAACAACAACAACAACTTCTGCTATGACTAAGACTATTCAGTACTGCACAGTCATTGTACCCGAGTGTGTGTGTGTGGTTAGGGGAGAGTTGTATGTGCGTTGTTGTTTGTCCAGCTTTGTCGAAAATGACCTAGGACATCAACTTTAACTTTGGGAATGAGTCAGTGTTACTGTTAGAGTGTACTTGGACACAATCGTGTGCAAACTTGCGAGTGTTTGTTACGACGTAGAATTTTTTAGCTTTACAAGAGCGTAAGATGTAGTGAATGATAGCAAATATTGCCCTGTTTAAGGCGCAAGATGTTTTATGGTGAAAAACTTACGATATAAGATTAAGCATTCAAAATATTCTTAACAGAAATAGTAGAAGTTCAAGCATTCGTCAAACAACTAACCAATCATTACACAACACTCGAATTTATATCAATTACATGTGTTAAAATGATTTATAAGTAATTGCTAGACAGAGCAGGTGAAAACTTGTGTTAAAATGATTTATAGTCTATGATCAGACAGAGCAGGTTAAAACTTATACTTTATTGCAGTTTTGGAGTGAAGGTTCCACCCCATCACCACTCAAAACTGATCCAGTGACTAACAACACTTTGGTAGACAGTTTCTGTTTGTCAACTGCTATATACATAAAATGTCTGTTAACTGTTGGTGTCGCAAGATGAAAAAAAGTATATATACTCCAGTCTGTTTCTAGCATCCCCCTATCTATCACCAACACACGGTGACACACACATACCTATTATCTGTGCCATACACACACACGCACACACACACACACACACAAACATACACACAAACACACACACACACAGACATGTGCGCGCATACACACAAACACATGTGCGCGCGCACACACAGTGACGAGAGTTAATTCTCGTGCGCGTGCACGCATGCACACATGCATGCACGCACGCATACACACAGACATGCACACGCACACACAGTGACATGGGTTAACTTGTGTCTTTGATCTGTATTTCAGGAACAATTTGGATATATCAATTTTCTTTTGAACTAAGTAGCATTTAGTCTTCAGCAGGAAGATTTGACATCAGTTGTCTCGAGTTGATATGATATGCCCTTTGACTCCAGGTTTACTGCTGTTTGTGTTAAGCTTTCAGTTTCACTGCAGGCCAAACAAGGCCAAACATAAAATGCACTTGTCCGCTTATCACTTTTTTTTTCTTTTTCTTTTTTGATTATCAGACTGTACCCATGTCATTCCCCAAGTCGGAGGAGAGAAAGAAATGCTGGGAGGCCAGAGACAGCTTCTGGCAGTGTCTGGCTGACAACCAAGAAGACAGAAGCAAGTGCTCAGCACAGAGGACAGACTTTGAGGGCAGCTGCACCAAGCAATGGGTCAGTACAAGGAAGAAAGAAAAGAATGGACTCGGCAAGATCCGGAAATAAAAGCTACCACCAAACAACTAACATAAAATTCATGAGTGATGGATCTTAGTTGAAAAAAAAAGTCATGGCAAATATTTCAGTTATATAGGTCAGTATGTAGGGAAAAAAAGATAGTCGTCAGTATATATTGTAAAAAACAACAACAAACAAACAAATAAGCCCAACAAAACCTGACTCATTACATCAAACTTTAGAATTGTTTGACTGTTGGATTCTTGGAAAGAGAACTCCAACTACAAGGGTCAGATCCGAACACATTTGAAATCTGTGCATGTGTAGCCAAAATTGCTGTCTTGCTTAGATTTACCAAAAAAAAAAGCAAAACAAAATCAAACAAAAAGAAAGAAAACAGGAATATTTAGGGGCAGGGAGGGCGGATGCTGTCTGAATGTTTGTGTGGCCGTGAGTTCAGTGGTAGGTTGTAGAGGTGAAACAAGAAAGGAGCGTATGAAAAAATGGGCAAAAGTAGGAGTAAAGTGGTTCAGTGATTGGTTTTACAGGTCAAAGAAGTGTGAGGAAATGCAGAAAAAAAGGCAAAGGGGGGAAAATGGACATGGTTTATCATGTCAGTGGATTCTAGGTTGCACCAGTAAAAGGAGGGTTAGGAAGATCTGTTCCAGTCTTGGGAGTCCAGGGTAATCAGAATGGTAAACAATAATTTAGAAAATTATTCCAGAAAACAGTCAAAGGTTGGTGGCAGAGCTGATGGTAGGGTGTGCAGTCATTATAGGCTGTGGAGCTGATGGTGGGGTGCGCAGTCATTAGGCTGTGGAGCTGATGGTGGGGTGTAGTCATTATATGGTGTGGTGGTGATGGTGGGGTGTGCAGTCATTAGGCTGTGGTGGTGATGGTGGGGTGTGCAGTCATTAGGCTGTGGAGCTGATGGTGGGGTGTAGTCATTGTATGGTGTGGTGATAGTGGGGTGTGCAGTCATTAGGCTGTGGAGCTGATGGTGGGGTGTGCAGTCATTATAGGCTGTGGAGCTGATGGTGGGGTGTGCAGTCATTATAGGCTGTGGTGGTGATGGTGGGGTGTGCAGTCATTATAGGCTGTGGTGGTGATGGTGGGGTGTGCAGTCATTAGGTTGTGGAGCTAATGGTGGGGTGTGCAGTCATTATGCTGTAGAGCTGATGGTGGGGTGTAGTCATTATAGGCTGTGGTGGTGATGGTAGGGTGTGCAGTCATTATAGGCTGTGGTGCTGATGGTGGGGTGTGCAGTCATTAGGCTGTGGAGCTGATGGTGGGGTGTAGTCATTATAGGCTGTGGTGGTGATGGTAGGGTGTGCAGTCATTATAGGCTGTGGTGCTGATGGTGGGGTGTGCAGTCATTAGGCTGTGGAGCTGATGGTGGGGTGTAGTCATTATAGGCTGTGGTGGTGATGGTGGGATGTGCATTCATTAGGCTGTGGAGCTAATGGTAGGGTGTGCAGTCATTATAGGCTGTGGTGGGGTGTGCAGTCATTATAGGCTGTGGTGCTGATGGTGGGGTGTGCAGTCATTAGGCTGTGGAGCTGATGGTGGGGTGTGCAGTCATTATAGGCTGTGGAGCTGATGGTGGGGTGTGCAGTCATTATAGGCTGTGGTGGTGATGGTGGGGTGTGCAGTCATTATAGGCTGTGGTGCTCATGGTGGGGTGTGCAGTCATTAGGCTGTGGAGCTAATGGTGGGGTGTGCAGTCATTATGCTGTAGAGCTGATGGTGGGGTGTAGTCATTATAGGCTGTGGTGGTGATGGTAGGGTGTGCAGTCATTATTATTTATAGGCTGTGGTGCTGATGGTGGGGTGTGCAGTCATGAGGCTGTGGAGCTGATGGTGGGGTGTAGTCATTATAGGCTGTGGTGGTGATGGTAGGGTGTGCAGTCATTATAGGCTGTGGTGCTGATGGTGGGGTGTGCAGTCATTAGGCTGTGGAGCTGATGGTGGGGTGTAGTCATTATAGGCTGTGGTGGTGATGGTGGTATGTGCATTCATTAGGCTGTGGAGCTAATGGTAGGGTGTGCAGTCATTATAGGCTGTGGTGGGGTGTGCAGTCATTATAGGCTGTGGTGCTGATGGTGGGGTATGCAGTCATTAGGCTGTGGAGCTGATGGTGGGGTGTGCAGTCATTAGGCTGTGGTGGTGATGGTGGGGTGTGCAGTCATTAGGCTGTGGTGAAGATGGTGGGGTGTGCAGTCATTAGGCTGTGGAGCTGATAGTGGAGTGTGCAGTCATTATAGGCTGTGGAGCTGATGGTGGGGTGTGCAGTCATTATAGGCTGTGGTGATGATGGTGGGGTGTGCAGCCATTAGGCTGTGGTGGTGATGGTGGGGTGTGCAGTCATTATAGGCTGTGGTGCTGATGGTGGGGTGTGCAGTCATTAGGCTGTGGTGGTGATGGTGGGGTGTGCATTCATTAGACTGTGGAGCTGATGGTGGGGTGTGGTGTGGTGGTGATAGTGGGGTGTGCAGTCATTAGGCTGTGGAGCTGATGGTAGGGTGTGCAGTCATTATAGGCTGTGGTGGTGATGGTGGGGTGTGCAGTCATTAGGCTGTGGAGCTGATGGTGGGGTGTGCAGTCATTATAGGCTGTGGTGATTGATGATGGTGGGGTGTGCAGTCATTAGGCTGAGGAGCTGATGGGGGGGGGGGGGGGGGGGTTCAAGTAAGACCATCACCAAAATACTTTTGACTGAGGTCAGATGTTGCACACAAATTTCTATTTTTGCTGGACGTCTGCTTTACTATATGCACATGTGCACCAAAGAAATTCCTGCAGACTAAAAAGACAGTTGAAAAATAAAATAAAACAGAAGGAGAAGGGGACTGCAAATAGATACGTGATCAGCGATATAATGACCATGTATTTGGGAACAGTTGGATTGTTGATTGGACAAATTGAAAGGTGACTGGACTAAACGTTTCTCTGATGAAAAACAAATCAGGAAAGGGAATGGAGGAGATGATTTCTATCGCACGTCCACAGACAGACATTTTTTTCAGCAATTGTACCTTTTTCATTTGATATCCCCTTCTGTTCCCCTTTCCACTTCCCCACCGCCCATTGCAATCAGTCCTTTTGGATATCCCCCATCTGTTCCCCTTCCCCACCCTCATTGTAATCAGTCCTTTTGGATATCCCCCATCTGTTCCCCTTCCCACCCTCATTGTAATCAGTCCTTTTGGATATCCCCCATCTGTTCCCTTCCCCACCCCTCATTGTAATCAGTCCTTTTGGATATCCCCATCTGTTCCCCTTTCCCACCCCCATTGTAATCAGTCCTTTTTGATATCCCCATCTGTTCCCCTTCCACACCCCTCATTGTAATCAGTCCTTTTGGATATCCCCATCTGTTCCCTTTCCCACCCCTCATTGTAATCAGTCCTTTTGGATAACCCCCATCTGTTCCCCTTTCCACTTCCCCACCCCTCATTGTAATCAGTCCTTTTGGATATCCCCCATCTGTTCCCCTTTCCCACCCCCCATTGTAATCAGTCCTTTTGGATATCCCCCATCTGTTCCCCTTCCCCACCCCTCATTGTAATCAGTCCTTTTGGATATCCCCCATCTGTTCCCTTTCCCCCCCCATTGTAATCAGTCCTTTTGGATATCCCCCATCTGTTCCCCTTTCCCACCCCTCATTGTAATCAGTCCTTTTGGATATCCCCCATCTGTTCCCCTTTCCCACCCCTCATTGTAATCAGTCCTTTTGGATATCCCCCATCTGTTCCCCTTTCCACTTCCCCACCCCCCATTGTAATCAGTCCTTTTGCTTTGGGACGCAGTTCAGGGATCCTTGTGGGATCCTTGCTTATGAGTGAGCGCTTTAATTTAGAGTCTGTTCACAGTTGGTGATATTAGACTTTAAAAAAAAAAAAAAAAGAGCGAAGAGAAGGGGAGCGTTTATAAAAATCTATCAATATTTTGCATGGAATGCACTTTTGCTATTTGCACAATTTCTGGTTTGTGGGTTATTGTTTTGATAGAATCATGTACAGTCACATCCACGTTTGATTCTTTATATTAGGAAGTTGATATTGAACAATGAAAAAGAATGTGGTCCACATAGAAGGCTTGAACAATCGCATGGTACATTTTGGGAAAATTTTGTTTTCCACGAATTCAGTCAAAGCTTGTATATTAAAAATGACAAATATCGTGGACATGATAAGATTTCATACATCTCTGGAGGGGAAGGTTATGTTTCCTTGCTTATGTCTCCACCACACGCACAGTCCTCCTCCCCCACCCCCCTCTTCCCTCAACACACCTTTCCGCCCTACATGCGTTGGTTAGTTTCCATGCTGTTTTTCAGGTGAAGTACTTTGATCGGCGAAGGGACTACCTCAAGTACAAGGAGAAGATGGAGAAGGAGGGCTTTGATCCTATGCAAGCCAACAGCGCAAAGTCTGGCATTGTGACAGGGGGCAGGAACCTTCGCTTGTTTCGTCCGTCTGTACCTGACTGCCTGTCTATAGGGGAGGAGATGAGGGAGAATGAAGACAGAGAGAAAGAGAGAGGGGGGAAGGGGGGGGGGGGGAGAAAGGGTGGGGAGGTGCTGGGTTTGGAAGGGGCAGTGGGAGAAAATTGGGAAAAGAGGATGGGGAAGTAGAATGTTGGTATGATCAGGTATGAATGTGTTTCACAAGTGCTGCGGATGTTTACATACCCGAACATGCTTCATGACTTCATAAATTAAAAATAAAAAGGATTGTGGAAGACAGATTTGAATTTGACCTCTTTTTTTTCCAAAGACAAATAGTTGTGCATCTAAGACTGTTCTTTAATTGGGTCTGCAAATCAAAAAAAAGAAAAGAAAAGACAAACACCTTGTAGATCATGTTTAGAACTGCCAGTATAAAAGATTTGACAGTTTTCAGTACCCTGCTGTGGAGCAGAGGCTTATGAACTCTATCATCGTCACTGCCTTTCTGTGACATCCCGTATCAAGGGAAAATAGTAATAAAAGATATTAAAACAATGATGGTGAGAATCGTATGTAAAGGATCCAAAGCTTTTTGATCTGTTTACATGGTGTACTGGTGAGATACTGCTGAGCATTGTTTTGGGGTCTCTGAGAGAATGTGCGTGTGTGTGTTGTGCAAAGATACCCTGAAAACAGTTTGAGCAAACTCGATCAAATCTTTCAGTGTTGTGGGTCTAGATCTTATTATGCAAAACAGATGAAATTGTGAAGAAAAAAAGGATTCTCAAAACAGACGGACCATTGAGAGACTGTAGATCTATGCCGAGGTCGAAAAGTCCTCCAGACATATCTTTTTAGCTGTATCTCTGAAAGTATATATCAGGCACATTGAAATTGGTAGTACCTGACAGAAACCTCATTGTCTCGGCTCCACTTTGGCGGTAAACACAGGTTTTAGCTCAGTTTGGTTACTGTGCAGTGACAGAATTCATGTCTCTCCACCCTTATCCTTTCACATGGATGTCATTTGGCTTACTGGACTTGTGTGCTGATACAGGTCCACGGCAAATCTTACAAGTTCATAACTATTAATCCATCCAATAAACCCGATTCATTTCACTGATGTTCATGTTTTTGTGTGTGGTGAAATTAAGGAAATTGGTTCCTCATAAATGTTAAAGAATCCTTGGATCCATCTTGACTCCATTTTGGCTCACACCTAAATCTGTCTCTTTTTCACATTTCTTGGTTATTGAAGAGAGGAATTGGTGTGTGGTGAGGAGTGATTGGTAATGGAAAACAAGGTCTGCAACTTTCACTGGTCCTCAAGTGAAAGGAGAACCACACTGTCCCAGGTCAAGTGCACCTCTTCACCTTGTTGTACATAAAAAGCCACAGAAAGGAAGGACAGTGTGTTCCTCGAGTCTCTCGTCTACATAATTATATGCTAGGGGACTGGATACTCCAGGCAGCAATTGTGTGAAATTTCTGTCTGCGTTTGTTACGTCTTTGTGATCTGTTCTTTTCAAGCGAAGACATGAATTATCTTTCACCTATTTTCATATGCCCCCACCTCCTCTATAGAGAGAGAGAGAGAGGGAGATCGCGTGTTTGCGTAACTGTATACAGAAAGATGGTATGTGTGTTCATGGAAGCAGAAATAAATGTACATGCAAATCAATGCCAGAGAAGCTTTTCATTGTGCCAGGTAATGGTAGTAAACCTGCATCACACTGAAGTTGCGGTGTTTGCTGACTGGTATTCATACCAAAACTTTTGTCGTTTGAGGACTGACTGAAAGCAAAGGATACGGAGAGCGGGAATAGGGTAAGGGCCACAGGGTGTGGGATGGAGGTGCTGGACGGAGAGCGGGAATAGGGTAAGGGCCACAGGGTGTGGGATGGAGGTGCTGGACGGAGAGCGGGAATAGGGTAAGGGCCACAGGGTGTGGGATGGAGGTGCTGGACGGAGAGCGGGAATAGGGTAAGGGCCACAGGGTGTGGGATGGAGGTGCTGGACGGAGAGCGGGAATAGGGTAAGGGCCACAGGGTGTGGGATGGAGGTGCTGGACGGAGAGCGGGAATAGGGTAAGGGCCACAGGGTATGGGATGGAGGTGCTGGACGGAGAGCGGGAATAGGGTAAGGGCCACAGGGTGTGGGATGGAGGTGCTGGACGGAGAGCGGGAATAGGGTAAGGGCCACAGGGTGTGGGATGGAGGTGCTGGACGGAGAGCGGGAATAGGGTAAGGGCCACAGGGTATGGGATGGAGGTGCTGGACGGAGAGCGGGAATAGGGTAAGGGCCACAGGGTGTGGGATGGAGGTGCTGGACGGAGAGCAGGAATAGGGTAAGGGCCACAGGGTATGGGATGGAGGTGCTGGATGGAGAGCGGGAATAGGGTAAGGGCCACAGGGTATGGGATGGAGGTGCTGGACGGAGAGCGGGAATAGGGTAAGGGCCACAGGGTATGGGGTGGAGGTGCTGGATGGAGAGCGGGAATAGGGTAAGGGCCACAGGGTATGGGATGGAGGTGCTGGATGGAGAGTGGGAATAGGGTAAGGGCCACAGGGTGTGGGATGGAGGTGCTGGATGGAGAGCGGGAATAGGGTAAGGGCCACAGGGTGTGGGATGGAGGTGCTGGATGGAGAGAGGGAGGGAGGGAAGAGAGAGGCCAAGTGGCCTCCTTTACGCACACATGTAACTACATGTAGGGCATCACTCGCACATCAAACAGAACTCATGCCACTGACATCAGCTAAACTATCTGTTTTTATTAAACACATATCATAGTTCATACATTTCTTCAGTTTAAGAAATATCAATAGCATGTATCTGTACGAACTATTTCCAAACATGTTGCTCACTTACTTTATGCAGATCCACTCTCTCTCTCATGCATGCATATCTGTACATACATTCACACATGCCTGCACTCTGACGTATACATAGAACATTCTCACTTTCTCAAGAACACATAAACATGCTGTTTTCTCAATTCATGTGTGTGTCAGTCATATTTTAGCATGTTTCTGTAACTTCCATAAGGGCAAAAAAACAAAAAAACAAACAAAAAGAAATACCAAACTGGAGCATATATGACCTGGGGGGAAAAAGAATCACTCTGAAGAAACCGTTGTCATCAACAGTACCATGTAAAACAAACCAAATTGGGCAAACCATAATATCACAAAACTTTTATCATTCAGAGCTGCACAAATATTGATTTGGTTGCATATAGTACTATGGCAGAGAGAGACTGGTAGTGGTCCAGAGAGCTCACATGCATCGGCATGAAACACGAAACGTCACACACTACCAGAACACCCTTCTCTCTTTTCTTTCACTCTTTGTTTTGTCTTTAATGTGTATATAATGACCGTAATATTCAGAACCATCATTGTTCCAAACAATTTGCAAGTGAATAGGCTAAAAGGTATAATGCATTCACCAGAGATATCTAAAAATATAACAAACTTTGAACCACGCTTTTCTTCATAATAATTTTTTTTTTTTCAACTAAAAAGGATTTGGTTACACTACAGCATTAACTCTGCTGCAAAAAAAAGTAAAATCTGCAATGAAAAAGACAACTCTAGGGATACCCACATTAACAACTGAAGGAGGAGACAATGTTGAGCGCACACTTTCAAACCGAGAGCTGTGGGGAACGAAAGCTCTGAGACCACAAAAATTAACCGCTGGAGAGCGAGAATTTTGAGGATGATACATTAAGACACCCCACCCCACCCTGCCATCCCCCCAACATTGGTGTGTGGGTCAGCAAGGGGAGCAACTAGTGATTGAAATAAAATGACATCTAGCAAAGGAGCTTTGAGCATGATATGAGGAGGGTGGAGACAGTTCCAACATGCATACACATGCAACTTGATCTACGAGGTGATTCCAAACATAGGGTGCAGTAACCAAAGAAAGAAGCAAAAACCCAACCAACAACCCCCCCCCCCCCCTCCAAAAATACAAAAACCCTTAGTAAAAGAAAAGAGTTTTTGGAATGTATAATGGATTAATTTCACTGTATATGAACTGCAATTTACAGGTGTGTGTCCAATACACAAGACCATGTAAATGCGACCATACCTGAGCACGTAGCAGCCAAACCATGCTGAGGTGTGAGTGCTGCACTGCTATACACATCGGCAGTCTGAGGTGTCAGTGCTGCACTGCTATACACATCGGCAGTCTGAGGTGTCAGTGCTGCACTGCTATACACATCGGCAGTCTGAGGTGTCAGTGCTGCACTGCTATACACATCGGCAGTCAATGCTCTGGGATGTGTAGTCAACCCTCACCTTGACTGCAAGTCGTGTGCAAACTGGTCAAGACGGTGGAGTGCCGAAAATGATCTAGCCAGACCTTGGCCTCTTCTGATCTCAAGTCTGGCTTTGCAGTTTGGAAATAATGGTAACTTTAATCCACTGCCATTCAAAAGTGGAGAGAAACTGAGCGTTGTTGGCAGTGGGCAGAATCTCACTGAATCGATTGAAAACTTAAAGCAGTTCAACTTGCCGAGATTAAAATCAGCTTTAGGCTGCTCTCATTTCGTTTGTTAACAGCTGAATTCATTTTTTGTTGTTGTAATAAATGGTTGTACTTGAAACCTAGGTGAGTTTAAGTGTGGTAGAAAATCATTAAAAAAAAAAAAATCTTGTCTGTCATTTACCGACTGTACTGCTGGAGTCGCCTGATTATGACGCACACAACAAGAGAACAGAAACGGCAGAACAATAAAACATATATCAACAGTTGTAATGAAACAACAATCCACCACTACAACAACAGAAATTCACCAATGAATTGACTGTAAGTAAACAAGCACCATGACAAACCTAGGAAGGCCCCAGGTGCAATTCCATACTGTACAATGGATTACTAAGGGATTAAAACACAACAAAGAAGTACATAACACACACAAGTACATTGGTACAGAAATTATACAGAACAGTAGCATGGAAAAAAAAGAAAAACAAACAAAATCAAATTAACAGGCATCAGAGAGTGGGATGTAAATCCTGCGCACTTCAGCTACTCCCTGTTCAAATGAACGCTGTTTGCTTTCTTTGAGACTTGCATTGTTTCCCTGTAGGCTAACTTCAGCTGTGTGATGCATTCCAATCATCCTGTTCTGTCGATCGGCATCAAGTCTGAGACACAAAACTGTTTTAACCGTTTGTGGATTGGTTTCCCCCTCTACTTTAAAGCTGCAATTAGATGCCTCAGTTTTTTTTTTTGTAATACCTAGCCCACCATAACGTGCGTTTTCAGGATTGTCAAATCCATAAAACTGATCAGTTCATAGGTATCAATCGTCAAAAAACCTTACGACTGAAGAAACCTGTTTCTAGTTACTTTGCAGATGTACAGACAAAGTCATACACACAAATACTTACTTCCAAAGACCACACCTTCATACATTAAAAAAAAAAAAAAAAATCAAAGCATAATTTAAGCAACTACAGAAAACATACTCAAGTTTTTGGGAAAAGACAAGCAATCGATCTAGAATAAGAAGAAAAATGAAAACAAGAACAACAAAAAAGGGCATTAAAAAGAAAAAAAAAGAGAGAAACACTAGAAGAGAAGAAACTACCTTGAGCTTGCAGAATTCCAAAAACTTGGGGATACGGTAGACAATTTATACACAACAAGACCAAACCTGCTATTACAGCAGAATGCAGTTCTGTAGTAGTCGCATCCAGCCAATGAACCGGTGTGTTAAAAGCATCTCCCTGTTACAATCTCCTGATGACCACTCCTTTAAAATGGTTGTGAGACAGAAAGTGGCCTAGGCACAAGCCCGTAACATTCTGGTTCTCAGGTCTGTAGTGTGGGTCTGGATGAATGGACTCCCTTCAGCAAGATTGTAACACATTTTCTGTGAAGTTACTCTTTGTGATTTAGTAGCTAAACTATTAATATACTTGAAAGGAATACTGAATTTCCATATTCATTTTATCTTTATGGCAACTTGCTGGGAAAATAATTTTCCCGCTCATGAATGAAGCCTATCTTTCAATCCATGGCGATGGAGGTTTGTGCCCCCCAGGTTTCCATGATTAATTCTGCTACTTCACTCTCATGTATAGCTGAATTCAGCTGACACATTGAGTGCTGCCATTTCTGATCACTCTGAAAGCCAATTCAGAGACTTCCCTGATCAGAATATTCACAATGACACCATAATTCTTTCTGTCCAATATGAAGCAAGCAGATATATCTATAAACTGGCTTTAATATTTCACAGAAAGAAGCTGCATGTCATTCATTTCACAAGTAAAGTACTTCAGCCCTGACAAAGCCTCTATGGCTGACTAGGCTATTGATAGCAGAGCTTGACCATTAAAAGACATCCCCAAACAGGAAATTAATATATATAAAAGCAGATCTATCGTTTTCATCATAAATAACATCCTTATAGAACTTTATGTCTGGCTGGACAATGGGAAAACATCGCACACACGGACACACACGCACAGTGGCTTGCGACAAAGTTCTGTTGTTATTTGACATATTTACTACAGAAAATGACTCGAATAATTACCTTGAACAAATGCAAAGGATGGATGTTTCGGTCTTGGATGTTTTGATTTTGGACGTTTTGGCCTAAGATGTTTCAGCCACATCTTTTTAGGTGTCCGTGGGGTCAAACTACAAAACTGCGTGGATCTGGTATCTATGTCAGTATTAGAACACTACTGTCTTATTGCTGCAAGGGATCTGGTATCTATGTCAGTATTAGAACAGTACTGTCTTATCGCTGCCAAAGTTGAATTTTTTGTAAAAACATCATAATGACCATACTTTTTTTGTTCAACCTGCAGGCATTTTGTGCCTTCAAAACGGTGTGCATTGAGCATACCGCCGGTGATAAGTCAGGAACAGAAATGACTTCACCGTGTGTCTTTTGTTCTGACTGGCCACATCTGTGGATGATGGTGCTTGCAATATTGGCTCAGCACTGTAGATTCCTCCTGTGTCTGTGAGCCTCCTGTGAACTCTTCAGCTAGTCAGGTTCTAAAGTTCGTCAGTGTGAAATTTTAACAGATCTATGAAAGTAAGTATTCATCTGCTCATTCAGGTGCAAAAGATGGATTTCATCGATAACTGATCAGTTCAATATGAAGAAATGCTGACTGCTGTACCTTTTCCATATAACTTATATAAATATATATAAATGATCAGTTATATGTTTGATATTGGCCCAAACAGGGCCCTTTGAAAAAAACAAGCCTGAGACATCCTTCCTAAGTGGAAGTGTCTTAAGCCAAAATGTCCTTGGCTAAAATGTTCAGGTCCTACCGTCCACATACATCCCACATTCAATACATACCCATGAACAATTTGAAGATAATTCTGACTTGTGCAATCACATACCCTTTGGCCTCACTAGACACTGTTTTCCATTTCATTTCCTCTTTCAAAGACTAAAACCGCCAGTCAATCATTTCAGCAACAAAACATCACTTGTTATAAATAAATGCGTACTGACTTTCAATAACTCCTTAGCGATGATGATAAGTTGCAAATGTACACAGCCTGTTGGCATGAGAACTGGTATAAAACCGGAAAACAAAACACACAATGGTCAAGTAAATAAAGGAACTAGATATATGATCTTCGACCTAAAGTGTCAGAATTCAATCACATTATGAGATTAAACTAATAAAATTCAATCACAATATGAGATTAAACTAATAAGTTCTATGAAGATATATCGGCACTTTTTATTTTTAAAGTCTTGCCACATATGAATATAATATCCTCTCGATAAAATTATTTATAGACAGCTCAAGTTGGTGGTTCAAAGTTGAGAACAGTGACAAAATCCGTTCAACAGAACTGACTTTAGTTTCAACTGGAGCTGGAGATGGGACTTTGGTCATGACAAAAAGTAGTTCTCTCTGTAAAATAATCTTTATTATAATTAGTTTCAACATTCATCAAAATCAGTATGAAACATGGTCTTTTCGCATATACCTATCAAAATTAGAAATGTTTCCAACAAACTCCAGGTTAGGCACTTTCGACTTTCCAACACAGAACAGTAAATGAGAGGAAAAAATACTCTTGTTTTTCAGTAAGGAATATAATCCAAAATGCGTCCATTCTGTCTTTGAAAGTCTGAGGCATCCCTTGGCTTTCAAATTCAGTTTCTAACCTGAACTTGCCTTGTGAATTGTGAGGTAAGCACAGTGCAGGGGCAGAAGGTTTGGGGGGCTAGCATGTTGGGCTTTGTCACGAAAAAAAAGAAAAAAGGCCACTCTTTTAATTTAATACCAACTGGAAAAAAAAAATCCTGTAAATTATTTTATGGTAATTGCACCAACTTGAATTTGCTGTACTTATGTTAACAGCAAAATTTCAAAGAGTCAGCTAAAGCAAAATTTCCATCTCAAAGGGTCGACTGATGTCTCAAGTATATTCATGACACACAAAATACAGGCCATTAAGACCCCTTAACTTGTCAAAATGAGTTGGCAGACACAGCTTCTGACAAGTCCAGCAAGTTTGGTGTACCACCTTGGACTAGCCGATACAACCTTTGTGATTCATGACAAAGAAAGCAAGGGAGATAACCAGAAATCATTTTTCACTTGTAGCGAAATTGTACATTATTTATCCAAAGTTAAGCCAAAACATTCGGTCTTTAAGTTCTTCTGTTATGTCAGCTAGTGTATTTTAGTTTAAACAAATTCAATGTGATGATACCCCTAATATTAGTAACTGGGCCTTGTGTGGTCATCTGTGCTTACAACAATACACACAGAAACTGGGACCAGTTTCTGCAGTAGGATTCCTGAAAATGTTAGTATGAATCCCCATGAAAATGGAATGGGGCTACCTCAATAGTGAAATCTAAAAAAACTGTCACCATCACATACATCTAAAATCTCATCCATGGTAATCCTAAAGGTCCTAGTGGAGATATGGGGGTAGAGGGAGGGAGGGACGGAGGGAGGGCAAGTGAGTGAGAGAGAGAGAGAGAGAGAGAGAGACAATGTAGATCTATGTGGATACTTTTATTTCTTTATTTGTATTTTACTTTATTATTACTATTAATTTGTTTTTTTTTCTCGCTGTCTCATCTGCTGTGTTAGTTCACTGGTGTTGCACCCACGTGGTCATGCAGCCACCGCCACTCCCTTCCCCATCCACAACCACAGCCACTCCCTTCCCCATCCACAACCACAGCCACTCCCTTCCCCCATCCACAGCCACAGCTTAGTCCATCCCACCACCGCCCTGGCACTCCACAGGAAGCAGTCAGTGTGGTCATCATGGGCAACCCACCAGACGAGATCCTGTACTGCTGCCAAGTCACTTCAGTAGTGTTCAGTGGCACCTGTTCTGATCCAGCATACACACGACACTGCCTACTGTGCCCCCAAACAACAATAATTGACAATTAATCTCAGGGCCAACATGGATGAGCTCTCCCTCTGGAGACAATCGAATGACAGTCTCTGTGAATTTGTTGATACCAGTAACACCATCAGAACTAAACTAAGTACATAGATCATTAGATGTGGAAAAGTTTGAACCTTGTCACCAAGACAGCAGGGCTTGAAGAGCCTCAGAGCCTTTTTATGCTGATCAGTGAGTACGAAGAAGATGGTGCTATGAATTTCCATTCAAGTCTGATACTACATAACATTTACAGGGCAATACTCTTTGGTTACTTTCGTGATACATCCTGGCTTCAACCAGGCCCAAAGAGACAAAGACACCTGCAGTGTTGGTAATAAAATTTGAACAACACCCCAAGAGATGCATCGATTAAGTGGAAGAAACTCGTCTGTATGGTCCTAGTCTTCCCCCAACTGAGCCCATAGCAAACTCAACTCTGGGAAGGCGCTGGTAGGGGCAGAAAAATCCCACAAGTAAATGGATCTGATGGGAATTGAACCCATGACCTCCAAGTGTGAAGTCCGTGATGCTACACACTTTGCCACAGTGGCTAGTGATACCCTCCTCTTGTTGTAAGCAATTCCCAATACATGATGTGCCCCTATTTGTTGTGATGAGAAATTTTGTTGTGATTGAAAAGCTAGACTATGCTAGAAAATCGTGTCACAGACAGCATGCACACCAATCCAGAAAAGAAAGTTCTCCAAAACTTGCATGATTGATATCCACCTACTGACTTCCATATAGGCTCAGCTGGAAGACAATGAACTTTCCAAACGTAATGAAGCACAGATAAACTGTCAGTGTGTCCCAGCCCTGGGGCCAATTTCTTGCACCGCAAACTGTTTAGCGCCATTTTCAGAAACTTGAACTACACTGAAAGAAAAAAATCTAGTTGCAAAGTGAGACGACTGCAGGCGGAAATCTAAACAACAACATTGAAACTGTCCATTGAAACTGAATTTCTTTTAACTAGATCACACCGGATTTATTTAACATGTAGAACCTTTAGACAGTGAAGACAAAGGTACTTTTTATTTACTTAACATGTAGAACCTTTAGACAGTGAAGACAAAGGTACTTTTCATTTATCTAACATATAGAACCTTTAGACAGTGAAGACAAAGGTACTTTTCATTTATCTAACAATAACATGTACTGATGTAGAACCTTTAGACAGTGAAGACAAAGGTACTTTTCATTTATCTAACATGTAGAACCTTTAGACAATGAAGACAAAGGTACTTTTCATTTATCTAACATGTAGAACCTTTAGACAGTAAAGGCAAAGGTACTTTTCATTTATCTAACATGTAGAACCTTTAGACAGTGAAGACAAAGGTACTTCTAATACTGTCAGCTTGTACAGCAGAACAAACAGTCCCTATCCTGCAACACAACAACTACAACCAACCAACAACGACACAACAATGAATGAAATGGTAACTGAAATACATCATTACGATGGATAAGACCACACCATGCTAAGGTGTCAGCCATAATACGTAATTAATCACTCATATTGGTAAAAACATTTTTTTCCATAGATTAATGGAAAAACATCTAAATGTAACAAAATTTACACGAGCTGACAGATGAACACAGTAAATGGCAAAGGGAAGCTGGATCATGTATGCAACTGAATGATGAGTGAATCACATACCTGAGAGATGGACTACAGGAAAAGCAGATGTACATGTACATGTATGCAACTGAATCACATACCTGAGAGATGGACTACAGGAAAAGCAGATGTACATGTACATGTATGCAACTGAATCACATACCTGAGAGATGGACTACAGGAAAAGCAGATGTATATGTACATGTATGCATGCATGTGTGAGACAACGGTCCAGTTATCTATGTAAACTAAGCAGAGCACATCGAGGAAAGTTGAATCAAAGGTTGCAATGCAATCTATGCAAAGTGAGAAAGTTTCTTTTATTGTCAACAATCTACAAACCACTCAACAATAATGAAACAATGTTGATTCTTACCAGTTGTCTCCATGTATATTAGGAACTAGCTCTTTGATCCCTTTCCTTCTGGTCTCCCCCCCCCTTTCCACATCCACAATAAGGTCACATTATGTAACTGACGGGGGGGGGGGGGGGGGGGGGGGGGGGTGTCCACAATAAGGTCACATTATGTAACTGACAGGGGGGGGGGGTGTCCACAATAAGGTCACATTATGTAACTGATGGGACTGTCTGAGCACAAAACTGATTCACTGTAGATCTTTCCAGTGTGCCAAAGGGTCACCATAGCAAATTGGGGAAAGTCGGACGCAAGCTGTGGATTTGTATAGAGAGCAAGAACACAGAGAGGGGACGCAGGGATGCACTATATATATCCGGGTCCTTACGCCTGCAGAGAGGGGAAGCAGGGATGCACTATATATATCCAGGTCCTTACGCCTGCAGAGAGGGGACGCAGGGATGCACTATATATATCCGGGTCCTTACGCCTGCAGAGAGGGGACGCAGGGATGCACTATATATATCCAGGTCCTTATGCCTGCAGTTTCCAAAAAGAAGTTGGAACAACCGTGAGAAAAAAGAAAAAAAATCTGTGCTGGTATAAAGTAATGACTTTAAATTCATGAGAGATCTACAATTATGGGGAAGAGCGTCAGACTCAAGAGAAAATCTTTATTCAGAAAGTGTTGCTTTTCAACTTCACACACACACACACACACACACACACACACACACACACACATTCACAATCATCAGTCTCTGCTGCCATTTATTTACATCACTCATAATTATCATAAGCAATAATACAAAATTACTTCTTTCTTTTCATTGTGGGGTCTACATTCATCTTCCTCACAGATCTATATAAAAGGAAAACAAATCTTCAAGAACCTTATCAACGGCGATACAAATAACCAGACGCTGACTGCATTAGACTTCTGTGGTTAACATGGCAGCTCTGCTCTTAGAATGAGAGCAACATGCTCACAACAGAAAATAAATCTGTAAACTCGGCCAAAGTTCTCCCATTCCCACACACACACACATCTGCTCTCTCCCATCACTGTCATCAGACAGCATGTTACTGGTGAGTTACTGGTGATCGATTTTCGGAACGGCATCAACACTGAATCCACTCAGTCAGAGAAATTGTTTTCAGACATCGTCAACAAACAGTACGGAATGCCTACAAAAGTGAAAATGTGGCCGAGATTCTTCATGAAGCAACCATTTCAAGCATGCCACATGGCGGCTACAGGAACATCAGGACAGATGTGAATGTGGCCTTGTATGCTCTCATACTGGCCAGCCACTGACAGGTTAATTTCTGACTTAAGACCTGCTCGTAAAAGTGAACTTGTGTTTACTGTGGTATACATGCAGTTCATGAGTGTTTGAATGAGTGTTCATTTTCATTCATTTTATACACATAATTATCTATGATCTGGTTTGTCTTTGTACCCAAAGCTTTCTCTGTGGTCTAAGTCTTGAAAAAACAATAATCTGAATCTTTCTCTCTCTCTGTTCACATATAACCTGAATTAAAGAAAAAAAAAGTTTTTTATCCAAACATTCGTACAGAACAAGAACTGGCAGAAAATCAAACAAACAAACGAAAAACAAATATAGACCTGTGAAGAACAAAATCACATGTAGAGTGTTTTACTGTATATTGACACAGCACTGTTTCACTTGGCTAACACTGAATCTGTCACTCTTTCAGCAAAATTCTCACAAAATTACATACTTTAAAAAAATATCGAAAATGTATTCAGGTACTGCCAAATTCTTCAAGTAGAAAATCCTCATGGTCATGCAAATTCAAAATAGATCAGACTGCAAGTTGAACAGGTACATATTTGATTATGTGAACTCCAGAACTGATCAATCTCTCTCGGTGCTTGAACCAGCTATGGGTTTCATTCTGAAGTCGTGAGTCACGGAATGCAGCCCATTCCACAGGAATGAGGAAGCTGGTGTAGTGGCTTCAGGCTGCTGACAGTTGTCAATGGAGGGAAGTACTTCACGGGCCTGGCCGACACTCAGTCGGAGTTCACAGCTAAGCACTTCTCATCAACAGATGGCTGTAACGGGTGTTCCTCAACAGAGCTGAAAACTACGGCAGAGGCTCCTTTGGTGGGTGGGATTAAAGCCCTGGCAGCTTTCCCGCTGACTGCAAGGGTGAAAGACAACAAAAGAACAAGCCAAAGTCATGCAGCTGAGTAGACTGATAGAATAAATACAGAAATAATACAGCCTTCTCACTGATGAACATGGAAAATCCCAGAAATTCTAGATGGGTCCTGGGGTTCGCTTCTTTCCCCTTCACTGCTTCTCCCTTTTGAAACAGTTTGAAATTTGCATTTAAAATGGTACAGCATCCTGCCTGTATATGGTGCAGCCATGGATCCGCCTGTCAGTGCTGAACTGTGTGCCTGTCTGCTATTCCTTCCTCCCTCCCTGCCAGTGTATGGTGCAGCCATGGATCCGCCTGTCAGTGCTGAACTGTGTCTGCTATTCCTTCCTCCCTCCCTGCCAGTGTATGGTGCAGCCATGCAAGCACCTGTCAGTGATGAACCCAGTGTCTGCTATTCCTTCCTCCCTGCCTGTACCATTCCGGCCCACTTTCAAAACCCTGGCCATGCATTCCCCTCACTCTCCTTTCCCCCTCCCTTCCCCTATATCCTTCCACTGCATACATTCCTCCTCCCCTTCCTTTCCTATCGCCCTTCTCCTTTAACTGTGTGAACAACTGAAACCTATTAAAAGAAACAAAACAAACTGAAACCTATTAAACTATTAAAAGAAACAAAACAAACAACTGAAAACTACTAAAAGAAATAAAACAAACAACTGAAACCTATTAAAAGAAACAAAACAAACTGAAACCTATTAAAAGAAACAAAACAAACTGAAACCTATTAAACTATTAAAAGAAACAAAACAAACAACTGAAAACTACTAAAAGAAACAAAACAAACAACTGAAAACTACTAAAAGAAATAAAACAAACAACTGAAAACTACTAAAAGAAATAAAACAAACAACTGAAAACTACTAAAAGAAATAAAACAAACAACTAAAAAAATAAAACAAACAACTGAAAACTACTAAAAGAAATAAAACAAACAACTGAAAACTACTAAAAGAAATAAAACAAACAACTGAAAACTACTAAAAGAAATAAAACAAACAACTAAAAAAATAAAACAAACAACTGAAAACTACTAAAAGAAACAAAACAAACAACTGAAAACTACTAAAAGAAACAAAACAAACAACTGAAAACTACTAAAAGAAACAAAACAAACAACTGAAAACTACTAAAAGAAATAAAACAAACAACTGAAAACTACTAAAAGAAATAAAACAAACAACTGAAAACTACTAAAAGAAACAAAACAAACAACTGAAAACTACTAAAAGAAACAAAACAAACAACTGAAAACTACTAAAAGAAACAAAACAAACAACTGAAAACTACTAAAAGAAACAAAACAAACAACTGAAAACTACTAAAAGAAACAAAACAAACAACTGAAAACTACTAAAAGAAACAAAACAAAGAAACAAAAAGCTGACACTCGACGTTTCTACTGCTTATCTCTGTACGAGCTTGCAACATGCTGTACTCCATGTGCACACTGTGACATGATTTTGACACATTGTTTCTGATCAATCTGTTTTCTCCATGGTCAGCAATACTGATGTAAGAGGTTCAAACATATATTTATACTTGTTCAAAATAAATAAATGAACAAATAAAGATGTGAATTGCTGATTTAAATTAATAAATAACTACACAAAGAAACGCAACGAACTTGAGGTCAGCCGGGATAATCATGTCGCCTACCAAACATAACCGAAAGTATCCATATTTTCAAATAAATAAATGAATGATTTTAAGAAAGATGATGAACATAAAGGGAAATAATAAGTTAAATACCTGATGACATAAATCAAGATAAAAACCACACAAGGAAAATGGACTCTATCCTCAACTAAAACGCAATCACCTGTAAAATTCATTTTGACCTAAAAACTAGTAAATAGAAATGAATACAGATCTACCATCAACAACTACGGCAACAACATCAATATCGACAATGGCAACCCAAACATCATACCACTCATTCAAAGAGCATCCGTTCAATGCTGACATGCACTAGTCTCTCCACACCAGCTGACACAAAACAAACTGTCACAAGGAAAAACCTTTGCCGCAGAACTGAAGTTTAACAGAACTGGTGTGAGAGAGCTCTCTGCATAACTGAAATGCTTTGCTTCGATCCAGAAATGCGTCCCTACAAACATACAAAGATGAAAACAAGTCATTTCATTGTGCAGGGAAGGAGTACATCTTGGATAGCTGCACGGAATACGATCAGTCCTTCCCACCCGCTAGTCCTCCGCATCATGCTTACTGGTAATTCAGCAAGTCTTGATTTGTTTCTCGCCGTGATGATTACCGCGCTAGACACTCAGCCATGTTACAACCAAAACTGTCACTCTGAGTCGGACTGTTCCCATCCTTCACGGCAGCAGCCATGACGGAGAACAAGTTCAGGGCCGCATGGTGAAGAGACATCGTTTTGATGGCGGCTTACTGCTCAGTGCACAGCGACCAATAGGTTCATGTGTCAGTGTCATTTCTCCATCACCACAAATTTACATTTTATTCACGTACGAGCCAACGGTCAACACACACAATGATTTGACTACCAACTGTTGATGACGTGAACTGCCACACTGTTTCGCATTTTGTTTGTCGTTATCATGAACTGATGTAGTGTTTCATGTACCACTCATTCATGTCATCACAAACTGATATATTTCATGGGTTCTTCGTTGATTTCCCGCAAACTAACGCACATTTCATGTGTTGTTCGTTGGTTACCCACAAATGAACACGTCCCTCCATGTGTTATTTGTTGATGACCACCCACTGACATGTCATTTCACCGGGGACACACACACACAAACACACACACACACACACACACACACACACAGACACAGACTGTTCACAGGGGAAAAGAGTGGTGCTGCCACTAGTACTACCCCCACCACTGCCACCCCCTTCTCCGCCGCAACAGGGACATGCTGTCTGTGGACCTTGAGACAGGTTTCTATATTTCCCGCCGAGTTCAATGCTGTATGTGAGGGAAAAAAAGGGGCAAGTAGTCACCAATAGTCTGAAGAAAAACATGGGAATGGACGACTGGGACAGGGACGGTGTGTGTGTGTTGGGGAGGCGGAGGGGTGGAGGTGGGGGGTAAATAGGGCACTGCAATGCCGTGTAAAGAAGAACAGAATGCTGTCATATATACGACCATGGTGAGGCAAAGTATGACGCCCACACCCACAGCCCAGGTACAAAGATTCAAAATCAAACAAACAAAAAACTTTACCATCAAAACGACTTGCAACGAGGGTGGTGAAGAGGCTTGGGGCTGGGAGATGTGTGCGCATATACATGAGCTTGTGTGTGTGTGTGTGTGTGTGTGTGTACATGAGTGTGAGTGTGGGGGAAGGGGGGCGCACCTTTGTGTTTATAATGTATGAATGTAAGATAAGATAATGTTGCTTAAAGCCCAGCCGACCGAAAAGGGCCACATCAGGGCTGTCACCGTGTATGAATGTGCGTGTGCGCATGCGTACATGTGTGTGTGTGTGTGTGTATGTGTGTGTGTGTGTGCGCGCGCACATGTGTGCATGCGCACCTGTGTGTGTCTCTGTGTGTATGTCATTATGTGTGTGCGTGCGTGATAATTCAAACAAAACTATCCATTCCCCATTCCATTTAACAGTACATGCTACATCTACCATCAAAGCTTGCATCTCAGAAACTTCCCCAATAAGACTTCCTGATTCCTGATTCCTTTCATTTGATCCAACAGAAAGCCACAGCAGTACCAAACGTCCATTCACACGGAGATCCCTCTTTTCTCATGCCTTCCTTTTCCTCCCTCTGGGGAAACTATTTCTCCGCAGAATCTGCAGGCATTACATGGAGCAAATCTGCAGAACTGTGGAAAAGCAGCATTCCTAGCATGGCTAGGGGCAGATAGGGGTGAGAACAGGAAATAATTGACATCAACTTGATTACGCCTGTTAGTGGCTGGTTTTCAAGGATTTAGCTAGTTTTCATCTTTAGTCATGGCAACAACCCCCCCACTCACGCAGTCCTGATCTAATGTCAAAAGAATTTTTTGCAGGCGCTGCTGAACAGTGACTTTAACCTCCAACTGAAAGTTTTATCGTAAAGTTCTAGACAATGGAACCTTCCCTGGCACTGATGAACTTCATCTTGCATTCGTGAAATCTTACCCCTTCAATTTCAATTACCTAAGAGTGTTATTTCTGTAGAGTATCGTGAAATCTTACCCCTTCAATTTCAATTACCTAAGAGTGTTATTTCTGTTGAGTATCGTGAAATCTTACCCCTTCAATTTCAATTACCTAAGAGTGTTATTTCTGTATAGAGTATCGTGAACAAAAACAACAACAACAAAGTCTTAAAATCAGACAGGATCCAACTAAAACCAGAGTTCATAAATTCATTTCGCCACTGGTTTACTGTCCTCTTAATCTGTTTATTTCTATTTATTCCTCGTTACTTTTGAAACAGTGTTGATGCATGGCAAGTGTGTAGGCAACAAAGAAAATGGATGTAAACAATACTTGTAGTCTTTTAACTGTCGCAGAGCACCAGATTGCTGGTGAAACTGTACAATGAGGAAAAAAAAGACTGAAATTACATGCACTACTTTTATTAAAATTACATGCACTGCTTTGATGTGAAGTGCCCATTGGGTGCACACCAAGCAGCCATAATCACAGAGCAGAATGAAAAATCTTTCCAATGGAAGTGGACGACACTGTTTGTTTCCAGTTGCTGCTAATTCTAACAAATCTGATCAGCTTCCAGTTTACATGTTCATGAACAGCGTTGCAAATCATTCTAAAACGCCTGCGAAGAAAAGAAAAAAAGCAAAGTTGATTCAAACTTATGTCTATCTGAGCTACTAATACACCTGTTAATATCATTTGAACTGTACCTGTCATTTTCAAAACTGACCCCATACCTTGAGTGGCTGGACCGGCAGTGGGTCATTCGACCTACGACACTTCAAAACAAGCTGCATCTCTGTTCTTCCACAAAACTTGATCAGCACAGCTGCCAACCCTCCGTCATTCATGCGTCATGTTACCCAGAATGAAGGGTCAGAGTTCAAGGTTAATTTAAATGCACCCAGTCATAGATGTGCTAAAAACCTAGACATGACTGTGATCGCTAACAATGGTAGGTACAAATTTTTCCAAAGCACTCCTACAGAGATGACCACATTGACATCATTGCTGACCATTTTAGGGGAGTACATTCTGATGATGGACACAAGCACGGTCAATGTGGCATGACTGCTAAAAGCTGGTTCTCGCTTACAGCATATATATAAGACTTTTGCACCAATGGACCAAAGTCCCACAGCCTAATGACCATCGGCAGGTCCAATGTTTCCCCTTCCACCACTTTCACCTTTCCCCAGCTGAATCAGGTACCCATTTCTTGCTGGGTGGGCAGAGCTGATTTTCAAGTTGTACAATCTGACCCAATGAGTGGTTAAAACCCACACCTATCAGCTCTGAAGGCAAAAATGCTCTGTCCATTTAACAACAACCTCACCCTCTACCCCCTAGGTGCTACTCAACATTCTTTGAAGCATAGTAATTCAGTCATGACAGTTTGAATGTGATTCTGAATGTAATAAATCGTGTTCACAGTTTGATGATGAGCGGCTCCAACACAGATGCAGGGTGAACTCAAGTGTGCAGAATGAACAAAAGTACAGACTGTAATGATTTTATGGCGTTTTACCCCATCTTCTCCTTTGCCTGTCCTTAATGTCTGAACAAAAGAGCACATAAAAAAAAGTGTATGGCAATCGACCTTTTGTGAGACCCTTTCATTCAATAATTCATCGTTCAGAAACTTACTGGAAGAGAGAGGGTTAGGACAGACAAGTGCCCTAACCCAGGGTGTGTCTGTTTATATATTATGCAAAATGTGTGACTACTCTGTGTTGACCATGAGATAGAGAGTCTGACCATGTCAGTGTGCACACACCTCCTTCAGTCCAGGGTCACAGCAGTTGTATAGGCTGTACTGTCCGCACCAATTTTCTCATCCACGATGTCTCTTCACTACAGCTCACAGACCAAAGTCCTCGCTGACACAAACTTGACCACAACTCTCCCGTCCCTTGGCTCTTTCAACAATGGCGCTGAGCAGGGGTGTATTAATCCGAATCGTTCCGAAGAGGTCAACAGTAGGGTGGTGAGGTGGAGGAAACCTCCTCACCCTGTAAATAATCCCCGGAACTGCTCGTTAACCTTCACCTGCAGAGGGTTCTACCGACTGCTGGGTGGCTTCCTTCACACACTCATGACCTGTAACTCTTGTGGTCCCGCTCTGCAGATGGCATGCTCGTCATCACTTCCACAACCGACGCAAGCACAGTTCCACACAGACCTACGCTTCAGTCAGAGTTCTGCCAATGCCCTTTCACACCCTGATGAAACCAGGGGTTTACACACCTTGTGTTGCATGTCTCCTCTGCTCTGTGCGCGACACGATGGCAATCCAGGCAAAGGTTCCCCTAATGCTGTCTCACAGCTCATACACCCGCAAAACGCAGTCCACACCTTGAACAGCATTCACCCACATCCAAACAGAATACCTCCAAAACCATGCTGCGATGAAGTCGGCACAGCTTTTCAGCAACAGACGACTCATCAGGCTGAGTAAACTACCGCGAAATCTCCGCAAATGGAATTCAACACGTTCGCGTTTCTCACGCTGTTCCTGCGCGTCACTGTGTTCTGAAAATGCCCGTCAACACGATGCCCCACATGTCATGACGGACGAGATTCAACAGTACACAGCTGACACAAGGTGCTAGGATGGGAAAGCCACACGGAACGACCTGTATGTTCATGGCTGAAGGTGCGAGGAGAGGAGGGAGTGGGGGGGGGGGGGGGGGGGGGGGGGGGGGGAGGGAACAGGGTGGGGAGGGTGCCTCCAAAGTGCGTGGCTGCCTGTGAGTGGTGTGGTGAGGGGGACAGGGAGATATGGCTGCCTGGAGTATGCATGTGGCGCCTGTGTCAGCGTCACCGTGTGTCGCTGATGCCCCGCCCGCTGCTGCCTGAAGGGATGCGGTGAAGGCTGCAGCCTCCAGCGTCATACTGCACACACAGCAACACATTGTGTTTAGTGAAGGCTGGGATTCAGAGAACACATAAGCCTCTAGCACTATGCTGTTCACATACTTCATGACGTTACATGTAGCTATGGTCTGAACCGTTTGAGTCACACTATACACTCATTAATGGTTCTGATGTTACTGATTTGTTCATGTCAGGGTTCTGCCATTAGCTTGTAGTACTTTCTATTCCCTTTTCAACATTGCCAATCATTGTTCATTCACTCAGCACCAGAGTATCTGTCAGAAAAGAAAGTATCTCTGCAGATGATTGTCAGAAAACTGTCAAGTTTCGTGAGTTTTCATGGACATTGTCAAAATACATTCATTATGACTCCTCACCATAAACAAAATCAAAATTATACTGAGAATTAAAAAAACTAAGCTTACTCACTTTGTAATAAATCACAGACATTTCTATTTTCCATTTCTGAACCATCGGTTTGTTCATTTTGACTTTAAAGTATGTGTGCTGAAGGTTGAGGACTTTTTCATATGTACTAAGACATGTTTGTACATTCATAATGCTAATCAGTCACTTTGTCCGTTTCATTTAAACAAAAAAAAAGTTGCGTATCTTAATGAACAAAAACAATTACAATAATTAAAGTAATAAACAAGGGCAATAACTCTGACTTACAGCAGTCCACCTTTCGTCTCTGTGCTTGCTGCTTTACTGCCTAAAAATCACAAGTGTCCAAGATTCAGTCACCATACATATCACTGCTTGCACATCAAAAACACTAGTCATGAACGCACCATGTGACAGTGTGAAAATAACGAACACGCAAAATGAAATCACCATAAACATCCTGGCCTAGACATCACAAACATTTATCAATTAAATTACAACTATCTGAAAATCATGTGTGTCTGTTCATTAGGATAATGATAATTCAATTCAAATTAGAGCTACTGCTTATTTGTGTAAATCTCTTTTTCAACTGTTTTCAGTCACACATACACACACACACACGCATGCACACATTTGCATGTATGCAGA
>CM031598.1:13367091-13424591 GCA_018398815.1 Conus ventricosus
CCTTGAGAACGGGGGCAGCTCAAGCCTACTATCCCCATCCTATAAGTATACCTCCTCCACAACAATGCTTACTCTGCAATTTTTAGTCAGTTAAAAAAAAAAACAAAACAAAAAAAAACACACACACCAGCTGGTCTCAAGTTTTCATTATCAGCGCCCTAGCGACCACTCTGATCCTTTTCAGAGCTGTCACTCGTAATGAAAAACATGACACATCCCGAACAATTCTGATTATTAAAAAAGATCATGTCTTGATAAAGAAACGAACACTAAAAGCCGTGCATGAAATGGTAGCTAGACTACTGCCATCTTGAAACACATACACGTTAGCCTGCACTTGTTTTCCCCCACTACTTAATTGTTCAGCGTTATACACGTAGGGTGTGTGAGAGCGCTAAGCAATCCCTTCGATTTTTCACTCTGACAGAAGAAAAAAAAAAAACGTAAGAAATTGATGAAAAACTTTATGCCACCAAAAAGTACAGAAAAGCCATATGGTCAGACAGACGCTGCAGAACAGACACATTGTCTCCATCAGGGACAGAGTACATTCTTTTAATACAAAGTCACCAGAATACACATACACACACAAACACACACACACATACACACACAGAGAGACTGGCACCTCATAAACTGAGATTAGAATGAAACAATTGTCAAAATTTCCAGAAGACAGAAGAATGGTCCACAAAGTCAGACTTAGCAGTAGACCACAGACAAACACACACACACACACTAAGACACACACACATGTACGCACACACACACACACACACTATCACATATATGCGTGAGCACACACACACACACACACACATACTCTCTCCCTCTCTCTTTTTCTCTTACACACACAAGCAGAGTCAAAGAAAATAAAATTACAACATTAATTCAGTTCAGTTAAAGGAAATTTTTATTCTAAAATTACGTTTAATCTAACATACTTACCATGGCTCACTAATGCAATAAGCGGCAGCAATTTGCTATCCCTGCCTCGTATACAATAAAGTCCGTACAGACAACAAAACCCCTGAAAGGGCCTCGTGCCTTGCGCATGCTCAGAACCATCCTCTTTTCGAGGTATATTTAAACCCGGACTGAGAACTCCTGAAGGAACCAGGAAGGCGGGGAGGTAGGGAGGGCCTCTGCGTGAGCCACGGTAAGTATGTTAGATTAAACGTAATTTTAGAATAAAAATTTCCTTTTAATTACACATACTATACCGTGGCTCACTAATGCAGAGTCGCACTACCTGGAAGGAGGGCTCACCTGGTTACCGCCTGGAGGAGCGAGAAGAGCCGGAGCGTGTGTGCGGAGATGGAGTGTTGTGCCACCACAGCTGATGCGATGCCCCTAGACCCATCATCACGCAGATGAGAAACGTCGCGCAGGTAGAATTGGATGAAGGTGCCAGGGGACCGCCAATATGCGGCATCTAACACACTCTGGATGCTGGCATTATGAGCTACTGCCAGCGAAGACGCCCATGCCCTAATCTCATGAGGTCTAGGTGAGAAAACAGCCAAATCCCCTTCAGGTCTCGCGTACGCAGCTTTAATGACTTCTCTCAGCCATCGAGAGATTGAAGAGCGCCTGATGTCCTCCTTATAACTTTCGTTGTAAGAGAGAAACAGGTGGCGCTGCTTGGAGCGAGAAGGTTTCGTGCGTTCCTATACTCCCGCAGAGCGCGCACGGACAGAGAGTGCGGTCTTCGTCGTCTGGGCAAGAATAGAAGTGAGAGGAAGAATGGAGATAGTCGAGGAAGAAGACCCTGGCAACTGGTTTTTGCTAAAAATTCCGGGAGGAGGCGAAGAGATATGGAGCCATCCGTTCGGAGGCGACGTCCCCAGGCAGGCCACTAAGGGCGTGGACTTCACTGCAGCGCCTCCCTGAGGCCAGGGAAACGAGAAAGGCCGTTTTGAAGGAAAGGAATTCAGAGAACACTCCGGATGGGCTCGTAAGGGGGAGCCTGAGGGAGGAGAGGACTAAGAAAAGATCCCACGCCGGGGTACGGCGGGGGCATGGGCCTCCTGCAGGGCTGCTCCTCTGACCAGATCCGCAGAAGAGGGTCGTCCCCGAAGGAGGGGCCCCCTAACTGGCGGATAGTGGTGGAAATAGCCGCCCTGTGAACCTTAACAGAGGAGGCTGAAAGTTTTCTCTCTGATGAAAGAAAGGCTAGGTAGTTCGCCAATTGGCATTGAGAAGGAGAATGAGGTGATACTGCGTGGCTGGAGCACCAAGAGAGCCAGCCATTCCAGTGGACACTATAGACGCTTTGGGTGCCTGACCTGTGGGCATGTTCCACAAGGCCTATTACTGCTGGGGAGGCGCCTCGTGCAGACAGCGCGTCCCGCACAGTAGCCAGGCGTGAAGATGCAGCACGTTTGGATTGCCGTGTGGAATGCCTGACCGCGGCTGGAAGCAGGGACTTTGCCTTTAAGGCGAGCGGAATCGGAGGAACGTGAGACAGGTGTAACAGTTCCGGAAACCACGCTTGGGCCGGCCAGCGTGGAGCCACAAGAATAAGCGTGGCTGCATCTTCCCTTGCCTTGCGGAGAACTTTTCCCAGAATGGGGAACGGGGGAAAGGCATAGCCCGTCAGGCCGGACCAAGGATGGACAGGGCGTCCACAGCCCACGCTGCCGGATCCGGAACTGGGGAGACATACAGCTGAAGACGGTGGTTGAAACGGGTGGCGAACAGGTCTACCTGCGGTTTGAACCATACCGTCCAGAGAGGTTCCAGGATCGAGTGGACGAGAGTCCATTCTGAGGGAAGAACCATGTGCGACCTGCTGAGGGAGTCCGCGAGAATGTTGATCTTCCAGGAACATGTTTGGCCGAGATCCGGATTGATTGTGTCTCGCACCAAAGAAGAAGCTGTTCCGCCCTCAGGGACAGGGAGTGAGAACGCGCCCCCCCCCCCCCCCCCCCCCTGCTTGTTGATATAACACGCTACAGTCGTGTTGTCGGTGTTGAGGAGAATGTGTTTCCCTTTGAGGAAGGGAAGAAACTCCTTGAGGGCTTGGAACACGGCTTCCAGCTCTAGCCGATTGATATGCCAGGACCCCATCTCCGGGGACCATTGCCCGGAGGCCGTCAGAGAGCTGACATGGGCACCCCACCCGGACTGGGACGTGTCTGTGAACAGGTCCTCCTGTGGAGGAGGGGAGAGATGGGAACTCCTGAGCTAGCCAGGACTGGGAGTGCCACTGGACCACCGATGATTGGAACCACTGACCGAGAGGGACCGGAAGGTCCACGACTGCCGTGCCTGAGACCAACGCTTGCGAAAGAGGCGCTGAAACCGGCGTTTGTGCAGACGTCCGAGGGGTACTAAGGGGGCCAAGGACTCCATCAGACCCAGAAGAGAGGCCAGCTTCCTGGCTGGCGCCTGATCCAAGGAAAGGAGGTGGGCCAAGAGGTGCTGGAGGCGAACCAGGCGCTGGGGGGTTGGAGAGACCAGCCAGTCGGTGTGGAAGGACATGCCCAAAAACTGAAACCGCTGCGACGGGGTGAGATCGGACTTCCCTCGTTGCGAACAAATCCCAGCTGCTGACAGAGGCTTAAAACCTGTCGGGCTTGCTGGGAGCACAGAGTGCTGGATGAGGCAAGAAGAAGCCAATCGTCTAGATAGGCCTTCAGACGAATTCCTTTCTCCCGAACATGCAAGCAAAGTTCCCGAGCCACCTTCGTGAAAACCCAAGGGGCCGGGGCTAGTCGAAGGGAAGAGCCCTGAACTGAAAAACGTGGCCTCTCCACACGAAGCGGAGGTACTTCCTGTCCCTTGGGTGGATCAAGAGATGGAAGTACGCATCTTTCAAGTCGATGGATACCGCCCAGTCGTCGGGATGCATGGCATTGCGGATTGACATGGGGGTTTCCATCCGAAAACAGAGGACGATAAGAAACCTGTTCAAGGGCGAGAGATCTAGAACCGGTCTCCATCCTCCAGAAGCTTTGGGAACCACGAAAATGCGGCCATAAAAACCTGGCAAGGAATGGAAGAGGACTTCCTCCGTGGCTCCCCTGGCTAACAGCGAAAGGACCTCCTGGTCTAAGGCCTGAGAGGCCGCCAGACCCGAGGAGGAGCGAAAGGGGGGGGGGGGGGGGAAGGAGTGAGAGGAGCCTTCACTGCACTCCAAGGAAGACGAAACCCCGACCTGATCACCCGCAGAGCCCAGGGCTTGCGGGAAGCCGCTCCCAGGCACTGAGGTGCCTGGACAGACTGCCCACAGGACCGCCCTGGGGTGAAGTGCCCAGGTCGGGGGCAAGTCATTGGGGGTGGGCTGTCTGAGGCGTGGGAGCTTTCGGACCCGCCGGCCGAGCCTGAGGCCGACCCCTGCTGGGTTGCCTGCCTCGGCTCCCCCAGGGTCCAAATGACCGTCGTCCCTTGGGTTGAGAGGGACCCGGTGATGAGAAAAGGCGCTGGCGCCTTGCGTTTGAACCGGGGCGGGGGGAGGGGGGCCTGATTGAAAGGCGAGGTCACGCCTAATCTCGGCCTGGCTCTTAATGGTAGCCTGTACGTGATTCCCAAACAGAGACCCTGACTTGACTGGCAAGGCTCTGAGGGAGGAGCGGGCAGAGGGAGAACGGGCCACAGAAGATGCCAAAAGGACCGCATCTCTCCTCGCTAGTACTGAGTTCAGATGGAGCCTAGCGAAGGCCCCAGCTGAATACTTAAGCCCTTCAGCCATTGACTGAATACAGGCTACCACCGCAGCTGGGTCCGCGGACTGGCGAATGGTGAAGGAATCTGAATCAGGATCCTTAAGGGCAGACACTAGTCCCCTAGAAAAGAATCCATAACTGAGATAGCCTCCAAACCCCTCCTCGCCGACTCTTCCCACTCGGCAAGGCAGCGCTCTGAGAGGGATACCTGCCTAGCGAGTGATCTTGACCTCTCCTGGACCGGAGGAGGTCCTCCTGGGAGAGGGGGAGAGAGGCTTCTGGGATAGTGTCATTTGCCAAGAAGGCCTTCTTGGCAAATGGAAGCCTCTCTGGCTTGAGGAACTTCCCACACGCCAGCGCACCAGGGAAATCGGGGACAGAACCGGGCATGGGGTCCTGTGCCTCCGTGCCCCTGACTGTTATTTGGGCCCTCCTCATGCAATTGGCCACCATGCCCGACTCCTTTAACAGAGAGGAGGGCCTAGCTGCCAATGGGCGAGATCCCAGGGCGAGTTCCGCTGCCGAAGGGCAGGGGGCTCTGACCTCCTGAGAGGATGACACCGCCTCCGGAACAAGGGAAGCCAGAAAAGCCACCGAGTCCTGGAAGGAATAAGAAACGGGTGACTGGTCCTCTTCCTCTGACTCCGAATCCCCCAGGTCGGATCCACAGACCGATGGGGTGGCAGCCCTTGGCGAAGCGGTGCGCGGCGAAAACCCAGAGTGGCCTGGGATGGCTGATTCCCCAGACATTCCGGGAGAGGGATCAGTCCCCGGGTGGGCCGAGGGGGCCTGCACTGGTGGAGGCTGGGCATAAAAACCCGGCCACCAGGGAAACCCCGGAGCAGGGGGCTGTGGAAAGCCCATGGTCGGGGGGATATTGCCATTGGGCCCATGGCGCCCAAGGCAAAGGGCCCTGACCCCATGATAGGGGGGGCTGAGAATGTGGCTGCAGGCCCAACCCAGAAAGTGGGGGGCCTAATCAGGCATGGTACTGAAGGAAAATCATTTTTCCCTGAAAATGTTTGGGGGTCCAGGGGGGCGGTGCCCCCTGGCAGGGTCAAGGGGCAGAGCTCCTTGTGGGGGTCAGGGGCAGCGCCCCCTGAAGCTGAAGGTTTTTTTAGCAATTCTAGCCTGTAAAAAAGCCTCTCCTTGAACTAATTTCAGTTCTTCATACTAAGCAATTTCTGCCACAAAATAAGCTCTCCTAGAATCACTTTATCAGTCATTCCTTCAACCCAAAGGAGGTTTTAAACCCAAGTAGTCACATAGCAAAAATGAGTACATATGTACATTGCTCTAGGTGGCATACATTAAGTCAAATTGTAAACGTTTTACTTACTATGTCAGTGAAGCACACACACAGTGTACACACAGGAGACCCTCATTTGCACAACTTTGGTCATCATGTCCAGCACCACCAACAAGCATAGCACAGCACAGCAAAGTAGTGGTCTATTTCATGTCTTGAGTTCCAGTTTTGTTTACTATGTTCAATTCTTTTATGATCCGTCTCCTCTACATTAGTTACTCCTTTTACTTTTTACATCTATCTGAATACAGTACAAAATGAGTTTAAGTTTTGTGTCTCTTTAACATACAAATTTTAAGTTATGTGTCTCTTCAGTGCAAGCAATGTGAATGAGATGAAGACTACTTTTTGCCTGATTTCTCATCTGCTTCACGAGCAGAGCCTACTTTTTGTAATGTCCAAACCTCATTCTCTTTGCCTCCTGTCTGTAATGTTCAATGGCTTTTCTCTTTGAAGCCAGCCAAATGCGTTCCTTCTGGAACAGTTCAAACTTTTTCTTTCTTTCTTCTTGTTCTTTCTCCAAAATGTGGTGGTAAGTCTATCAACTGTTCCAAGCACGACGAAAACGTTTCATTTTCATGGCTCCTGTTCAGCCAATCCCATCGCCATTTGTTTGCCACACCAGCATCAATATCTCCTGTCGCAGAATTTCGCGGAACTATGTCTGTACGCTTTGGCATTTTTATTTTTTCCTTCTTTTTCTTTAATCTTGTTCAAATTCGATCACGTCGACCCAGAGCGGAAAGCAGTGGCGAATGTCACGAAAGCGCATGCGCGGAAGTAGTCCTGCTCAATGCTACTTCTCGCGAGACGAAGGCTTGAAGTGAATGACCTGAAACGAACTAAGTGGGCCGGTCTCGACGGGCACGGCTCGTTTTGTTTTGTTTTTTCTTTTTTTTTTTCTCTTTTTTTCTTTTCGCGGATTTCCGCGAATTCGCGGACATGTACCATGCCTGCTAATGCGCCGGTCCCCTGAGGGGTGCTCGGGAAAGAGGGCGAAACCCCGGTGGTCTGCCCAAAAGGAGAGGCAGACACATGAGGCGGGGGAAGGGAAAACAACCGGGGCCGAGCAAGATTCAAGCCCTTGAGCAGGAGTTGCTTCCCTTGGATCGCCTACCGAGCGAAAGGGGGAGGGTGACGAATAGTCTACGTCATTGCCCGGCGCCTCCGTAGAGGGCCCGTGCATCTTCGATTCTGCCATGGGAATCGAACTGTGCGCAGTAGAACCGCAGCTGAACTGGACACAGGATGCACTAACGGATGCGACAGAACCGCAGCTGAGTCGCTCACCGTTATGGGGCAAAGGGGGGGAATCGGCAGAACCGCAGCTGAGCCGATCACCGCCACAAAATGTGGGTTGCGAGAAAGCGCTCGCTGTCACAACAACAGAACCGCAGCTGAGTTGAAGTGAACCCTTGGGAGAAAGTGACGCTGAAGGGAGAGGGGGTTTTGGCGGAGCTATAGACAAAGAGCCTGAGCCTGCTGGCGAGATACGGGAATCGAAAGACGAAACCTTCTTAATTCTCGCCTTACCACCCAATCGCTTCACGTACGTTTCTCCCTTAAGTGAAAACATAAGCAAGGACACCAACGAAGAGCAACAACAATCGATCGATTGCGAGAAAAGTCAAAAAATACTTAGCTGATCGTGAATACGCGGCTTAACGGGAAAATGGCTGCCGAGAAAAGAGGATGGTTCTGAGCATGCGCAAGGCACGAGGCCCTTTCAGGGGTTTTGTTGTCCGTACGGACTTTATTGTATACGAGGCAGGGATAGCAAATTGCTGCCGCTTATTGCATTAGTGAGCCACGGTATAGTATGTGTAATTAAACCAAGCGTTTCTGATTTTCCCGTTACGTCATCTGCAATTCTTTTTAGTTGATGTATTCTAAATGCAATTCTTTTTTTTCATATTTCAGATCATCACATACATATGTCCCCCCCCCCCACCCCTTTCATCCTCCCAAACGAAGTATGAAGCTTTTTTTTGTGTGTGTGTGTGTGTGTGTGTGTGTGCGTGTGTGTGTGTGTGTGTTTGTGCGTGCGTGCGTGCGTATGCGTGTGTGTGCGTGCGTGTGTGCCTGCGTGCGTGCGTGTGTGTGTTTCACTTCCTGTTGGTTTAAAGTCTACCGAGTTGTTATTCTCCATGGCCAAAACAGGGCAATATGATTAATTAAACTTCAAACTTTGAAACCCACAGACACACACACACACAAACAGTCACACACACAAACACACACACAAACACAAAGAGACAAACACACACACAAACAGACACACAAACACAAAGAGACAAACACACACACAGACACACACATGAAAATGTAAGTATGCATCCGCTGTACCTGCAGTGATGTCAATGTTGTGTCGGTCTTCCTCCAGCCGCTTGATTTTTTCTTCCAGTTCAGATTTCAGTTGATCATACAGCAGTTCTTTCTCACTCTGCAACCACACACACACACACACACACACACACACACACACACACACACACACACACACAGTCATAACTTGTGTGGATACATATTGTGTGAGACTCTACAATGCCCAGCTGTGGACTCCTAACAACTATGATATTTACCATCAGCTCCAGAATCAATTCAATGCTCTATATAATATATACTTCAGATACTTGAAAAAAGAATAAATGATAAGCATATCTGATTGAGGATAAGCATATCTGATTGAGGATAAGCAGATCTGACTGAGGATAAGCATATCTGATTGAGGATAAGCATATCTGATGAGGATAAGCATATCTCATTATCTGATTGAGGATAAGCATGATTGAGGATAAGCAGATCTGATTGAGGATAAGCAGATCTGATGAGAAGCAATGACAAGCATACCGAAGGGAATCAATGATAAATACCTCTAAAAAGAATCAATGTTCTGTGGTTGATAAGAATGAGTATGAAATACATCTGACAAGAATCCATGATAATGCCAACTGGTGAGAACAGAGGTAAAAACAGATCTGTCAGGAATCCACGATAAGTGCATCCGATTAGTATAAAACCACCTGGTGATGTTTAGAACTTACCGCCAATGACATTGACAAACAAAGCACATGACAAGACACGATGCATTTCAACCACTTGGGTCTTCTTCAGGCGAAAAAATAAATCACATTTAACATGTGGGACAGTACAAACAAAGAACGAAAAAAGAAGAAAGAAAAATGACTCATCCGTTGTCCATGTGGTCGGTGGGCGGAAATGACATGGGGCCAGGGGGATTATGGGAGAGGAAACGGAGGGGGGGGGGGGGGGGGGTTGCATCGGGGGAGGTGTGTGTGTGCGATATGATAGGGTTGTGTGTCTAGTTTATTGGGATGGTGTGGTATCTTTGTGATGGTTGTGGTAATGGTGGATTGATAATAATGGTAAGGGGAAAGAAGGGGGGGGGGGGGGGGGGAACTGATGGGAAAAAAAAAAAAAAGTGGGGGGGGGGGGGGGGGGGGGAATTTAAGGGGAAGGAATAAAACAAAATTAAGATTAAATAGATGGAGGGTTGCTGTAACTACTGTATGAAGTGAGTGAAGGGGATGTGGTGGTGGTGTATGTATGTGTGTGTGTATGTGTGTGTGTTGGTAGGGGATATTGCCAACTGATGTGGAAGTGGTGGGTATGTGTGTTTGGTTATTGTTGGATATTGATGCCTTGGGGGTGTAGTGGTGCCACTACACCCCCAAGGCATCAATATCCAACAATAACCAAACAATCAACACTTACTTCCATATGCTGTTTGGCTGCCAACTCCTCACTCCGGAACTTTTCTTGAATAGCCTCCCTTCTCAGACCATCTCGAATCTCTGCCAGACAAAGAGAGGACCAGATGCATGATATATGTTCCACGTCCAATCAGCCAGTACAACATTCAGTTTAAAAACATGGGTGCGATGCACTCTGAACGTAGATGAAGTCTTTGATTGATTTGATGAAAATGAATGTTTATACTATAACCATAGAGAACTTTTTAACATTTTTTTTTTTAAGAAAAGCAGCATAAAACCAGGAATACACTTGCACATGCACATGCATGTGTACACACACACAAACACATAACTTCAGAAACCAATGTGACGATTTTCAATCTACAATAAACTATGACCAAACAATGAGATCACTCACTGGTAGGCAACAGGACAAAGACACATGGACCATTCACTAGTAATGGGTCAAAGATGAATGGACTGCTTACTGGCAACAGCCAACAGAACAAATACACATGGACCACTGCTTACTGGCAACAGCCAACAGAACAAATACACATGGACCACTGCTCACTGGCAATAGCCAACAGAACAAACACACATGGACCACTGCTCACTGGCAATAGCCAACAGAACAAATACACATGGACCACTGCTTGCTGGCAACAGTCACAGAACAAATACACATGGACCACTGCTTACTGGCAACAGCCAACAGAACAAATACACATGGACCACTGCTCACTGGCAATAGCCAACAGAACAAATACACATGGACCACTGCTACTGGCAACAGTCACAGAACAAATACACATGGACCACTGCTCACTGGCAACAGTCACAGAACAAATACACATGGACACTGCTCACTGGCAACAGAACAAATACACATGGACCACTGCTCACTGGCAACAGCCAACAGAACAAATACACATGGACCACTGCTCACTGGCAACAGCCAACAGAACAAATACACATGGACCACTGCTTCCTGGCAACAGCCAACAGAACAAATACACATGGACGGCTCACTGGCAACAGCCAACAGAACAAATACACATGGACCACTGCTCACTGGCAACAGCCAACAGAACAAATACACATGGACCACTGCTCACTGGCAACAGCCAACAGAACAAATACACATGGACCACTGCTCACTGGCAACAGTCACAGAACAAATACACATGGACCACTGCTTACTGGCAACAGCCAACAGAACAAATACACATGGACGGCTCACTGGCAACAGCCAACAAACAAATACACATGGACCACTGCTCACTGGCAACAGCCAACAGAACAAATACACATGGACCACTGCCACTGGCAACAGAACAAATACACATGGACCACTGCTCACTGGCAACAGAACAAATATACAGGGATTGCTCACTGGCAACAGAACATATATACAGGGACTGCTCACTGGCAATAGCCAACAGAACAAATACACATGGACCACTGCTCACTGGCAACAGCCAACAGAACAAATACACATGGACACTGCTCACTGGCAACAGCCAACAGAACAAATACACATGGACCACTGCTTACTGGCAACAGAACAAATATACATGGACGGCTCACTGGCAACAATCACAGAACAAATACACATGGACCACTGCTCACTGGCAACAATCACAGAACAAATACACATGGACCACTGCTCACTGGCAACAGTCACAGAACAAATACACATGGACCACTGCTCACTGGCAACAGTCACAGAACATATACACATGGACCACTGCTCACTGGCAACAGTCACAGAACATATACACATGCTCACCGGCAACAGCCAACAGAACATATGCACATGGATGGCTCACTGGCAAGTCACAGAACAAATACACATGGACGGCTCACTGGCAAGTCACAGAACAAATACACATGGACGGCTCACTGGCAACAGTCACAGAACAAAATAATACACATGGACGGCTCACTGGCAACAGTCACAGAACAAATACACATGGACGGCTCACTGGCAACAGTCACAGAACAAATACACATGGACGGCTCACTGGCAACAGTCACAGACCAAATACACATGGATGGCTCACTGGCAACAGTCACAGAACAAATACACATGGACAGCTCACTGGCAACAGTCACAGAACAAATACACATGTTCACTGGCAACAGCCAACAGAATGATTACACAGGGATTGCTCAATGGCAACTTGACAAAGAAACATGAACTACTTCCTGATGAAAAAAAAACAATCATTCACTGGGAATGAGACAATGGCAACACAACATACATATAAGAAACTCATTGGCCACAGGACAAAAGACAATTTAGACCACTCACTGGCAACATCATAAAAGACAATTCAGACCACTCACTGGCAACTTGACTAAGACAATTTAGACCACTCACTGGCATCAGGACAAAATACAATTTAGACCACTAACTGGCATCAGGACAAAAGACAATTTAGACCACTCACTGGCATCAGGACAAAAGACAATTTAGACCACTCATTGGCATCAGGACAAAAGACAATTTAGACCACTCACTGGCATCAGGACAAAAGACAATTTAGACCACTCATTGGCATCAGGACAATAGACATTTAGACCACTCACTAGCAACAGGACAAAAGACAATTTAGACCACTCACTGGCATCAGGACAAAGAGAAGTTAGACAACTCACTGGCATCAGGACAAAAGACAATTTAGACCACTCATTGGCATCAGGACAATAGACAATTTAGACCACTCACTAGCAACAGGACAAAAGATAATTTAGACCACTCACTGGCGTCAGGACAAAAGACAATTCAGACCACTCGCTGGCATCAGGACAAGACAATTTAGACCACTCCTTGGCATCAGGACAAAGACAATTTAGACCACTCACTGGCGTCAGGACAAAAGACAATTCAGACCACTCACTGGCATCAGGACAAAAGATAATTTAAACCACTCACTGGCATCAGGACAAAAGACAATTTAGACCACTCATTCACATCAGGACAAAGACAATTTAGACCACTCAATGGCATTAGGACAAAAGACAATTTAGACAAAAGACAATTTAGACCACTCACTGGCATCAGGACAATAGACAATTTAGACCATTTACTGGGAACAGGGCAAAAGATAATTTAGCCCAGTCAATGGCAAAAGGACAAAAGATAATTTAGACCACTCACTGGCGTCAAGACAAAAGACAATTTAGACCATTCAATGGCAACAGAACAAAAGATAAATTAGACCACTCATTGGCATCAGGACAAAAGACAATTTAGAGCACTCACTGGCATCAGGACAAAAGACAGTTAGACCACTCATTGGCATCAGGACAAAGACAATTTAGACCACTCACTGGCATCAGGACAAAAGACAATTTAGACCACTCACTGGCATCATGACAAAAGACAAGTTAGACAACTCACTGGCATCATGACAAAAGACAAATTAGACCACTCATTGGCATCAGGACGAAAGACAATTTAGACCACTGGCAACAGGACAAAGCCAAGTTAGACAACTCATTGGCATCAGGACAAAAGACAATTTAGACCATTCAATGGCAACAGGACAAAAGGTAATTTAGACCACTCACTGGCAACAGGACAAAAGACAATTTAGACCACTCACTGGAAAGTGAACAGGACAATTTAGACCACACACAGGCACCAGAATTTAGAGACAATTCAGTCTACTCACGCACAACAGGATAAGACATTTAAGATCATTTATTGACCAAACAAAAGACAAACCCACAGAGACACAACTCACTGGCAACAGAATAAGACATTATGGATCATTTATCGGCAAAGGGACAAACTCGAAGATTCAACTCAAGGCAACAGGACAAACATGGCATGGACCACCATTACTTGCAACTTGCAGACGGACGATCCTGTTGCGTTCCAGTTCAGCCAGCCGTGCTAAATAGTCTGGGTCTGTTTCACGCTCTAGCTCTTGCAACTGTGCTCAATCTGCGCCCCCCGCTCATTGAAGAGTCTGAAACCAAGGGATGTTACTCAGGACGTGGCAAACAAGAAATGATTTAGAGTACTGTGTAATTAAAGAAAACCACTTAAAAAACAATTTTGGGGAAAATGGTCTTTTCCTTTCTTTCTTGTGTGGGGTGTGTGTGTGTGTGTGTGTGTGTGTGTGTGTGTGTGTGTGTGTTTTGTGTGGGTGTGTGTGTTTTGTGTGCGTGCGCGTGTGTTATGCCATTATCCATGCTCTCTCAGAAGCATGATTTCTATGCTTCTCATATCAGCTTCTCCATATTCAGTCACTTTCTTTTTAAGGGGGGGGGGGGGGGGGGGGGGGGGAGGACAGAGTGGGGAACAGGGAATGGGGGTGGTGGTGAAAAATGACCTTACTTTAAAACAAACGTTGATTCACCTCTCAGATCCGCGCAAAACAACATTCCAAACTCCACTGCACTTTTTTTAAAGGATTCACATTTGTGTATGAAAACCTATCAACCCACTGGAGCTTTGCTTGAAGTATAAGGCAATTTTATATTCATCAATTTTGTGCTGTTGTTTGTTGTCAATTATTTTCAAATGATATTCTGATAAGTGAAAAGCAATGGTCAGATTCAATGTGCAGTTTGAGACTCTCCACACCCCACCCCACCCCCCCCTGCACCCCCACAAACTTGCAGATTTGGGGCTCAATTCAAGACCATCAAAGATTTCAGCTGTAGTTTAGGAACTTCTGTTTCTGCAGTTTAGCATTCATTATTTCAGCAAACAATAGTGACATTGTGTTCTGATCTTTATGGGAAAAGTGAAAAAATGGTACAGGTATTAGTCTAGCTTTCAATGTCACTGTGTTTCAACGAACTTTTGATCAAGGGAAAGAACTCTGAAACGCAGACACTGATGTTGTCTGCTACATATTAGCATAGCATGCATTTTGAAGATGAAAAAAATAAGAGTCTGCGACATGAAGAGGCATGGGTACTGAATTATCTGCCTCATATATTAAGAGAGAGTGCTTATCAAGCGCCTATCCTTGATTGGAGGCCAAGCTGTAACTGCTGTACAATCCATGCTCTTGTTTACAACGATGAACTGCCCCCCTTTGAGTAGAGCTGACTGAAGAGCGGTCTGCTGGTACTACATTCAGTCATGTTCCGTGTCATTCAATCAATATCAATATTCTATTTTTCACCAGCCCTGATATGGCCCTTTGCGGTCGGCTGGGCTATAAGCAACATTATCTTATCTTCTATTTTTCACCTTCATTCTTCCAGGTTTTTTTATGTAGAGTGCATGCTATGTGTAATCTACACCAATGGCCAAACTGGCCCTTTTCTTTGAAATGTTGGTGATTGGGTTTTGTTTATAAGATGTTATGCATTTGTTCGTGAGCACATGCAACATCGATTTGAAGTCTCATTCGAAGGACACTTTGGGAAATGGAGTCACAACCAATATTAACTCCAAGTGAAATAACCCTTCTGTACAAAAATGGTCTGATAGATTGAGGGATCAGTGGGATATTAGGTCAGCGCTCTATAATATCCCTCATAATGCATACATGACAAAAATATGCATCAACAGCATGTTTCACTGGAAGCCCTTCAATTGACTTTAAAACAAAAACAAATGAGGATTGATTCGGATGGGGAAGATAAATTTTATGGAGTATAATTCTGGCCAGAGAATACATATATCAGTATTGTATTTTTCATTTCCATTCATAGATATCCTGGCACAGGCAAGCAGAGTGACTACAGTACACCCTAACAACATTTCCTCAAGTTCGACACGGTAGTTGATGTCGATTTTCCGCGTATCATCATAGGGCGAAGTGCGTGGTGTTGTGGTTTGTTAGAGTGCGCCATGTTGGCCCAACACCTCCGGCTTCAGCACTCAGCTGTGAAGGTAGTACTGGGCTTCAGCTTACCAGTAGCAGATCTATTTATCTGACCTGACGGGAAGTTGATGTCGATGATGACCAATTATATGCTGAGCTTATTTCATGCCATCTTATATGGAACTCAATACTCATTCATAATGTTTATTTCGGAACTATGAATGTGATTTCCCTTTCAACAAAACTAAAATCTGATGGTGTATTTGAAACCATACCATAAAAAGAATGAAAGAAATGAAGACAAGAAAAAGAGACAGACAAAATAATGCTGCCAGAGAGGCGCATGGTCCGTTTTGGGTTGTTTTCGGCAGGTGTATGTCAAGTAAATCAAGACTTTTCCACACACCAGGACAAGCAGAATCAGCCACTGGCTGTGCACAGCAGCCACTAATGTCAAGTCCAGTCCACAACAACCGATCTAGATGGTTGAATAAGGTTCTTTTCAGCTTCAAATTAACTCTGAACTTACACGAGGTCACTCTGAAAAAGTGTTTTGATCTGCTCCAGTTCTGTATGCTCAGACAACAATCCACGTTGCTTTCCCCACGATGAAAGGACATGAGTATGGGGCGCAATTCCCCCCCCCCCCCCCCCCCCCCCCCCCAAAGCATTCCCAGACTTTGTTCTATAGATTTACAAAACATCCTGTTGACTTTCCTTCAGCTAGGGCATGTCTTAAGTTTAGAATTTTCAGAGACATGAGCATTAAACAGATGAAATGTCATTGTGGGGTTCCAGCCTCCCTACATTAGCATTGTATGAGCTCAATACGTCAAATCACATTCAACAAATCTGGGGCCAAAAAATCTCATAAATTACATGCACCAGCTGGGCCTAAACCCCAAACCACCCAGCCCCCATTCTGTGCTACTAACCACTGAACCACAGCAACATCGCCTTTTTTTTCAAGCTTAGAAATGAAGACACCAGAATGAACTATGACGCACTGAACTGACAAAGGGACCATGACTCTATATAGTTGATGGTATGACGTATTCATGTGCAAGACCATGTTTCAGTGAAGTGTTCATTTCCCGAAGGCATTGAACTTTCCAACCACAGATCAACCATGCAGTTCAACTCATGGGTTGCTGCATGATTTCTTTGCACACAGTTCTGTTCTCCTCCAGTCTTTGACCATGGACAACTGCTGGGTTGTTTTGGGTTCTTTATCACATACATACTGCCTGCATGCAGAACCTCAGTTTAGTGTCCCATCTTACTGACCAGCACTCAAACCACCACTCAAGGTCCACTGGAAAGGAGAGAAAAAAATCTACAGCTAACACAAACTTTTGCTCACAACAACTTTTGTTGTTGTTGTTTGTTGTTTGCTGCTTATAAACAAGAAAAAGTTGTCTATCACTGACCTACTTAACAATAAGATGAAAAACAAAACAAAAACTACACTGCAGTTTGGGTTTGACACTGACCCATACAGCAAACATTTCACTTGACTGGTCAATTTTTTACAAGACTGGTCGCTCTGGATTTTTTTTCTTTCTTTTTCTTCTTTTTTTGCTTTTTTGTTTCAACTATGCTTTAAAATCACATATTTTGCGGCCGTGCATATATGCACTGAACGCCAACAGATGTCATCAATTCAGTACCACCACCTGAGCTGGGACAGCCATCGATGAGTTTTGTTTGCAGGACATCAGTGTAAAACATAGCACTTGCAATTTTGCATTAAAACCAATATTGTTCATGATCTGGCTGTCACCGACAGCCCTTTTCCAGCTTTTTGCCTGCAGGATGCTGTTACTGAACTGTACATCGCACACAATCCAAACCATTCTGAACAGGGGGAAGAGCTGTCGCTCACCTTTGCTGCAGGGCCAGCTCTGCAGACCCTGAGATTAACTAAGTAATGTCTTCTTAATGAGAAAGTTAAAACACTGGGAAAATATGGAAAATACAGCAAGCTGTTGCTGAGTTCGTCAATTAAAAAAAAACTTTTAACTATAACCATGTAAGCCAGAATCAGTGGCACTGGCGCATGAAAAATAGGCAAATAAGAAAAAATGACATAATAATAATAATAATGAATACTATATAGCACCTATTCTCGGCTAGAGGCCAAGCTCTAAGCGCTTTACAATCAACACTCGTTTACACAACGGGCTGCCTACCTGGGTAGTGCCGACTGAAGAGCTGCCAGCTGGCGCTTCATTCAGTTGTTTCCCGTGTCATCCAGTCAGTATCGTTCAATAGCGATCACTCATTTTCCTTACTTCGTTCATTCTTTCCATTCTCACGCAGAGTGCATGCTATGTGTAACGTGTCATCCATACCAACGGCCAAACTGGCCTACTCTTCCAAAAGTTGGTGATGGGATTTTACGTGTGTGCAAGATGTTATGCGTGCGTTCACACACGGAACCTCGGTTTATAGTCTCATTCGAAGGACTGCATGGGAAATGGAGTCAGAACCAATGTTAACTCCGAGGGAAAAATCCCCCTGCACCGAAACGCCCCGGCGGAGGTTCGAACCCGCAACCCCGGATCACCGAGATTACGAGTCAGGCGCTCTACCAACTGAGCTATTCCGGCTCCCGTCAGTGCTTTACCAGGAAGTTTTGAACCACTAGCGTGCACATGAACCGCAACGAGTGTTGTGTACCTTGACTTCCGTTGTAAGCGTAAACGTGTGGTCTGGACTGCAGGTAGAATGAAATGTGCAATCAGGAACTGGACTGTTTACAACTGGGTGCTAGAAGAAAGGTTTATTCATCATCAGCTGAGGAAAGTAGGGACGCTAGTTTTCAGTGAACTATCAGAAGCAAGCAAAAAAAAACACAAAAAACCACCAACACTTGACTTGCAGTGATGGCTAGTCTGTCAATTTTCGATCTTCATACTGTGACAACTTACGAACGCTTGTGACCCTCACACATCCAGCCATGCCTTGCAGTGATGGCTAGTCTGTCAATTTTCGATCTTCATACTGTGACAACTTACGAACGCTTGTGACCCTCACACATCCAGCCATGCCTTGCAGTGATGGCTAGTCTGTCAATTTTCGATCTTCATACTGTGACAACTTACGAACGCTTGTGACCCTCACACATCCAGCCATGCCTTGCAGTGATCGCTAGTCTGTCAATTTTCGATCTTCATACTGTGACAACTTACGAACGCTTGTGACCCTCACACATCCAGCCATGCCTTGCAGTGATCGCTAGTCTGTCAATTTTCGATCTTCATACTGTGACAACTTACGAACGCTTGTGACCCTCACACATCCAGCCATGCCTTGCAGTGATCGCTAGTCTGTCAATGTTCGATCTTCATACTGTGACAACTTACGAACGCTTGTGACCCTCACACATCCAGCCATGCCTTGCAGTGATCGCTAGTCTGTCAATGTTCGATCTTCATACTGTGACAACTTACGAACGCTTGTGACCCTCACACATCCAGCCATGCCTTGCAGTGATCGCTAGTCTGTCAATTTTCGATCTTCATACTGTGACAACTTACGAACGCTTGTGACCCTCACACATCCAGCCATGCCTTGCAGTGATCGCTAGTCTGTCAATTTTTGATCTTCATACTGTGACAATTTACAAACGCTTGTGACCCTCACACATCCAGCCATGCATGGCATGGACAGGGCAAAAAAGAAGTGAAGAAAAGAATAGAAAACAATCTACAAAATAAACCTACTACACACCCTCCAAAATAAACTCACTTCTTATATAAAACAAAAATAAAAGAAGCAGACCTATGATATCCATGCTGAACAAGAACAGTCGTGCATGCTGCTCACACGTTTCATGCACAGGCCACACTTCGCCCCAGCAAGACAACACTCTTCAGCTTAGTTCAAGGACTCCTTCATGAGAAACACTGGAGGGGACAGTAGGGACGGACGTGGGGGGAGAGGGTGTGGGGAGGTTACAGAAGTGGTGATAGTGAAGGTGTGAAAGTGAAATGGTAAAGACGGATGCATCATTGGTCCACAAGAAGTTTACTTCTGAGCCATCCTTCCACTCACACAATCAAAAACTGGCTGCCTGACGGACAAGAGGAGACAGAATTTCCACTAGTCCGCCAGAAGATTTAGTTGTCATGGACAATTGGACAGGCGCATATTTCAAGGCCTCGTAAGGATTAGTCTGCATGCAGCGACACTTCCTGGATTAAACTGGAACTAAAATGCATAAACAAAACTAAGGAAATCTAATTAACTGTTACAAGTCTGCACCTTGATTATCATTTTTTATGCCAAACCCTCAGTTTTATTTCCACTGTTACTGATAAAAAAAAAATCACCAACATTTTCTGTGGCCGGTAGCAACAGATTAAAAAAAATATCAAAACATAGATGTTTTACCTACATTTTAAAAAAAGCATGCATATTTTTTTTCCATGCCACTCATTCTCGCCCCCTGTCCACAGCCTGGCCCTTCCCACCTCAGCCACCACCATGAGGCAACCCACCTGAGGAGACACTGCACTGCTGCTGAGTCACTTTGGCGGAGTTCAATGGCGTCTTTCCTGATCCAACACATGCAGGACACCACCTACCTAGCCCCCTACTGATGACAATGTTTGCTTAGTCACAGAGCCAGCATGAGTGAGCTCTTCCTCCGAGAGGGTGCCACCAGGTCAGTCCAATGATGGTCTCTATGAATATGCTGACACTGATGATCCTGAGAAAACTTCACCAAATGCCTGGACGTGCAGAGGAAATTGAAACCGAGGTCTCCTGTCAGCATGGCTTCAGGCTCATGGAATTTGAGACTTTTTTTTTCTTTATGCTGATCATTGAGGATGAAGATGAAGATGATGCTAGACATGCACAATCTTTATTTCATAATCAGTGAACAGTCATAACCAATTCTGTTATAAAAATTTATATATATATATATATATATATATATATATATATATATATATATATATATATACACAACAAACTAAGACATCTAAGACATAAGAGCAAGCTTTGTTTATAATTCAATATATATACATATATATATATATATATATATATATTATATATATATATATATATATTATATATATATATATATATATATATATATATATCACTGAAAAGTCAGAACTGATAAGAGTTAAGATGGATGAAATGGCATGCCTGGTGACATGAAGTGATGGGCAGTATTCCAGTTCTTCAGTCAACTTTGAAATGGCATGCCTGGTGACATGAAGTGATGGATGCATGCCTGGTGACATACAGTGATGGATGCATGCCTGTGACATACAGTGATGGATGGCATGCCTGGTGACATACAGTGATGGATGGCATGCCTGGTGACATACAGTGATGGATGGCATGCCTGGTGACATACAGTGATGGATGGCATGCCTGGTGACATACAGTGATGGATGGCATGCCTGGTGACATACAGTGATGGATGGCATGCCTGGTGACATGCAGTGATGGATGGCATGCCTGGTGACATGAAGTGATGGATGGCATGCCTGGTGACATGAAGTGATGGATGGCATGCCTGGTGACATGAAGTGATGGATGGCATGCCTGGTGACATGAAGTGATGGATGGCATGCCTGGTGACATGAAGTGATGGATGGCATGCCTGGTGACATGAAGTGATGGGCTGTGTTCCAGTTCTTTAGTCAACTTTCAAGGGCAGCAGAGGGAATGGGTTAGAGGGAGCAAGGAATGAGAAATTGGTGGGAGGGAGGGAGGGAGGGTGTAGTAAAGTTGGGAAGTCACAGACTCCAACAGTTCATGGGCCATAACTTTTTAGTCAATTGTTGAAAAAGAAGAAGAAAAAAAACGGAAAAAAAAACAAAAACAAAAAAAACAAGCAAAAATACCACCACCATTACCAACAGGAAACATCATTCAATGCTCAACAGCTATAGTGTTACTCCAAGTTGTTAACAGTGTACCTACTACAAATCTCTGTACTTCTGTAAATGAACTGATGGAACACAAGTCAGTTACAGCATGTTCAAAACGTGTAACTAATGTAAGCATGAGACTTACTGGTCTTTGAGTTTGCAGAACTGGTGTGTAAGCTCATTCAGGTCATCCATGCACTCCGTCTTACGCCTGTCGCACTCCTCCTCATCCATTTCTGCACAACAAACACATTCATGAATGAATGAAGAAAATGCAAGCATCATACCAATGTTACAAAGTGTCACAGAGAGAAATGGAGGAAGAAACAGACATGGAACAGACCTACTCGTAAACAGAGAGGAGAAAGAGATCATGAGCGCCAGTTACACACACACACACACACACACCAAAGTCAAAATGTTTGTAAAAAGATATCAATTACCAAAAGTTAGAAGTTAGTTATGTATCACATATATACACATATACAGTCACTCACTGAGGTCTACTAATGTGTGCAGGTGTATTCATGTTTGTGTATATATATATGTGCGATGTCTGCGTATATGCCTGTGTGTTCTATAATTAACACCTGTTCAATAAAAGTAATATGGGAAAAGAGGACAGAGACATACATATATTTCATGTACGTGAGGAGGGAACATTACATGAAGCACAGCAGCATGCCATGCGTGTGTGTGTGTGTGTGTGTGTGTGTTTGTGTGTGTGTGTGTGTGTGTGTGTGCACGCATGCACATTTGTGTGTGAATCTGTGCGTGTGCCTGTGTGCTTGTGTCACTGTGTGTGTGTGTGTGTGTGTGTGTGTGTGTGTGTGTGTGTGTGTGTGTGCATGTGTGTCACTGTGTGTGTGTGTGTGTGCATGTGTGTCACTGTGTGTGTATGCGTAGACATGGGCACGCACGCATGCATTTGTGTGTGTGTGTGTGCATGTGTGTGAGTGAGTGTGAGTGTGTGCTTGTGAGCGAGTGAAAAGGAGTGTGTGTGTGTGTGTGTGTGTGTGTGTGTGTGTGAGAGAGAGAGAGAGAGAGAGAGAGAGAGAGTGAGAGAGAGAGAGAGAGTGAGAGAGACAGACAGAGAAAGAGAGAGTGAGAGAGTGTGTGTGTGCACATGTGTGTATTATGCATACACATGCACACTAAACGATACTCGATAGACATTAATCTCTCTCTCACACACACACACACATACACACAGATATAATGCAGATGTATGCATGCATGCAAGCACATTTGCTTTCATACCGTCACCACTGCCATGAAAAAATTGTCATCCTATTGTTAAGGTTCATAACTTTCTTTGCATAACCCCATTGTTTTGTTTGTTTCCTCTGTGTGTGTGTGTGTGTGTGTGTGTGTGTGTGTGTGTGTGTGTGTGTGTGTATATGTATGCGTGTGTGTGTGTGTGTGTGCGTGTGTGTGTGTGTGTATGCGTGTGTGTGTGTGCATGTGTGTGTGTGTGTGTGTGTGCGTCAGCGTGCGTGTGTGTTTGAGTGTGTCACATCAGTTGACATGGCTTTTATTTACTTTCACTCTAAAGGCCAAAAAAGGCCCGAAGATCTTGCATATTCATTTTTCACTGTCCAGTCTGGAACCCACTATCGTGTCTAACCATATCACATGATGAAGCTGAGCATCAGGCAGTCGCTGGCATTCTCCCCATAGCTAAGCAGGGAACGTTCTTACCTACGTCGGATGGTCTGATTGTTTGTCTGTCAGCAAGACAAGGCAAAATCAGCCACACCCATTTCAACTCAACTCTGTGGAAAGTGGGCCACAGACAAACTCATCAAATCCTGGGCGGACTGGGACCCAGCAGCCGATTTACAATCCATTCATAAAGATTATTACCGATTTCATTACACAGAATCTGTCCATTTGAATGAAACTTGGTGAAACGATGGACTGTGGCTGAGGCACAATGCTGTTAAATTTTATAAGGAGAATCCAGATCAGCTGATCCATCTAGGATGCGTTCCGCACGATCCATGTTTTCACCGACTACTGTGAATTTACAGTTATTAACTGATCACTTTCTATGAAGTAGCACATTTTCTTGAAAAGAATATAACTTCCTAGTGATATAAATGTTGCATCTTTTGCGTGTCCTATTAAAAAAAACAACAACACACACAAACAAAACAACAACAAAAGAGCATAGGGGAAGTAACTTTTTCTACCTGCACAATCTATTACATCCCCTGGCAGAAAAGATTATAAATGGGTTTTAAATAAAGCTGGCGATAATTTTTTTTTTCAAACTTAAAATTCTAGAAAAGGCGAAACACTGACCCAAAGCAGTATGAGTAATGATATCTGTCACTAGGCTGATGGTTGTAGCAGAATGGTAAGGATGAAGAATTTCACTCATGTCACTTTGCCTTTCACAGTTCTGCACATCAACCTCTCCTTGCTACTAAGTTGTTACAAATACACAGCTTTACTCTTTTTTTATTTTCACTCTTGAATCCCCCCCCCCCCCCCCCCCCTCCTCCAAAAAAATGCCAGGCAGTTGTGGAAAACTTACAAAATTTTAGAAAACACTGAACAAAATGAATGGATACCGCAGCGATACTGACAAAATTTTTTTAATTAAGTGAATAACAGTAAATTAAACAAACTCGCAAGAGGCATGACAGAGCCAAAATTTATTATTCACAAAGGAAAATTATGAGTTTTGTTGTTTAAAAGCCTATACCACTTACAAAATGTTTTTCCCCAGAAGAAAAATATGAACACAGATGTGGCAACGAATACACTGAAGATATCCCCCTCCCCTCTCTCTCTATTCCCCAAACCCCAATCAAACGAAATAAAAAAAGAAGAAAAAAAGCCCTTTTTCAAATTATGGGTCAAGTATTCTGGAGCAATACACCAATTTTGGTCAGGATCTCAACTAATGGTTGGTTTTCATTTTTTTGTGCATTATTAATTACATTTCTGCTAATGTATGCGACTATCATGGCTACAAAATGATATTTGTTTTATGAAGAAACAGAGATAATTCTGAAGAAAAGCAGCAAATGATCTGAGATTTTCACTGATCTCTGAGATGTGGTGAGCATTTAAACTCTGAAGTAACAGTATGATGACACTATTTAGACTTAAATCTGGGCTGGCAACATATCCACTGCTTCACTATATCATGTTTGCAAAATCACATTTATGATCTTACGTATGTAAGTTTGAGGAATGTATGAGCACAAGTTTCTAAAAACAAAGCCAATATAATGGATGATGAGTTTTGTGTGTTGTGCATGTGCATACGCATGTGTGTGTGTGTGTATGTGTGTGTATGTGTGTGTGTGTGTGTGTGTGTGTGTGTGTGTGTGTGTGTGTGTGTGTGTGTGTGTGTGTGTGTGTGCATGCAAGCAAGCACAACCACTGCCAGTATGTGCATGCATTGTGTATAAATCTCAGCACAAGCTTACACACACACACACACACACACACACAGATAGATAGATAGATATGCATATATATCAAGGCCTTGTCATTGGCCTTGAAATTGGCTCTCAGTAGGAACCCTGTGTATATAAGCATGGGAGTATTTATATGCACACTTTTTTTAATTTGCCAACAGAATTAAGCACCATGAAATGTCAATACCTGAATATGCAGTGTTTTTCACCATATTCTACTCCTGTCTCACATCCTAAACTGCATTTGCAATAATGGGGAGAGTAAGTCTATGGGATGGTGGGGATTTCCTTTTCCTTTTTTTTTCCTTCTTTTTCTTAAAAATAATGACCTCACCTTACTAATCGTTGAAAATTAATATGTGATCCATTTACCAAGATTTTTTTTCACAGTTCCATTCAAAATACAGATCTACACAAATAAAGAAGTCGGCTAGAAATACAACAAATCCTTTAAATAGTGCACACACACGCGCGCAGAGTGAAATAAAGAAAAGAAAATGGGGTTTTAAATGGGAAAGAATCTTTCCTGGATACAGCTTCAAATTTTTATCAGGGGGGCAGTGACCCGTTTTCAGAAACAAAATGAGAGGTCACTTTTGAAAACGATGGGCAAAATTTGAATGAATTCACTCTGGAACATGGAAGGGAAGGAGAGGGGAGAGGAAGGAGGAGGTGATGTTCAATGGGGGCTTCTAAACTTAAACTTACCGCAAAAATGAAAGATGGGAGAAGGGTGGGGGATGGGGGTAGGGTGTATTTGACCTTTGCTTGCCCTTAAATAGTATGCAATGAAAAAAGCATCCTAATATTTTTTCCATGCGATTTATTTGGTTTGTAAATCTGAACAAGTGTCTTGGGGCCCTTAGACTTGACCTTTTCCAACTGACATTGTATTCTAAACTTTATCAGTCAAGACACTCAGATTGAGTTCGCGTATAAATGATTGAAATAAATAAAACTTACACACACACACACACACACTTAACTGAACAATTGTTTGAAATGGCCAGACTTTACCATTTGCTAACTATCACAGCCAATGCTCACTGGCGAATAGCCTAAAACAGCAAATTGAAAGAAATAATGTGATGCGCTTCAAATGCAAAAGTTTCTCATTTTGTTGCTGCAACCTCTGACTGTGGGGCTCTTCATCTCTAACAAGGACTCGTCGAAATGATTTGACGGTGCTGATCGATATGGGCATCTGGTCAAAAAACATGCAGCATTTCCAAATTTTCTGTGCAAATGCCAATGACACAGGCACATGAACAAATAAAAGCTCAGCTTTAGTATCTATGATGAAAGGGAAACAGACAACAAAAAAAGTCTTATTTTGATATGTCTTTACTTGGAAGGTTTCACTGTATAAGTGGCCAGACCCCCATAATTAAGTTAATCATAGTTCTGGTTGGCCTCGTGAATAAAGCATTATTCTCTCAATTCAAGGATCCATGGTTCCATCTCAGCTTGAGACTGTCTAAATCAAGATTTTCCCTACAGAGTCACCATCTGTCTACAATCCTACTCAGCTGAATAAGACTTTGGATTTCAAAGGATAATGACTGCAGGTAGAAGTCCAACTATGAAAATAAATGTTGATATACTGTGCAGCTGCGACTTTTTGTGTCAACCTAGGACACGCATGAATTCATAAATTCTTCTCTGTGAAAAAAGAAAACACTCAATGAAGAGAAAACAGGCACCAATGAGGGTCAAGGTAATGAAAGACCAAGAACAGTAACTGTTTTTGCTGCAAGAATTGTGAGGGAAAAAATGTGTTTGGCAGAAATTCTCTTGACAACAGCTTTTAAGGAAATCAATATATCCTTGTATACAATTCTTAATTATCTTAAAAATGAACTTATTTCATCAAAGTTTTAGACTTAATTCACAAACTGACATGATTGTTTCAGAAAATTGTACAGCAAAATTTGGTATGAGATCCTGTCATTTTCAAACCAGTTGTAACAAGTGCTGAAGTCATGATTTATAATTCGGCCTCCCATCTGATGTCTCTACTCTTTTTTATTTCTTAGTTTACTTATATATATACAGTTTTGAACCATGTTCCTGTGGCTCATGTAACCCAAGATCAGTTGTTCATGAATTGCCTCCTACTGACGCTCTCGCTATCAAAACTGGTGGCCCAGAATCCGTTTTACTAGGACTGTATTACTGCTCGTTCACGAGTGGAACAGCATCCCTGCTTAAAACTGTCACCGAAACCGAGTCAGTAGCTTCAATTGGTCTGTCCATGAGATACCCTGATCTACGCAGCAGGGGGTTGAAACACGCAAGCTACAGGCTGTGTTACAAAAAGGAAAAGGAAGGGCGGAGAAGGGAGGGCGCGGGTGTGGGCGGGAGAGAGGGTGGAAAGCATGTTGATGGGACTTGAACAGTTACGCGGTTATTTCCGACGGTTTCTGTTGCCAACCTACCATTCGACTTCTGAGAGACAAAAAAAGGCACCAAGTGAACCACGAACGTCGCAATAAAAGATCTGCCGTAATAAACAACTATGACAAAGCAAGGAACCGAGGTTGTCTGAGTTTGCTGGCTTACCTGACGAACCGCCTTCATCTTCATCTTCCTCATGATCGTCCTCGCCTTCGGCCGAACCAGACGCGGTTTCTTCCTCCCAACTTTTCCGGTCTTCGTTCTCCAATTGCTCCATATCTTCTTCCTCCGCCTCCACGCCCCCGTTGTTCTCTGTTACTGTCGGCATCCTGGCAGAAAATTCGGTAAAAAGCGATCAGGGAATCCGCCGCTAAAGGCTGCAAAATGCGCTCCAAACGCTCCGTCGCGATACAATCAACACACAAACCGAGCACACCGGAAATGTGTACAACACACGCCTTGCGCCTGCGCTCTGGTAAAGAACACGGGGAACTCCGCCTCGTTTTGGGGGCTTGACGTCAGAAGTTGATTTCATTGGGACAGGAGTTTCCGAGTAGCTCGCAAGTGGTGAGTGTGCACACGCAATCCTAGAGGCGGCAGACATGGCAAAATGCCCATTCGTACAGAGTTGGCCTCCATTCAAAAGAGCCCCACAGACTCAGTTGTACGATAGTAGTAAGCGCATGCTTTCACTATTAAACAGCGGAGTGTGCTTATGCTTCCTCAGACCAGCATGCATTGACCATAATGATCCTCTCCTTGTGGACGTACACGATTCACCGCGAAAGCGTCACTGCGTGCTCGGATTAGTCCACATGTACTACACCACTTCTGCTGATTCCGTATGGTCACACTGCGTAAGGGTTGTAAGGAAAACAATCAAGAAATGAATAACCGGAAAGAGTTGGGACGGAGGTGGGAGAGATAAGTGCCACGAGCACGTGTGACATTCGTATAACTGACTAAGAAATGCGCTGGTCAGTCCTTGGGTCAGTGCATGACATACGATGATTTTCCCGGTGTGTGTGTGTGTGTGTGTGTGTGTGTGTGTGTGTGTGTGTGTGTGTGTGTGTGTGTGTTTCATTTAACGTCTATCCACTATTCGTGATATTAGACAAAGTGTGTGTGTGTGTGTGTGTGTGTGTGTGTGTGAGAGAGAGAGAGTGAGTGTGTGTGTGTGTGTGTGTGTGTGTGTGTGTGTGTGTGTGTGTGTGTGTGTGTGTGTGTGATTCAGATTCAGATTCAGTCATTTATTGTCTTTGAAAACCGTAACAGGTTTTATATGACACAAAGAATAGTAGTAGTAGTAGTAGTAATAATAATAAATTAAATTAACTAACAACAAATAACGAAGCGTTAAATGTAAGAAACTCGATAGCTATAACACGAATTTTTTACTTTTAAACATCTTGTTCTTGCTTGTATTTGTTTCTGTCTATTAACAACTGCTGAACTGCTGACACTCATACACATATTTTGCAACCTCGCTGATAACATTGTCATTCGATATTAAATTGGTGGGCAACGCATTTTGTATTTTGTACTTGTCTTCAACACGTTTTAAAAAGTGTTTTCTTAAATCCTAAATGGGCCTAGATAAATTGTGATCTGTCCATTAATGATTTCTCATAATATCATGCTCATGACAATTTCTGAAACTTAGTCTGAGTCTGAGTCTGATTTTCTCCCCATCTCTCTCTCTCTCTCTCTCTCTCTCTCTCTCTCTCTCTCTCTCTCTCTCTCTCTCTCTCTCTCTCTCTCTCTCTCTCTCTCTCCTCACACACACACACACACACACACCACACACACACACACACACACACACACACAACACACACACGCACTGAATGAGAGGATCAGACACAATACACGATAGGTTTAAATCAAACGCTATGCAAACGAACACATAGCAGTGGCATGCATACCCACCAAATGAATGCATACCCCCCACCGAACGTTACACGGTTAATTAAATGCCAACGGGTAATTCGTAGCACCGTCAGGCAACACGGTGTAAAATCTTTTGTCCCTGAGTCCTGATCGATATAATGTCTCTACACATTTTGTTCTCTATTGATTCGTTTAATCTACGTGCTACTTTGGTCTTCTGAGATAGCAGAGTGCCTTGCAGCGTATGTGATCTTGTGTGTTGTGTAGTGATGCTTCCGTGAAGAATCTGAAACTGAAACTGCGTGTTTATTACGAGGAAATATCTACTCCCACCCCCTTGTTCCCCTTCCCTTTACCTCCTACCCCCCCCCCCCCCCCCCCCATTCTCTCCTTCCCTTTTTTACCTACCGATCTCTCTGTTGGATAGTGACTCTCTCTCTCTCTCTCTCTCTCTCTCTCTCTCTGTCTGTTTGACTGTGGTGTGTGTGTGTGTGTGTGTGTGTGTGTCTGTTTCTCTCCCCTTGAAATAAAGGATATGTAGGCCAACGTCAATGAAAACGTATCTGAAGCGTCCCTCTCTCTCTCTCTCTCTCTCTCTGGTGGAACAGTCGTCAGAGGTAGAAACGGACGTGTTCTCATGGTCGGGGTGTTTCATTATATTAGTAGGACCGATGTTTTATCAAGCGTTTCGTCACAACGACCACAGACAGCTCTAACATACGTTTTATCTGAGGGCATGGTCACCTCAACTATCACTCGGTACAGTAAACAAGCGTCTCATTAAACACAGGACTTAACTGATTAACCACCAAAAAAAAAAAAAAATTAAAACCCCAAACCAAAGAATAGATTTCAAATCTATGCCCCCTCTCCCCTCTCAACCCCCCCCCCCCTCCTTTCTCTCGCTTAGGACAGTGCGAACCACCCGCCTGACACGATCGATGACAAAGAAAAAAAATGGCGTTACGGTAAACGCGTGACGCCTTTCGTTCTTATCGGCCTACCCCCCTCCCCCTCGCAACCCTCCTTCCCCCCAAATGGGGAGTAGCTACGACGCTGGAAAACTTCAATCGCATTGTGGCAATTGCCCGCCTCCCCTCCCCCCCCCCCCCTTTCCGGGCGCTATCTTCACCCCCCCCCCTCCTTTATCCCGTGAAACAAAGGCACGACGCCGCTGCCGTGCTCTCCACCACCACCACCCCCCCCCCCTCCTCGCCACCTGAGCCACGTGCAGCCGTAGTTGACACAAAGGCAATGGTCAAACCTCCCTCCTTCTCAACCCCCCCCCCCCCCTCATATCTACAGTCCGTGTGCTCGCGGATCTTTGTTAAATTATGTCACTGGAAAATGAAACAAACTGCGGCGTTACTGAAACACGACAAAAAAGCAGAAGAGCACACAAAACGAAGTGTGAAGTAACGACGATTTAATGCACGACACAAAACAGGACAAGAAATTTTCGGCAAAATGCCTTCCTCAGCGACAAAAAATACAGACATAAACATGCACAATACTCCCCTTGTGAAGCCAAAGTGGTGAATGAAGTAGACAGAGGGACAGTGGAAGAGAGGGTGAGTAGAGTTCGAGGAAAGAGGGTAGAGTAAAGTGAGGAGGAGGAAAAGGAGAGAGGGAGAGAGAGAGGAGAGAGAGAGAGAGAGAGAGGGGGGGGGGGGAGGGGAGAAAGAGAGGGGAGAGACAGAGAGAGAATGGAAGTAGAGGAAGAGTGGAGAATGAGAGAGAGAAGAGGAGGGGAAGGAAAGTGAGTGGAGGGGGAGGGTGTGATGGTATGTAGTGGGTTGTGTTGCATATGAATGAAATGAACAAGAGAAAGCACAATAAATAAGATACAATATACTCGAAAAAGCATTTTAAATGACAAAGGGGAGGGGGGGGGGGGGGGGGGAGAGAAGGGGGTCAGCCGCCTAAAGCATCCGACCCAAGTCTGACCCAAGGGTAGGTTGCCCTAACCAAGCACCAAGGGGTGAGAGGGAAAACGGGAGAACCCCGAGAAAAAACCCACTAGCCAGACGCAGCTAAGAGCTGCAAGGCTCACCCGCCCCTCCCCCCCACACACACACACACGGAAGAAAAAAAAAAAAAAAAAAGCACTTGCCCGCGGGCAAAACCACACACACACACACACACACAAGAGCGCGCGCACGAACAAACATGCACGCACACATAACACGCCAATAAGCGCACACACTGGGGGGGGGGGGGGGTTGTAACAATGGGGAATAAATGGGTAAATGTACAAACAAGGCATACATTAAGACATCGGGGTGTTAGCATAGGGAAGTAGGTGGTGCTATGGTGGCGCAACAGAAAAAAAGGGCAAAAATAAGAGCATTAACGCAAAAGTAGATATGCGGTCATGATGAGAGGCGCTAACAACACTCCCAATGACCAAAAAAAAAAATAAAAAATTATCTGTACATATATATACACACATATATATATATATATAAATACATACATATATTATATATACAGATAGACAAAAAAATTTTAAAAAGGGGGAAGAAAAAGGAGGGGAGGGAGGGGAAAGGGGAGGGCGGGGGGGGGGGGGGGGGGAAGAAGGAGAGACATAAAGAGAGGACAAAAAGAGGGCCTAAAGGAAGGGTGGAAGTATGAGGGAGGGCAGGGGGAGGAGGGTGGGGGGGGGGTGAGAGAGGAGAATTAGTAGAGGTCGAAAGTAGAGAGAAAGGAAGGTAAGAAGGAAAGTAAAGAGAAAGAACGAAAGGGGGAAGGAGCCTTCAGAGGACGATAGAAAAGGAACAAGGACGGAGGAGGTGAGGGAGAGAGAAGGGGAAAGGGGGAGAGGGGGTAGGGGGGTAGAAAAAGGGGGGTCAGACTTGGGTCGGATTGCTTTAGGCGGCTGACCCCTTCTCTCCCCCCCCCCCTCCCTTGTCATTTAAAATGCTTTTTCGAGTATATTGTATCTTATTTATTGTGCTTTCTCTTGTTCATTCATTCATATGCAACACACCCACTACATACCATCACACCTTCCCCCTCCACTCACTCTCCTTCCCTCCTCTTCTCTCTCTCATTCTCCACTCTTCCTCTACTTCCATTCTCTCTCTGTCTCTCCCCTCTCTTTCTTCCCCCCCCTCTCTCTCTCTCTCTCTCTCTCCCTCTCTCCTTTTCCTCCTCCTCACTTTACTCTACCCTCTTTCTCGTGCCTGTCACGGTCAAAAATAGAACAACCAAGTCGTAGTCCAGGTTGTTTGGAATAAGCTCTAACTCAAATATTCTGGGCGCCACGTAGACGGGCCCATGGTTCGGATCCAGCCAATTAAGCATAGGGGAGAGGCTCCACAGAGACGGTCTGTCCGGCTAGACGGACTAAGCAGCTTTGACCGACGCCTCGATGTCTAGCGAGACGAGTTGTAGCGCTGGCTCAGGCTCATCTAGCCAATTTGTGGAACCAGCGCCATTGTTAGTCGGACGTCGCAGGTTAAAGCAGGAAAGGGGAGAGGGAGAAGGTAGTGTGTGGTGGGGGTGAAATCTAGCTAATCAATTAAATGACCAATTGACCACCACAGAGAGTAAGGCGTGTAGGCGTGACTGTCATGATTTGAATATCCAATGGAATTAGAGGGAGATAACTTCGGGTATCAGGCGGTAAAAATATGACCAATGGTACTGGCCCTTGGACACGGAGTGAGGGCATAAAGTAATGCGTGAGTGAGAGAGAGGGGAAGAACGAGAGGAGAACGAACAGAGAGACAGAGAGAGAGAGGTCTGAGTGTAATCTCTGAGGAGATCGAGAGAAAAGCAGAGAGATGAGGGGAGGAGAGAGGAGAACCAAGTTGAGAGATTAGCATGAGATAGTCTGCAGAGGAAGGACTTAGGAGAGATGTGGAGAGAGTTGCTAACTAATGAAGAGGAAAAGAAAGAAGAAAAAAAAGAAAAGAAAAGCAACCATGTCCATTTGATAAGAGCAGACTAGAAGAGAGAGAGAGAGAGAGTGCAATGCGTTAATGCAGGAAGAAAGAAAGGAGAACAGATCGATGTTGATAGTCACTGTTCTATCTTCACTGGGGTTCGACCTCATACTTGGCCAGCGCCACTTTCATCGACAGACCAACGCCAGTGCCAACAGTCTCACCTGACCAGGCGCCAGCAGACCAAGACCAGTGCCAGCAGTTGTGTCGTGCTTGTGAAAGTGACAGTGAAAAAAGAAAAAAAAAAAAAGAAAAGAAAAGACAGTGATTCGTGAATAGTTAAGATCACCTGGCCAGGTAAAGTAGAAATCTATTTATACCCGGGTTAGTTAATGATGTTTTAGACAAATGATTTTGTGAAGTTCAGGAAAGAGAGAATGTTTTATTTTGTTTGATTCCATATGCATTGATGGTTCGTTCTATGAACATGTGTAGTAAAGTTATAGACTTTACTAGTGGTTTGATGTGACGAATGCATGATATATGAATGAGATCGTAAGCAAGCTGTGAGTGTGTTTGGGCTGTGCGCTAGTCCTTCCTCCATCGACATCACCCCAGGTTGACAATTTATTGGCAAGCTTGCCAGGATATTCTGGCCCATTTATTATAATTGTTCAACTTCTCAGAGAGGAAGCTGGGTGGGATTCAAGTATTGTAATCCTAAGACAAGGGGTTGTCTTACTGTATGTTCCCAAGATAGTTAAATACTAGGCTTGGCATTGCTTCCAAGATAGTTAATACTAGGCTTGGCATTTCAGCCCCAGAGTACTTATTTCGCACAGATTGCCTATAATTCGCTCTCATAGTTGGGTCAGGCACTGGGCGTCTTATAAAAACTAATTACGTTGTCCAAGCTAATATTATCATTCATAGGATTGTGCTATTACGTCATCGTATCGGAAAACCACAGTTTGGCTGTCGTAGTATAAATCTTGTTCAAAAAAAAAAAAAAAAAAATTAAAACCCCAAAACCAAAATTAGTTTTAAAAATCTATGCCCCTCCCCCCTCCCCACCCCCCCCCCCCCCCTTTTCTCTGCTTGGGACGTGCAAACCACCCCCCTGACCATCGTTGACAAAGAAAAAAAATGGCTTTACGGAAACGCGTGACGCCTTTCTTTCTTAGGGCCTACCCCCCCCCCCTCGCAACCCCCCTTTCCCCCCAAAGGGGGGGAAGTAGTACGACGCTGGAAACTTCAATCGTTTGGGGGCAATTGCCCGCCTCCCCCCCCCCCCCCCCCCCCCCCCCCCTTTCCCGGGCCTATCTTACCCCCCCCCCCCCCTTTTTCCCCGTGAAACAAAGCACGACGCCGCTCCCGTGCTCTCCACCACCCCCACCCCCCCCCCTCCTCGCCCCTGAGCCACGTGCAGCCGTTTGACCAAAGGCATGGCCCCCCTCCTTCCCCCCCCCCCCCCCCTCATATTACAGTCCGGTGCTCGCGGTTTTGTTAAATTATGTCAGGGGAAAATGAAACAAACGGGGGCGTTACTGAAAACGACAAAAAGCAGAAGAGCACAAAAAAAGAAGGTGAAGTAACGACGATTTAATGCACACCAAACAGGACAGAAATTTTGGGAAAAAAATCCCTTCCTCAGCGACAAAAAAACAGACATAAACATCCCAATACTCCCCTTGTAAGCCAAAGGGTGATAAAAGTAGACAGGGGGACAGTGGAAGAGGGGGTGATGAGTTCGGGGAAAGAGGGTAGAGTAAAGTGGGGAGGAGGAAAAAGGGAGAGGGAAGGAGAGGAGAAGAAGAGAGGGGGGGGGGGGGGAGGGGAGAAAGGGGGGGGAGAACAGAGAGAGAAGGGAAGAAAGGGGAAGGGGAAATGAGAGAGAGAAGGGGGGGGAAGGGAAAAAGTGAGGGAGGGGGGGGGTGTGATGGTATGTAGTGGGTGGTTGCATATGAATGAAATGAAAAAGGAAACCCAAAATAAAAAAGATAAATTACCGAAAAGCATTTTAAATGAAAAGGGGGGGGGGGGGGGGGGAAGAAGGGGGGGGTCAGCCGCCTAAAGACCCGACCCAAGTCTGCCCCAAGGGGTAGGTTGCCCTAAAACCCAAAAAGGGGTGGGGGAAAACGGGAGAACCCCGGAAAAAAAACCCCACTACCCAGACGCAGCTAAAGCTGAAGGGCTCACCCCGCCCCCCCCCCCCACACCAACACACACGGAAGAAAAAAAAAAAAAAAAAAGCACTTGCCCGCGGGAAAAACCAACAACACAACACACACAAAGACGCGCGACGAAAAAAACATGCCGACAATACACACCCCAATAAGCGCACCCGGGGGGGGGGGGGGTGTAAAAAGGGGGGAATAAATGGGTAAATGTACAAAAAAAGGTAATTAAGACATTGGGTGTAGCATAGGGAAGTAGGGGGTGCTATGGTGGGCAAAGAAAAAAAGGGCAAAAATAAGAGTTTAAACGAAAAAGAAGATAGGGGGGTCTATGAGAGGCGCTAAAACACCCCATGACCAAAAAAAAAAAAAAAATTTTTCCTGTAATATTACACACTTTAAATAATATAAATACATACATATTATATTTTTAAAGATAGACAAAAAAATTTTTTTAAAAAAAGGGGGGAAAGAAAAAAGGAGGGAGGGAGGGGAAAGGGGGGGGCGGGGGGGGGGGGGGGGGGAAGAAGGAAAGACATAAGGGGGAAAAAAGAGGCCAAAAGGGAAGGGTGGAAGATGAGGGGGGCGGGGGAGGGGGGGGGGGGGGGGGGTGGGGGGAGAGGGGAATATAGGGGCAAAAGTAAAAAAAAAGGAAAGGTAAGAAGAAATAAAGAGAAAAAACAAAGGGGGGAAGGAGCCTTAGGGGGACGATGAAAAGGAACAAGGACGGGGGAGGGGGGAGAAAAAAAGGGGGGGAGAGGGGTAGGGGGGTAGAAAAAGGGGGGGTCGGGACTTGGGTGGGATGCTTTAGGGGCGACCCCTTCTCTCCCCCCCCCCCCCCCCCCCCCTTTGTCATTTAAAATGCTTTTTCGAGTAATTGTATCTTATTTTTTGTTTTTTCTCTTTGTTCTTTTCATTCATATGAAAACCACCCACTACATACCATCAACCCCTTTCCCCCCTCCACTCACTCTCCTTCCCCTCCTCTTCTCTCTCTCTTCTCCCTTTCCTTATTTCCATTCTCTCTCTGTCTCTCCCCTCTTTTTCTTCCCCCCCCTCTCTTCTCCCCTTCTCCTCCCCTCCTTTTCCCCTCCTACTTTCTTCCCTTTTCCTCGTCCCTGTCACGGTCAAAAATAACAACCAAGTCGTATCCGGGGTTGTTTGGAATAAGCTTAACTAAAATTTTTGGGGCCCCAGTAGAGGGGGCCAGGTTGGGATCCAGCCTTAAGATAGGGGAAGGCCCACGGAGGGTCTGCCCGGCTAGACGGACTAACGTTTTGACCGACCCCTCGAGTCTAGGAGCGAGTTGTACGCCGGCTCAGGCTCATTAGCCATTTGTGGAACCGCCCCTTTGTTAGTGGACCGTTCGCGGTTTAAAGCGGGAAAGGGGGGGGGAGGGGGGGAAGGTTTGGTGGGGGGGGTAAAACGTAATAAAATTAAATGACAATTGACACCACAGAGAGTAAGGGTGTAGGGTGACTGTCTATTTGAATATCCAAGGTTTTAGGGGAGAAATTCGGGTATCAGGCTAAAAATCTGCCCAATGGTACGGGCCCCTTGACAGGAGTGAGGGCATAAAGAAAGCGTGGGTGAGAGAGAGGGAAAACGAGGGGAAAACGAACAGGAGCAGAGGAGAGAGGTCGGAGTTTTTAATCTTGGGAGATCGAGAAAAAAGCAAGAATAGGGGAGGAGAGAAAACCAAAGTGGAGAGATTGCATGAGATGTCTCGGGGAAGGGACTTAGGAAGTTTGGGGAGAGAGTTGCTAACAAATGAAGAGGAAAAGAAAGAAGAAAAAAAAGAAAAGAAAGAACCATGTCCTTTTGAAAAGACCCGACTAAAAGGGAGAGAGAGAGGAATTGAAATGCTTTAAATGCAGGAAGAAAAAGGAAAACGATCGATGTTGATAGTCATGTTCTATCTTCACGGGGGTTCGACCTCATATTGGCCACGCATTTTCATCGAAAACCAACGCCGTCCCAAACATCTCACCTGACCGGGCGCGCGCCAAAGACCTGCCAGCATTTGGGTTTTTGCTTGTGAAGTGACAGTAAAAAAAGAAAAAAAAAAAAAAAAAAAAAGACAGTGTTCGTGTTTTAAAGTCACCTCCCAGGAAAAGTAGAAATCTTTTACCCCCGGGTTATTTAAATGATTTTTAGAAAAATGTTTTTGTGAAGTTCAGGAAAGAGAGAATGTTTTATTTTTTTTGTTTCCCTTATGATTGAGGGTTCGTTCTATAAACATGTTAGTAAAGTTAAGATTTAATATGGTTTGATGTGACGAATGCGGGTTTTTGAATGAGATGAAAGAAAGCGTGAGGGTTTGGGCGTGCCTATCCTTCCCCCAGACTCACCCGATTGACAATTTATTGGCAAGCTTCCCAGGATTTTCTGGCCCTTTTATTAAAATTTGTTCAATTTCAGAGAGGAACTGGGTGGGATTAAAGTTTTGTAATCCTAAGAAAGGGGTTGTCTTTGTATTTTCCCAAGATTTTAAATACTAGGTTTGGGCATTGTTTCCCAAGATAGTTAAACTGGGTTTTGGGGGCTTTCAGCCCCAGAGTACTTATTCGCACGATTGCCTATAATTCGCTTATAGTTTGGGTCAGGCACGGGCGTCTTAAAAAAACAAATTACGTTTCCAAGCTAATATTATCATTAGGGGATTTGCTTTACGTCACTCGTATGGGGAAACCCCCATTTGGCTGTCGTGTAAAAAAATTTGTTCAAAAAAAAAAAAAAAAAGAATAAAATGGCGGAAGAAAAAACACCCCTATTAAACAACTCGTGAGCTCGCTGTGATTTGGGTTACGGGAGAGATTGCGTGCATTCGTTGAAAACCAACAAAAGGGAAAAGAGATAACGCGCGAAAGACCCCGCGTGCTTTGGGAAAAAGAGAGGGGGGAAAAGGCAAAAGAAGAGCAAGAAACGAAAAATTAAGGATTCAGGCTAATGAAAATCGGGCTGGGGAAAGAGGAAACAAAAAAAATAAGGGAAGCGCAGGAAACAAAAGATGAAGCGGGAAAAACAAAAAAATGGGCGCGGGAGACAGAAAGAATAAAGCAGGAAACGGAAAGTTTAAAAGGGTTCAATGAGTTAGGAAAGGAGAAAAAAGGGAGACCACCGGGATGGTAGTTCAGTTCCAGTGACCGGTGCGCGTTACGCTCCCGACCCAATTTTGCCAAAAATTCTCGAAGGACCGTTTCGATTGATGCATAATCATCTTTTGAAACTTTTGCGACCAGTCGGGGTTTGGCCCCCGAAGAGTGGGCAGTCATTTTGCGGCGTTACTGGGGGGTAAGGCTTACAAATTTCACTGCGTTCCCAGCAGAACAACATTGATTTCGGCGCTGTAAAGGAATCGTTGATAAAAGGATTTACCCACAGAGGAAGGGTTCGGGAAAAAATTTTGTTCAGCTAAATTACAAGCAGGTGAGAGACACTCGTTTGGTGCACGTCTAGATCACTATTTTGAGAAGGGGGTTAGGTTTTGGGGGTCAAAAAAGGGAGTTCGTGAATTGAAAGAGTGTTTGAAGGAAAAAATTTTTGTCAGGTTGCCCCCTGAGAAACTATACATTTGAAAGAGAACACCCAGGACACGGAGAGTTGTTGAAGTTCGCGAGTGTATGAGAGGACGTTTGGGCACGAGGGGCAGGAGAAACAGGTGCAGGCACAGGTAGAAGAGTGCAAGGGGACCAGGGGATTTTTTGCAAAGCGCAAACCCATGGGGGGGGCGAAGGAAGGAAAAGGGGACATTGGGTGTTTCATTTGTCACAAAAAGGGGACATGTGGGGGGATTGTCGCATAGGTTCCAAAGGCAGCACCTTGAAAGAGGTGGTAAGGGTCGTCGGGGAAACGACCTGCGTGGAACCCAAAAGGGTTTCAGTCTGAAGAGGGTGGGGTGAGCTATGGCTACCTGGACAGGTCGTGTCGGGGATGGGGGGGCACTAGGCTGAGTGGTTCGTTACTGGAAAAAGGGTGGATTGGCCAAGAGGGTGAAAGTGTTACGAGACACTGGTTTTTCAGCGGTGTAGTACAACAACGTGGGGAGAAAGGGGTTTTGACGGGGCAAATCCAGACTGTACTCTAATCGATGGACTGTGGGGGGAGTTTCCAGTTGCAAAGTGAATACTTTTAACCCTTACTTCTCGGGCAGTGTCTGCTTTGGTGTGGGAAAAACCCCCCTTCGATTTGACATTGGAAATATTCCGGGGCAAGGGATCCAGGGGACCCTGAGTTGTTGACTGTACAGGGGCAGCAGTTCGACAGGGAGCAAGAAGGGGGAAAAGGTTGTTAAACCGTTGTTGTTCCGGGAAAGGAAGTCGGGTAGACGTGTCGCCTGATGATTTTGGGGCAGAAAGGGAACAAGACTCCTCGTAAGTCTGGGATTTGGGCAAGGGTGGAGAGAAACAGGGGTTGGGGGGGGAGACGGTTCTTGTGAAAGGGGCGGGCTTTTTTACCGGTTTTTCCCCGGGGGAAAGGGACGGGTAAGGTGACCCCCAGTTAGGGGTACCAGCAGGTTATCGTGACCTGTATGTCAGTGGGTCCGGTCGCTCATGGGGGTCTCTGGGGCACCAGAAAAAAACAGTGACCGAATCTTTGTGACTTTCTTGGCCCGGGCAATGGCAGACAAAAAACTTTTTGCATGTCATTGATGTGTGTCAAAGTCAGCCACAAGAGGGGGAAGGGGAAAGGGCATTTTTTAAACACCCCCCTTTATTTGAACACCATTCGGGGAGGGGCTTTTGATCTGATTGGCCCAATCGCGCCCTTTTCCCAAAAGGCGGGCACGGGTATGTGTTGAACCGGGGACTACCGCCCAGCCCCAAAAAGCAGTTGCATTAAAAAGGCGTAGATAGCAACGGGTCGCTGAAGGCGGTGACTTTTTCTCGGTGGGTTGCCAGCACAAATTCTCAGTGAGGGGGGTCCCGTTCCCTCAGGGGGATGAGGGGGGTCAACGGTGCTAGGATCCCCGTGTCACTACCCCATACCATCCACAATGCATGGCTTGGTGGAAAGATTAAACGGGTGCTAAAGGGCATTTTAAAAGATCTCTGGGGGAAAGGCCACAGTTGGACCGTACATTCCAGGGGCCTGTTTCCCTACAGGGAACCCCCCTCAAAAAAGCACGGGCTTTTCGCCATTTGATCGTATGGGCGGACTTGGGGGGCCGTGGCTTCTAAAGAGCTGTGGCCCGGGAACAGGATCAAAAAGGGGTCAAAACCATTTCAGTATGTGGTGGACCTCCAATGGGCTCGAGGAGCATGTAGGTCGCAAGGGAGTTTGCAGGGGGCTAGGGTCGCCCAGAAGAAGCAGTAGCAGGAAGGTGAGGAAGCAAATTTCCCCAAGGTGGGGGAAACAAGTTTTTACTGCTTCCCACGGATCACAACAAGCTGCTGAGCATTGGAAGGGCCATCCTATTAAAAAGGGAGTCAGGACTACCGAATCGATGGAATGGGAAATCAAAATTTTCCCTGCAAATTTGCTCCGAAAAAATTCAGGGGAAACCCCGCAATGGCCAGCACAATCATTTATGGGGTGAAGGGGACCCGCAGAAGAAGGGGAGTTTTGTTTCCCGAGTTTCCAGGGGAAAGCATACAGGGATGTGTCACGGTTTAAGGGGTGCGTAGGGGGAAGGGGAGTAGGGGGGGTTAGAAAAAGTATAAGGCGTCCTGAGAAAACCAGGCAGGGCAAACCCGAACAGTCCGGGGAGAAACATCGCAAAAAACCGTACATTGAAAGCCACCCCATCCCCTATCCACCAAACAAGTGATCGAGGGGAGGTAGAAAAGATGTTGGACCGGGGGGTTTAACGTCCAAATCATGATGTGCACCCTTTGTCTTAGGAGGAAAAGGTCAGGGGACAGATTTCTGGTTGCTATAGACTCTGAAAAGGTCACCAAGGGCATGCAGAGGTATACCGAAAGGAAGACCTGTTCGTCAGTCGCCACAACAAGAGCCAGTTTTCACCAATAGTCTGGCAAGGGTTACTGGCAAAAACTTGAGTGAGGACCAAAGGAAGCCAGATTCTCCCTCCTATGGGGCTATCCCGTGGGGAGACTTCCCTTTTTTGGAAAGGTCAACGCACCCAAATCTTCTCTCGGGGATGAGGGAAGTTATTGACGGGTTTTTAAGGCTTCCCTGAAATTTTTGGATACATTCTGATAGATCCCCGGGCATGGGGGGAGCATTGAGGCAGTAGGGGCATTCTAGAGAGGCTAGACAAGCCAATCCACCCAGACCAAAAAAATTTCCCGGGTTGTTTTCCAAGCCGGGTTCCTAGGTTTTGTTTCGGGAAACGACACAAAGCACCAGAAAGGGGAAAGGGGGAGAAATGATGAATTCAGAGAGACCAAAAAACCAAAAAAAGAATCAGGAGTCTGTAGGTTTTTTGGGTTTTATAGGGATTTGTTCCAAAAATTCGCAGCAATCAGGATCCCTCAGTGTTTTTGGGCAAGGCGGGAAAAAAGGGAGTGGTCGATGGTAACGTGAGAGCAAGCACTGGGAGCGGTGTTGGAAAGACTAGGTTTCCCCTCCCTTTGAAGCTACCGGATATTCCAAACCTTTTTGTTGCGGACAGATGCCAGGCGGTGGGATGGTGCGTTTGTTGCGGGGCATGAAGGATCGAGTTTCCCGTGGGTATGCTAGCAGGAAATTTAAAAGTTTGGGGAAAAAGGGTAGCAAAGTAGGAAGGAGGTTTTTAGCTGTTTTGTGGGGGCCCTGCGAAGTTCCACAAATATTTATGGGAAGAGTTTGGATAGAGACGTCATCAACCACCAAATTCCTGCGGGGGGATTTAAAAAAGCAGGTGTGGTTGGGAATGGGATGCAGCCCTCAGGTACCGGTGCAGTACATTCTAGGTCGACAAAGTCGGATGACTATTTAAGTCGCGATCTAGCAAGCTGCAACTCAGAGGAAGCGTCAATCCCGGGGGGCTTTTTTTGATAAATTTTTGGGTTTATTACAGTTTTGTTGATTGGATATGGGTTCATTCCCCGTTGGCTATGGTTCAATTTTTTTTTGTGAGACTTGTTCATATTTTTTTTGTGAGATTGTTCATGTGAATGTAGTTATGCTTGGAGCATACATCGCTTTGTTAGTGATGCATTATTTTCAATAAATGAGGATGGGTCCCAGTGAAGTTCTGGTCGTGACATATTATATTTTGCTTTTCATAAAATTGTGAAGGAAGATATCGCCAATCCGCAGGGAGGGGGGTTGCTAGGGGACAGAGGGCTTATAAATGAAATTTAAATAACCAAGAGCGCACGTCAAAAAACTTTGGGTGGTATTCATAATGAAATTTTTTTTTATTTTTAAACCGTTTGGGTTTTAAAATATTTTTTTTTAAACTTTGCAGTGTAGGGGTGTCAGCAAATTCGGTTGTTGTTTTTTTTGTACCGGGTTTTTAGAGTGCGGGGCATGTCTTTTGCAAAGGGGGGGAAAATTTCCGGTCAAAAAAAAAGAAAACCAAGTCGTGTCCAGGGTTTTTTGGACAAAGCTCTAAATCAAAATATTCGGGCGCCCGTAACGGGCCCATGGTTGGGTCCCGCCCAAATTTAAAAAGGGGGGAGGCTCCACAAGACGGGGCTGTCGAGAGGACTAAGCAGCTTTTCCCCGGCCCTCGATGTCTCGGCGGTGTACCTGGCTCAGGCTATTTCCAATTTGTGGAACCAGCGCCATTTTTTAGTCGGAGTCGCAGGTTAAAGCGGAAAGGGGGAGGGAGAAGGGGAGGTGTGGTGGGGTGAAATCTACTAATTTAAATTACCCTTGACCCCAAAAGGAAATAAGGGGTTTTTAGGCGTGACTGTCTGATTTTAATATCCAAAGGGTTGAGGGAGATAACTTCGGGGAAGGCGGTAAAAAAACTGACCAAGGTACTGGCCCCGGGGCACGGAGGGGGATAAAGTAAAAGCTGGTGAAAGGGGAGGGGGAACGAGAGGAGAAAGAACAGGAGACAGAGGAGGGGGGCTAGTGTAATCTCTGAGGAGAGAAAAACAAGAGTGAGGGGGGGAAGAGGAGAACCCAAATTGAGAGATTAGCAGAGATAGTCTGCAGAGGAAGGATTAGGAGAGATGGGGAGAGTTGCTAACTAATGAAGGGGAAAAAAAAAAAAAAAAAGAAAAAAAAACAAACCCTGTCCATTTGTAAAAGGGAGATGAAAAGAGAGAAGAGAGAGTGCAATGGTTAATGCAGGAAGAAAGAAAGGAGAAAAGATCGTGTGATTCACTGTTCATCTTCCTGGGGTTCGACTCATCTTGGCCAGCGCCCTTTTACGAAGACAAAAGCCCCTGCCAACAGTTCACCCGACCGGGCCCGCAGCCAGACCAGTGCCGCAGTTTTTGGGGTGCTTGTGAAAGTGACATGAAAAAAAAGAAAAAAAAAAAAGAAAAAAAGACAGTGATTTGAATAGTTAGTCCCCCGGCAGGAAAAAAAGAAACTTATTTTTTCCCCGGGTTGTTAATGAGTTTTTGACAATGATTTTGTGAATTCGGAAAGAGAGAAGTTTTATTTTTTTTATTCCATATGCATTTAGGGCGTTCTATGACAGTGTAGAAATTTTTGACTTATAGTGGTTTGATTGACGAATGCATGTTTATGAAGGATGTAAAACAAGTGTGAGTGTGTTTTTGGGTGTGCGCTGTCCTTCCCCCATCGCATCACCCCGGGGTTACAGTGCCCTATTTTCCCAATCTCCACCCCCTCTTCCACGTCCCCCCTGATTTTTTTCACCCCTTTGGCTTTACAAGGGGAGTATTGGCAGTTTGTCGTTTTTTTTGTCCGGGGGAAGGCATTTGCCGAAAATTTCTTTTCTGTTTTTTGTTCGTCATTAAATCCGTTTCTTTAACTTTTTTTTGTGGCTCTTCTGCTTTTTGTGTATGTCACGGGGGGTTTTCCGAGAGTCTGTGTCTTAGGAGCTAAAAAAACCCGGCCCCTGGGTGTATGAGCTTGCCGAATAGGTTTTAAAAAATTTTCCCAGGGAAGGTGATAAGACTGTCCTCCCCCTCTTCCCCCCTGATGAGTGAATGAAGGTTGTCAAAACGGATTCTGCAGGTAGGTCCATTTTCCCACCACAGGGTCGCTACTTCACTGACCCCTCAAGACGCCTGGCCGCCCGTAAAAGACAAAAGGGGTGATAGAGAAGGCCCCGATAAAATCCCGGATCCTGACCCCCAGTCTATTCATGTTTATTTCAGGAAAAGTATTGGAATCTGTTTTCACATTTTTTTGAATCTATTATTGATTTTTTTATGCGTGTGCTTTAACATTGTAACTTTGTACAAAAGTTAGAAAATTATCAAACGATGAATGATTTTATGGGTAGCAGTTGCTTGATCTATGCAAAAAGGGTCTTCCCGTGGGATGTTTTTTGTTAACTACTGACCCTTGTTCTTTGTGTTCACCCCGACCTTTGCCATTGGGGAATTTTGTTGTTAAGATAATAATTCAATGTTAATTTTGTGGAAAACAGATGCCTGTGCTAGGGTAAAAACTGCTCTCTGTTATAAAAATGGGATTGTTGGAATGATTTGTAGTGTTGACTTTAAGTCCCCACCACATGTACTTGGCCCCAAATGTGCCCCAAGTAGTGTGAGTTAATTCATTTCAAAATGGAAGAATGTTTGACTGAAATAGTAAAATTGTTTACTGTTCCACCCCTTTTTAAGTTAACTTAGCCCTTTTTAAAAAAAGTGGGTTTAATAGTTATAGCAGAAAACCCCCCATGTGAAAACTTTTTGGGAGTTCACCTGCCTGAAAGTAAACAAAGGGGAAAAGTGGCACTCAAAAACCCGCCATCAGTTCCCCTACAGACCCAAATTTCTTTTTCGCAGAAGTGGGATCCTGGTCATGCTACACATTGCGGCTGAAAGAAGTGGGGCTTCGCCCGAAACTGGGGTGAAAAGCCCCGACACCCTGGCACACTGTAAACGGGGGGAGCACCCAAAAACCAATCTACACAGTGGGGCCACCAACCAAGGGGAGATCAAACCCTTTTCCGAAGAAAGCTAAGTTAGTAACCACCTGGAATCAAAAACTATCAGCCCCACCCCCACTTTATGATGAAACCCTGGAAACGTCTATGAGTACCCCTTTGGCTACTGCACTGGGTGTATCAAGCGAAAGTGATGTATTCAACCAGATGATCGTGTAATTAGCAGGCCCACTGTATTCCATCTTAAGCAGCAGTACCCCGTGTAGCTGAAGTAGGGTGGGAAGGGCCCTCTTTTGGTATCCAATGAGAACTAACACCCAGCCTGGGACATGACAAGCCCAAAACTTCCTAGGTGTAAGCAAAAAAAGTTTTATGTGTGAAATTTCACTTTCTTGTGTCATCTCTGTTGTTCAGTCAAAAGGTTTAAGTTTGAACTTTTCTCTTCAATTTTTTTTTTCAGGTATAAAACTTGTAAGAGTACAGGCCCATGGAAAAAAATTTTTCGAGTACTGTTTTCCCTATTTTACCAAATCCCGGAGCAAAAAAAAAATTCTTTTTGGAAAGTACAGAAAGTTGCTCCTTCACCACTAGTGAGAGGGGTTAGGTGAAATGTTTAAAATAATTTTCATTGAAAATTTTCCCAAATCCTTCCCTAGAGGACCCACCACAAATCATCCATCTCGTACATCGTTTTGCTCGTTACATTTTAGTCATGGGGAAAACTCGTGAAGCCTCCATGGCCCTGTGCAACACAAAACCCAGCGAGAAAAGGGTCCCCGGGGGTGCATTTTTTCCTGTCCCACTGCTTCAATGCGGTGTGTGCAAACGATGTTAAACAAACCCTGGTCCCGACTCTTTAGGAAATTTAAAAAAAAACAAAACAATTTAATGACGTACTACATCCAAAAAAAGTTTGGGGTTAAAAAAAGGCTTTTTGTGTCAGCAACTCCAAAAACCCTTTCAATTCGCTTGGGAAAGACTTAAAAAAGAACAGTGAAAACGAGTTGCAGTCATACAGCCAAAAAAAGCGAAGCCCCACATCCAAAAAAAAGCAAAATAAAATCGTTTGGCTTCTGTTAGAGAAAGCAAAACAAAATAAATTTGATGTTCAGATAGATTTTTTAAAAAAAGACTTGTTCCAAAAAGTGGCGAGCTCAGAACAACAAAGGAAGGGGCCCAAACCCCGACCTCCTAACAAAGAAAGGTTTTTTGGCCTGGCACATATATTGAATGGCAAATTCAGAGGCTTTCTGTCCATACAAACTGTGAGTTTCTTGACTTCCAACATTGAAGGTTTATGTTGCTTATATGAATTCAATACACGTGCATTATGTTGAGAGTGTTGATGTTTGTTTGCATGTTGAAACTTTTCCCACATCGTTTCCGTCTTTGCTATTTCCTAATCATGTAGTTTTTATGGCTTCTGGCGTGAAGGTGAATGACGCTCCGACAGCTCAGCTGTTTGGGGGTATTGCTTTAGTTAAGAGGAACTGAGTGAGCACTTGGAAAGAATTGATTTAGCATTACAAAACATTATCGCACTAAAGGTCTCTGGTGACTTTGCAGGCACAGACACTCCCTCTGTTTTACTAGGCTGTTACGTCCACCCTGGGTGTGTCTGTCATTAAAGAGCGTATTTTTTATATCATTGAATCAACAGGTGATGTTCCTTTTATAGTTATGGGTGATAGGAATGCACGTGCCGAAAGTGAAAATTCCGATGAAATTGATTTTGAAGATCTTGTTCTAGATGTTTTTTCCCCCATGATAAATGCGAAAGAGTTCATGAGAATAAACGCTCATCTAAAGTTCAAACAATAAATGAATATGGTAGATACTTATTGAACATTTGCGATTAGTTTGGCTTGGTCATTTTAAATGGAACAACTGTCGATAGAACTAGCGGAAATTTTTACTTACATAGCAACTACTGGCAACAGTGGTATTGACTGTTCTATTGTGTCAAAACATTTGAGATCATTGCTACATTTATTGAATCTTGCTGAAAAAAATTGAATCGAAACTCTCTCTCTCTCTCCTCTCTCTCTCTCTCTCTCCTCTCTCTCTCTCTCTCTCTCTCTCTCTCTCTCTCTCTCTAAGAGTAAACTGGGTTTCAAATGTGAGGGTTAAATTACATGAACTTGGTTTTGGTTCCGTGTGGTTACAACAGGGTGTCGGAGATTTGAATGATTTCCTGCAGATATTTCAGAATAGACTAATCAATGGCAGATGGCAAGAATGGTCATGCCATGTTCAAGAAAGCGACTGTGTTGCTTTTTACAGACAATTCAGAAGTATGCATTATGTTCCATCATATCTATAAATCAAAATGGACAGTCATTTAAGGTATATTATGACAAAGTTCAGATTAGATATTTCTGAACTTTTTATTCATTATTATCGTTACAGGAAGCATAGCAAATGTAATCTTCCCTGTCCACTGTGCAAAAGTGCCGAAAAAAATGACGTTCATTTTATGTTCTGTTGTCCAGTTTTGAATGATCTGAGGAGTCAATTAATTGATCAAAAATATTCCAAGCATCCTTCCTTATTTCAAATTTCATTACTTATGGCATCCACAAACGAAGCTACCATAAAACGTTTTGTTGTTTTCATGTACAAGGCATTTAGTATTAGAAGTATAGTATGCAGTTAAGAATTCATTTTTGAGTACTGTTTCATATTTAGTCAGTCGATTACCTGTGGCACTTTGATGGATATTTGATCGATGTGTTCCTGTTTCTTTTTCGAAAAGATTTGTTGACATTACCCCCTTCTTTATGGGCTAGGGCCTATATGAATAAAATCTCTCTCTCTCTCTCTCTCTCTCTCTCTCTCTCTCTCTCTCTCTCTCTCTCTCTCTCTCTCTCTAATTGATATGATTTATTGCTATAGCAATAAATCATGTCATATCGTCTCTCCGTCTCTCTCTCTCTCTCTCTCTCTCTCTCTCTCTCTCTCTCTCTCTCTCTCTCTTCTCTCTCTCTCTCTCTCTCTCTCTCTCTCCTTCTCTCTCTCTCTTGTCAGTGGTAATCAAACATTGTTTCTGATGCAACATCACTGCAGAGATTAATGGCAGTCTGAGAATCGGCGCATATCTGACTCTGACATTCATGCTGGTTGTATGATGTAAACAGACAAATAAGAAACATGTGTATACTTGTACGCGCGCGCGCGCACACACACACACCACACACACACACACACACACAACACACACACACACACACAACACACACACACGCACACGCACATTAAAGGTTCTATAATCTCCCCTTTTGTATTCAATGTAATGCAAAAGACTTATATACATGTTTTTCATCATATACCAAGGTAGCTCAATATGCTGATACATGCAATTGGATTAATGTATCTTTAAAGAAAAGAACAAATTTTACGTCACATAAATTATTTTCAGAAGCTCTTTCAGCACGACTGGATAAATTAAATAGTTATATGCATTTGAATGGCTTTCAATTCTCTGTTGAAAAGACACATTTGGTTCTCTTTAACAATGGATAAAACCCAAGTAACCTCCCTATATTCTTTCTGGGAGGAGGGGGAAATTTTTTATAAACTTGAAGTAAAATTTTAGGTGTCCCTACTTACACCAAAACTAAACTGGAAAAAACAATTGACTAAATTGTTACTAAAGCAGTTAAAAGTTTGAATTTTCTAAAAATTGTCATCATTCTCCATGGGACAGGATCCTAAAGTTTGTTGCATTTAGCAACCAGTCTTGTACGATCAAGATTGACTTACGGACAGGAATTTTTCTTTTCTGCTTCGCGATCGCATTTAAAGAAACTTCAAAGATGACAGTAAGCTGTAAAGTTGGCCCTGGGTGTCCCGTGCACACTAAAGTCCTCTGAAGCTTATAAGATAGCAGCCTTTTCCCCACTTAAATAAAGAAAGGAAAATAAGTTCTGTAAAATAGTAGTGAGACGGATTGCGGTGGACGACCTTGAAGAGTTAAATACCATCCGACATTGTTTTTTCAAAAAATGCACAGAAAAATTCAAATTAGAACGCTTCGTTATATGTTTCAGACTTTTTTTAATTCATAAAAGATTGACCCACCGAGGTAGCGCCTCGCGTACTGGTTCCGCCGGTACCCCCCCTTGGACAACGGAAGTAACATTTAAAACATTTTTCTTCTAAACTAAATAAAGCGATTTCGCCGCATGTGTTAGCAGCATCTGTCAAAATTGCATGGAAGAAAAGTTTACTAACTATTTGAAAGTATACACTGACGGCTCAGTTCTTGATGAGGGTATGCGGGATCTGGCTTTGAAATTTCCAATTTCAAAGCTGAAAAATCATATTATTTGGGTAAGGGTCATTCCATATTTACAGCTGAACTAATTGCTGTCCTGATGGCATTAAATTATTTAATTTCCTTGCCAGTCTCAATATTTAATATCCTGTTTGTGTTGATTCACAGTCAGTATTAAAAAGTTGTATTGTTTTAAAAAATACACAAAGAGGAGGAATTTTTATTTGAGATTAAGTACATGTTGCACTGTCTTTACATGAAAGGTACTAATGTTGAAATTTTCTTGGGTACCATCGCACACCTCCTTCGTTTTAATGACAAGCAGATAAAAGCAGCAAAAAGGGGAGCAAAGAATATATTTGGTAGTTTTAAGGTTGATTTCTTATCATAAAAGGGAAATTAGTCATATAATCGAGAGGGATTTCGGAGTCAATACAGTTCCTCATCAAACCTCGTCAGCAAACTCTGTCAAACTTTGTGTCGATTAGCCGACCTTTTCTACCTGATTTTTAGACTTTTATGTAATTCCCTACGAACCAAGTATTGCCAGACTGTTAAGTGCGCATGTCGGGGATTTTTCAGTCAACATGGATTTTTGATTGTGAACAAACAAAACCCTTTTGAATGGTGTTTTTCCAAGTGCGACACGGGGCATGTTAATGTGTTTGAACCTTTTTAGATTCGTTGCCAGTTGTTTCTCTTGTTAAATTAACGAGTAACCTTTTGGGAAGTCCATTAAGGAACATTTTAAATCATATCGTAAGTTAGATTATTTTAGTTATTTTTTAATCTAATTTTTCATAGTTACTGTCCTGCAATTCATCTATCCTTTAAATTTTGTCCATGTAAAAACCACATCGTCCTCTTTTCTTTTATGATAATAGTCTACAATTGTAAAACAATATGTTATTTAGACGTCTGCAATCACCTATATGGTGACGAGACGTAAAACAGAATTCCTTCCTACGCACGCACGCACGCACGCACGCACGCACCCCACACACACACACACACACACACACAAACACTCACACACACACACACACACACACACACCACACACACACACACACACACACACACACACACACACAAAACACACACACACCACACACACACACTCACACACACACACAACACACACACACACACACCACACACACACCCACACACACACACACACACACAACACACACACACACACACACACACACACACACCACACACACGCACACACACACACACACACACACAAGTAGTGACGGAGACTTACTGACAATTCAGTGGCCATTAACTTTATCTTTCCCGTTGTCTTTGTCTGTTCTCCTCTCCACCCACCTCCACAGGCCCCTCCCCTCCCCTCTCCTCCCCCCCCTACTTCTCCATCCCGTCCCTCTTTCCTACTTCTCCCCCCCTCCCGCCCCCCCCCCCCCCCCCCCCCCGATTAAGCTTTTTACATGGGAAATAACCAGACATGTTTCCTTTTCGTGTACTACTTGTTTATTTCCCTTGTCACAGACCTTTCGCCCACATCATTTTTTCCCTTTTTATTTCTTGTCTGCCTCCCTATCCCCTCCCGACCCCCCCCCCTCCCCCCCTCCCCTCTTCCCCCCACCTTCTTCCCTCTCCGAATTACACTTTTAATTAAGAAATAAATATATTTTTCAATTATATCTGGTGTGTGTGGTGTGTGTGTGTGTTGTGTGGTGTGTGTGTAACAATAACACACATCCCAAATTTTCCACATAAATGCAGTCATAACGCCACGTACTGTCCCTTTTCACACAACCAGCACCTGCTCCACAGGAACCGATAGAAGTACGAGGACACCCGCGGAGGAGACACGGCTCGCGGCAGTTGAGTTGTGTCTTTTCTGAATCTGACCTGAGCTGGACAGCCCTCCTAAATCATTCTCTCTGTCTCTCTCTTTGGTCTCTCTGTCTCTGTCTGTCGTCTGTCTGTGGGTCTCTCCTCTCTCCCTCTCTCTCTCCTCCTCAAACAGTGAGAATTTTGGACTTCATCAATTAATTGAAACGCCCACTAGAATTTACTACCCTTCAGGAAACACTGATTGATCACATTTATAGCAACACACAAAACAAAACATTGTAGAAGTGTGTTCTCCACATTGGGCTGCAGGGGATCACCTTCCTGTTTGCCTTACTTGGTTCGGGAAAGGCACAAAAATTCCCAAGCCTGGACACAAAGTTATTACCTATAGATCTTTTGCTCACTTTGATAAAGACGCATTTCTTTTCGACTTAGCTCATTCATCTTTACCAAACGTGTACCCAGTTCACTGACCCTGTGAAGCATTTCAATTCTGGCACAAGTCGTTTACTTATATCATACAAACAGCTCCTTATAACAAAAAGAGTAAAACATTCCCCAAGCCTCCTTGGTTGACTGATGTCCATCAAGATCGATGCGTGAAAGAGACATGCTGTTAAAAGCAAAACAATTTCAAGATTTCAAAAAACAACGAAATAAAGTTACGGCAATGTTACGTTCAGCGAAAAAGAAATACTTCCGAGATCTGTATTGGAAGGTTCTAAAAATTGTAAGTCGATTTGGAAAGCAAATTAACATTCTCCAAAAAAGAAAGTCCATAAAATTCTGCCTCTATTAAAGGGCTTTCAACTGAGATTTAAATCACCATTTTCTAATATATCTTCCACAACTATAACAAATGATAGGTCCTAATTAAATAATCTCGACTACTAAAAGAATTTTTTTATTCTAAAATATAACATCAGAAAGCTGTCGTTCCTCCTATTACGGTGTTTGACTTTAACGTTCATCTTTCACAACTCAGCAGACAGGCACACGTGGCCTTGATAATTTAGAAGGTAAGATTCTTAAATCATGTGCTCCTATCATCACAGACTCTTTAACTTATTTGTACAATCCGCATTGACAAAAGCTATTTTCCTTATAATTTTTAAGCAAGCCAAATTGTTCCTATCTATAAATCTGGAGATGAAACTAACCCATCAAATTACAGACCTATTTCAATATTATCGGTCCCCGTCGAAACCTTTGGAAAAACATGTCTATAACATCTAATGTCACATGTTTCGGAGAACAAATTTGCTTCATCCCAATCAATCAGATTAGAGTAAACCATTCATGCCACACTGCTTTACTAACCTCGTCGAGGATTGGCTCGTTAAATTCAATGACAACAAATTCACGGGATATTGTTCGTTGACTTTGCAAAAGCTTTCGACGTCATTGACCATAATTTGCTGCTACGTAAGCTAGCCTTATATAGACTTTCCGACCAAAGTCTTTCTCTTCTTACATCTTTTCTTTCTAACCGCATCACAAGGGTTTTCTTGGTAACCAACAATCCAAATTCCAGACACAAACATTTGGTGTTCCCCCCAAGGATCCGTTCTTGGTCCTCTACTTTTTTCTCTCTATATTAATGATCTTCCCTTTTTACATTACAGAGGGGTAGTGCCCGTTTGCAGATGATACGTCTATTCATTCGAGCCATTCTAATTGAAGCAATTATTCACAACTCTGCAGAACAATGTTAGTAACTTAATTGATTGGACGAGCTGAACCACATGTCTTTTAACGACCAAAAATCTAAATACATGATAATAACTTCGCGACAAAAACGGCAAACAAAAACCACATCTGCCTTCTATACACATAGGGAATACATCATTCATGAAGTTATACTCACAAAGTTCTAGTGTTACTATCGACAATAATCTTTCCTGGCACCCCATATCGAAAGTTTATGCAAACGTATTTCCCAAAGGTATTTCAACTTTCAAAATTAAATTTCCTCGATGTTACAGCTCGAAAGAAATTCTTTCATGCATTTATTTCAAACATCTATCGATTATGCGTCAACACCTAAAGATCAATGCAGTGCAAACACATTAAGAATATCTAAACAGGAAATTTATAAACGCCTCTGAAGTTACTACTTTTAAAAACACCAGTTTGACGACTGAAGACTACTTACGCTGGAGATCCTTCCATTTCGATAAACTACAGTTTAACAAAGCCGTTGTAATGAAACGAATAATGAACGGGTTTGCTCCTTGTACACTAACCACACAACGATTCCGCAAATCAACAAGAACACGAACAATATTGTAATGAGAAAACCCAGAATTGATCTTTTTAAAAAAGTCCCCGCCTATTCAGGGGGGGCCCTTGGAACTCCTTACCAAAATTTCGTGAAAGATAAAGAAAGCATTAGCTCGTTTAAATCAGCTTACAAAACATTCTCTTTCAGGCACTAAAAACTTTTTAAAAAGGGACATTACATATTTTAACATGATATTTCTCTTCATGCCATATAATGCGAAAGAAAGAATATAACAGACATTGTGACCATTGTTATGTTTAAACAGTACTGTACAGATTGCTGATGTTGTCATTAGATCAATTCCTTCATGTGTGTGTGTGGTGTCTGTGTGTGTGTGTGTGTGTGTGTGTGTGTGTGTGTGTGTGTTGTGTGTGTTGTGTGTGTGTGTGTGTGAGGGGTGCGCACGCGCATATGGATGCTTGCATGATTTTGTCCCTTTGCTTTTGTAGTATTAGTCTGTTACTTCTTACGTTTGCAAGTTGACTTAGTGTAAATTTACTTTTTCCTCTTTTTTGCCATATTTACTTGTTTGTCCATGTGCTTTTTTTTTCTTTTTCCCAGGGCTGGGTGAAAAAAAGCATGCGCAATTTGCTTATCCCATTACCCTGGTAAAATAAAATTTCGCGTTCGTTGTTCGTCTTCTCTCTCTCTCTCCCTCCCCTCTCTCATCTCTCTCTCTCCTCTCTCTGTGTTCGATCCACTGATCGAGTGAGAGATATTTTACGCTATCTTGGGTCGAGACCGCCACCACGAGACCTCTCCAGCCCCAGTGCCCATCAAACCCGAAAACACACACTGAAGTCTTGGATAAGAAACTCAGAGTGCGCGCACGTACGTGTGGGGTGTGCTGCGCGCGCGCGCCGCGCGCGTGTGTGTGGTGTTGTGTGTGTGTGTGTGTGTGTGTGTGCGTGCGTTGGGGTATGTGTGTGTGCGTGTGTGTGTGTGGGGTGTGTGTGTGTGTGTGTGTGTGTGTGTGTGTTTGACCGCCTGACAAAACGAATTACGTGTGTTGCATGCGGTGTGCGTGCATACGTGCGTGTGTGTGTGTGTGTGTACCGGTGTGTATGTGAGCGTGTTGTGTGTGTGTGTGTGTGTGTGTGTGTGTGTATGCGCGCGCACGCGCGCATGGGGTGTATCTGTGTGTAAAGCACGCTCCCCGTGTGCGCACGCGTGTCTGCATGCATGTGTGTTCGAAATGCCTGAAGAAACGGAGTACCGATGTCCACACATGTATCAATCCACAAGTCAGGCTACTTGAAGTGGCCACAACATTTTGCAAAGTCTGTTCCGATTGGTTGCTGATTGAGAAGCCTGCGATCGAGTCACCAGCTGGAAGTATCGATTTGCTGGGTCCGTCTTTTGACGACCACTGGACCGACACCGCACTGCGGGCCCTCGTGATTGACCGCTACCAGCTGAACACTGAGTATGGTCTCTTTCTCGGGGCAAACTGCATAAACTTCTTTCTCTCAGTCTGTGTCACCTCACCGCCTGTCTGTGTTTCTGTTTTGTGTGTCATATGTTAAAAGTTCCGACCAAAAAAAAAGAAAAAAAAGTGCAAGGTTAAAGTGCTGTAAAGCAGGATAGAGGAAGGGTGTGGGAGGAGGTTGAGCTGGTTGCAAGAGAGAGAGAAGAGAGAGAGAGAGAGGGGAGAGAGAGAGAGAGATAGAGAGAGAGAGAGAGAGAGAGAGAGAGAGAAAACGAACGAACAACGAACGAATCTTTTTTAATGAGGGAAAAAGCGGAATAAGCACAACATGGCTTTTACATCCGGCCCTCAATGAAGGGAAATATAAAAAAAGCAATAACAACATCAGCAAAAATAATCTAGAATAAAGTAAAAAATACATAAACGCTAAAATTAGAAAGAAGAAACGGTTAACCAAAAGAACAGAACACAATGCCTGGAAGAAGAAAGAGAAAAGAGAGAGAGAGAAGGAGGAGAGAGAAGGGGAAGAGAGAGAGAGAGAGAAGAGAGAGAGCCCGACAGACAGACAGACAGACAGACAGACAGGAGAAACAGGTGGGGTGGGAGGGGGGGGGTCATCAAATAGTCATGAAAAAAATGGGTTTTTGGAAGATAGATAAATAAAATAAAAAAAACATTATCACAACAATAAAATTATAACACATTTCTGGAGAAAAAAAAATCATTGAACAGGCACCCCATCCTGTAGGCAAGACAAAAATTTACACATGACAAACACACCTTTGGAACACTAAAATGAGAGGGACCAGTACAGAGAAGGAGAGAAAGAAGAGAGGGGAGAGAGAGAGGGGAGAGAGAGAGAGAGAGAGAGAGAGAGAGACAGACAGACAGACAGAGAGAGAGGGAGAGAGAGAGAGAGAGAGGGGGGAGAGAGAGAGAGAGAGAGCGGGCGGGGGTTAAGAGCATGAATTTTGGGAAAATTTAGTCTTAGTTGGGTATGAAGTGCCCTTTTAAAGCTGTATATGCGGGCATGAACATCAAAAGAGGGGTGAAATGCAGTTCCACAAGAAGCCGCCGGGGTAGTGAAGACTGGTTTTAAAACTATCTAATCTTGGACGGGTATTACAATTTTATGAAAAAAGGCGATTTTCATTAAATCTAAAATTTTTCCCGTAATTGAAGTGGAGCACGACCCCCAAAGAATCTTAAACATGAAAAAAGCTTTATTTTAATTTAAGCTTCAAGTTTAATGGTAAAATATCCAGACTGTATAGTCAAGTAAAGATAACGTAACCGATTTTAACAAAACTAATTTCAGGGAACGTCTATAAAGACTAAAACAAAGGTTTGAGTATATGATACTAGCTGAATCCCAAATTGTTGATGCATAATTTTTATGGATTCGATTCAATATAAGCGGAAAAAATATTTTACGTGTGAGAGAGAGACAGACAGACAGACAGACAGACAGACAGAGACAGAGAAAGAGAGACAGACACACAGAGTGAGATAGAGAGAGTAAGGAGGGAGACAAGAGGGGAGACAAAGAGAGACAGAAAAAGACAGAGACAGAGAGAGAGAGAGAGAAGAGAGAGAGAAAGAGAGAGAGAGAGAGAGAGAGAAACCCCAAAGAGAGAGCCCCAGACAAACAACAAAAAGACAGAAAAAGAGAGAGCCAGCTCCAGAAAACCGGACAGAAAACAGACGCAGCCCAAGGGGGGACAACAGACAGAGACAGACAACAAAAAAAAAAATGTTCCTTTTTCACGATCGCCCAAAAAGCTTCTTAAACCGGCTTCATTCTGCTTAGCTTTTGTAATTTAAAACTTTTTTTTGGGGGGGGACAGGGGCCCCCTTAAAATCCCACGTCCCACTTTCCTTCCTCCCCTTTTTTTTCCCCCTTACCCCCCCCCCCCCTCCACCCCCCCTCCGTTTCGACCCGATTTTTAAAATCGGGGGGAAGGGGGGAGGGTGGGGGGAAAAGGGGGGACTCCATTGCGTCTTTGCAAAAAGGGACCGCTGGGCTGACCGTTACCACCACCTACCATTTTATTTGGAGGGGCCCGGGGTGCTGAATTTTTGGAGTGTGTGTGTTGTGTGTGGGGTGTGTTTGTGTGTTTTGGGGTTTGGTTGTGTGGTGGGGCGGTGCCTTGCGTGCGGCGTGCTTGCGTGTGTGCTTGTGTTGTGTGTGGTGTGTTTGTTGTGTGTGTGTGTTTGGGGAGTGTGTGTGTTGGGGGCTTGCGCGCGCGCGCCGGGTGGGGGGTGGTGTGTGTTGCTCTCGACCAGGGCAGCTTTCCCTTTCCCTTTTTTCTCCTCTCCCCCTTCTCCCTCTCTGACCCAAAAGGAATAGGGCGGGAAAAGACAAGAGCGGGGCACGGGGCGCGAATTCCCCCGCTGAATGTGGGGTGTGGGGGGGGGGGGTATGGTGTGTGTTGGTGGTTGTTTTGTGGGGTTTGTTGGTGGTGTGGGTGTTTTGGGGTGTTGTTTTAGTGGGGTGTGATTTAAATTTTCCTAAATTTTAAAGCTGTTCATTTTAAAAGTAAAATAACACTTGTGTGTGGTG
>CM031598.1:13429591-13439624 GCA_018398815.1 Conus ventricosus
AATAACAATAATAAATAATAATAACAATACTAATAATACTAATACATTCAGAATAGGTTTAGTAAGACAATAACAAAAACTACTCGACCGATTTGCGCGAAACATGGTGCGATGATGGAATGAGATCTGCTGTACAAACACCCACATGTCATCCTGGTGGCGTGTCTGCACTCTGCATCTCGATCAAGGGGCGGACCCCGATCCGTCCACCTTGACTTCGCTCTCCCGCCCTCTTGCGTGACCTTCAAGTTGAAATGCGTCTGTGAAACCTCCGCCATAATGCAAGCTACTTCACTTAACACCGTGACCTTCTAGCTGAAATGCGGTCTGTAAAACCTCCGCAATAATGCAAGAAAATTCACCAACACCGTCGCGCAGTGACTATGTCACGGGGACGTCGCAGATTTGAACTCCATCAGAGTTGTCGGATTTTACTGTTGTTTTAATCGTTTAATTTTTATTCATTTACTGGCTTGTTTATTTACTTATTCGTTTATTTATTTGCCGATTTATCTGTTTATTTTATTATTATTATTATTTTTATTGTTATCATTATTATTTTCAATCATCATCATCATCATCATCATCATCATCATCATCATCATCATCATCACAATAATTATTAACATTATTTGATTTTGAATCCCTATCGTTATTGTTATTATTACTATTATTATCAGTAGTAGTAGTAGTTGTAGCAGGCATAGTAGTAGTAGTATTGTCGGTATCATCATCATCATCATCATCATCATCATCATCATCATCACATCATCATCATCATCATTCATTCATTCATTCATTTATTTTCTATTTATGTCATTTTTTGGCTGGTTAGTTTTGTTGGTCATGTCCGATTCCCGCCCGGACCCGCTGACAGTGCCCCGGTTCCAATGGAAAAGGTGGAAGCACACACAGGTGCGCCATTCACTCAAAGGATGTGTCTCTGGGAATCGGCCTTTCTTCCTTCCTCGGGTACAACAAGGATGTCTCTGGGAATCGGCACTCTCTTCCTTCCTCGGGTACAACAAGGATGTCTCTGGGAATTCGGCCTTCTTCCTTCCTCGGGTACAACAAGGATGTCCTCTGGGGAAACGGCACTCTCTTCCTTCCTCGGGTACAACAAGGATGTCTCTGGGAATCGGCCTTTCTTCCTTCCTCGGGTACAACAAGGATGTCTCTGGAATCGGCACTCTCTTCCTTCCTCGGGTACAACAAGGATGTCTCTGGAATCGGCCTTTCTTCCTTCCTCGGGTACAACAAGGATATCTTGGGAATCGGCACTTCTTCCTTCCTCGGGTACAACAAGGATGTCTCTGGGAATCGGCTTTCTTCTCTCGGTACAACAGGATGTCTCTGGGATCGGCCTTTTCTTCTGGGTACAACAAGGATGTCTCTGGATCGGCCTTTCTTCTTCCTCGGGTAAACAAGGATGTCTCTGGAATCGGCCTTTCTTCCTTCCTCGGGTACAACAAGGATGTCTCTGGGAATCGGCCTTTCTTCCTTCCTCGGGTACAACAAGGATGTCTCTGGAATCGGCCTTTCTTCTTCCTCGGGTACAAAAGGATGTCTCTGGGATCGGTCTTTCTTCCTTCTCGGGTACAACCGTAGCTTCTCTTTTGGAGGGACTTGTGAACGCGACCGTGGGATTTTTTTGGTTTTTTTTTTGTTATAAATCCTACTATCGAGGTAGCCACTTCCCGTCTACGGAGACAATGTCTAAATACGATATCAGAGGGCACGTACTTTATTTTCGTGCCATCTCTCTGACTGGCACACAGTGGCTTATTCTTCTCTGAAAGGTAAATGGGATTTAATGGGATTCTCTCTCTCTCTCTCTCTGGTGTCTCTGTCTCTGTCTCTCTCTCTCTCTCTCTCTCCTCTCTCTCTCTCTCTCTCTCTCTCTCTCTCTCTCTCTCTCTCTCTCTCTCTCTCTAATGCATGCGTTGAGCTTGGGATTTCGGTTTTAAGACACAACCGTAGGACTGACTGGGAGTGGACTGAAGTCTGTACGGACGTGAACGAACTCCAAATAGAGAACGTTTCCTACCATGACTGCCTCCAGTGGGGACTGCACCCCAGACATTCTGACCAAGAGCTCTGACGCCTTCTTCACTAGGCCGACTACTCGCCTTGTCTTGGGATTGTATTTTAACTCAAAACAAATGACCAACACTGCAGGTGACCGTGTCGCTCGGGCCTGGTTGACATCGGGATTTATCATGAAAGGAAATGTAGGAAATACAGCCCTTTTTGGTAGTCTTAGACTAAAAATAATGTGTAAGACATATTTTCATCTTTGCTGATCATCATTAAAACAACAACAACAACAACAAGAAGTGGGATGAAGATGGGGATGGGGGAAACCTTTGGCATTTCAAGCCTGTTCTAGTAGATATCTCACTTTCGGTTTTCCCTCCACACCCGAGCGCGTGCTTGTCTCAATCGAAGTCCTCGGTGTTGACAAGGTAGCGGGCTTGCTAAGCGCTGTTTTGCGTCTGTTTGGATCAGAATGGGCACCACTGAACATCACCCAAGCGACTGAGCAGAAGTGCAGTGTCTCCTCTGGTAGGTTGGCTCCTGGCGATTACCGGCTGTGGATCGCTGATGATGGGGGATGCTACAAACGACTCGGGGTGTGGCTGGGTATGCTAAAGCCATGACATTTAAGGGGCACAGAAAGTGGGACAACAAAATGAAATAAGTAAATAGTATGTTAGCAAATGTAAAGAAAAACGAATAGACAGATAAAGAATTAAAAGAAATCAAAAGACAAATGAAATGAAAATACTTCTTTGTTTGAAAAAAAATTCTTAAATGGAGAATATAAGCTTGCTGAAGGCTCTTTTGAGAAGCATCTATTTTATTTTTCCCATTCACCCACTCAAGCACATACTGTTAGTTAGGCAGAATCATCTACCACTACGAATCCCCCCTATTTGTTTATAATTCAATTTATATATATATATATATATATATATATATATATTATATATATATATATATATATATATATATATATTAATATATATATGGAATTATAAACAAAGCTTGCTCTTATGTTTTAGATTGACGAAATAGGGGGAAATAAGCATTCATATCTGCAGTGGTAGATGATTCTGCCTAACTAACAGTATGTGCTTGAGTGGGTGAATGGAGAAAAATAAAATAAATGCTTCTAAAAATGAGCCCTTTAGCAAGCTTATAGTCTCCAAGGGGGAGACATCCTCCAATAGGGAGGGAAACTCACTAACATATAACTCCTGGTCATATACCGATATTTCGAAACCTTGTTGTTTCTCCTCAGTGACCGCGGAATTTGATTCCTCTGCCTTTTCAGTTTTAAGAAGAATGCAATCCCAGAAAAGGCTGGTGTGCAAATACCGTAGTATATTTGTTGAGTTTTCAAAAACCAACCAAGGGTGCCACCTAGTTAGGCAGAATCATCTACCACTGCAGATATGAATGCTTATTTCCCCCTATTTCGTCAATCTAAGACATAAGAGCAAGCTTTGTTTATAATTCCATATTTCTTGCAGTCATTGCAACACCAAGCTGCTCTGTAAGTTGCTGGAACGGTGCGCGGTACTTATCCTTGGAATTTATTAGTTTGTTGTATGTATATGTATATGCAGCAAGCTCGAAACAAATTTGTAGAGTTTTAACCTCGAGTTTTAACCTTCCTTTTAACATCATTGACATATATAATATATATATATATATATATATATATATATTATATATATATATATATATATATATCAGTATATTTAAAATGCCTAAACAATTTTTTTAAGTGCTCAACCCCTTGGGGAGCAACATTAGTTAAAACAAGTTAAAAGAGGAATCTTAAAACTATATTTTTAAAGATTCGTCTTTAACTTGTTTTAACTATATATATAGAGAGAGAGAGAGAGAGAGAGAGGGGAGAGAGAGAGAGAGAGAAGAGAGAGGAGGAGAGAGAGAGAAAACTGACAGACAGACAGACAGGCAGAAGAAAACTCGGAAAACCTCTTTTAACTAATGAACGTGTTAAATAACACATCATCCAGGTAGGACTTCGGGAGGAACAGCACGTCTTTTGAATGCTGTTACAATTCAATTCAGCCACCCACCCCATTTTTCCCTACTGACCCCTCCCATCGTCTCCTCTCTCTCCTATCTTCCCACCCTCACAGAACAGCACATAATGTCCCTTACCGTAAAGGAATCACAAGCATCACTCTACGAAGTAGGAATAGACGAACTACCCCTATACCTCCTCCCCCCCCTCCCCCCTCCCCACCCGTTTGACACTGCTTCCAAACTTTTCAGACTTGTGACACACACTGACCCAGGCTTCGCCACAGTCAAGGATGTCCCCCAATAGCCACCCACTTGCCATTTACTTTCATTTCTACACTTGGAGACACCCAGTGTACATTTTGAGGCAAATAAGGAACAGGAAACGGAGGAAACCAACTTTTATATGTACCTTTAAAAAGAGTACTTTTGAGCCCTCCCTTCTCTCAGCGCATTTGGATAAAGCCATCTGCTGACCTCGCTGGTTCTCTTCAGAAGACGAGAGTGCCAGGTTTATTAGAACTTGCTGAAGTTTTTCCGTGAATGCCGCCAATCAGACCTGGATCGCAGGTTTGGGGTTCATCTCTTAACAGCATAGTTGCGCAATGGCCTGGGGAAGAGAGCTTACTGCCTCTTTCTGTCCAAAATAAGTTCACACAAGTAGTCTCCTTAGGTAATGTCAAGGATTGGTGGAGGAGTCATGTATACGGAAATATCTTCGGCGCATCTTGAAGTAGACTTCTTTTCGTCAGAGAGGAAAGAAAACTTCCATGAAACTGCATGTGAACCTGCGCAGAATCACACAGGAGCGGGGTGCGGGTGGGGGTGGGGTGCGGGGTAGGGGTGGGATGTCTGGGTCTCCAAATTTATTTCATTTCTTTGCTGTATTCCACGCACACTTGACAATTTTATTGAAGAAAAAAAAAAAAAGACTCCAGGCAGAGAGAATTTCACGCGTGCGGCCATACCTGTCGGCCATTAGGCCTTCCTGGCCGCGTGCTCACCACGTGACCCAGTCAACGACCTTGAGAGGAGGCCAACTGTTGTCGTCTGCATAATGATGCTGCGGACGCGCCGGACCGGCGTTAGGCCCGCCACTGACAGCCCGCCATTGACGCGCTTGTTTATGAATGATTAGAATTTAGAAATAGAGTTTGTTTCTTACCGCCAATGACATTGACAAACAAAGACATGACAAGACACGATGCATTTCAACCACTTGGGTCTTCTTCAGGCGAAAAAATAATTCACATTTAACATTTGGGACAGTACAACAAAGAACGAAAAACGAAAAAAGAACGAAAAATGACTCATCTGTTGTTGTCCATGTGGTGGGGAGAACACCCACTCTGAGCGCTCACGTAATTTCAGAACAAACAAAATTACGGTCTCTTCTTGGGTTTTCTCCCGTCTGAGTGCGTGCGTGCGTGCATGTGTGTGCGTGTGTGTGTGTGTGTGTGTGTTGTGTGTGCGTGCGTGCGTGCGTGCGTGCGTGCGTGCGCGCGCGCGCGCGCGTGTGTGCGCTTTCCTTCAGCATTTCGTCCCGAGCTGGAGGCCCCAAAATCTAATCCCTTACGAACAGCTCTGTAAAACTGAATGAGGCAGGCCCGATCTGCTTCCTATGATGTGGCAAACACATACGCCTCTAAAGGGGCGATTCCCTGATCCTCAATGCTTCACTTGTTGTGCAGGCTAGAAAAAAAAGAAAGGATGGGGAGCGGAGAGGGGGGGGGGGGTGGAGGTAGGGGGGGGGTCGTACTTAATTGGGAGAGCACAGACCACCACCGAAGCAGAACAGTCCCGAGGCTTTGCTCCCTGAATCTCGGTTGAAATCGAAGTCCGCATCAAAACTGACGAGTTCGCACATGTCGAACGTATGTAATAAACATGATCACTTTTTTTTTTCTTTCATTGAAACCCATAGCGTTGCTTCTTGACAAATTTACAAAAATGTCGAAAAAAAAAAAAGCTTCCTACCTCGCAATGATAAAGAACGGGAATGGGGGATGATGTGGAAAGGGGGAGAGAAGGCGGTGGGTGGGAGTGAGGGGTGGGAGGGGGGGAGGGTCGCCCTTTCAACCGCTTCCGCACCACAATTTCATGGGTTACGTTCCATCTTTATACGAGTTATGTCGAAACAAGTCTTGAAGATTTCGCATAATCTTGTTCATTGACAGACAAAGAAGCCACCACTTTTGGGTGACTATATTATAGTCTCTTCCGCGTAAGTAAAAAGAAGAAGCTTGTTGTTCGATGTGGTGTTAACAGTGGACAGGTTGAGCGTTAATCTCAACAACAATTTTTCTTTTCATCTCGTTCAACCGCAATTATTAAATGAGTCTTTGCCTTAATCTAACCTTTCCCTTTGAGGTGTAGATCACTTTACGTTGATTCCAGTCATTCATTCCGTTTTCTCCCGTCTATCTTTCTTTCATTTCTTCCCCTTTCTTTCTTTTCTTTTCTTTTCTTTCTTTGTTCCTTCTCTCTGTCTTTTTTTCCCTTCTTTTTTTTCACACTTCTTTTTTTCGTTTCTTTTTTCAATCTTGTCTTTTTTTTCCTTTTCCTCCTTTTTAAAAAAAAAATTTCCTTCATTTTTTCCCCTCCCGCTTTATTAACCAAAACCAAAACAAAACAACAACAACAACAAAAAAACCAACAACCTCTTCTGAGGGGCGTCACATTAAGATACGTGTAATCAGGACGTTCGTCGCTGACTATTTTTTTGGACATAGTATTTAAACATAATGACTGTCTAGTTCAGCTGTTTTCACACAGCTGTGAATACGCTTGCTCGGAAGTTCTTAAAGAGAGAGAGAGAGAGAGAGAGAGAGAGAGAGAGAGAGAGAGGAGCACTGCTGTTGTATTGACATTCATATCATCGTCACCCTTCATAGTTTATCAACATCAACATCATCATCGTCGCAACTCCCAGCACATGTCATGTCCAGCATAATTATGAGCAGACCCAACAACATGTACCAGTGAACAACAGCAGCCCCAATGGTCACAACTGACCGACAATGACGCAGGTGAGGACAATGACCCTTCTGTTCCACACACCACACAACCCTCTCCTCTCCACCCCAACCCCCCCTCCTTCAACCTTCCCTTGTCGCCTTTATGTCCAGCCCACTAGGTCCCCCCCCCCCCCCCCCCCACACACACACACACTTTTTTGCTCTCTGTCGCTTCCCTCCCATCCGAGCCCCCCCCCCCCCCCCGGCCCCCCCCCCCCCTCCCCCCCCCTTTTTCCCCATTTCTTTCCGCTGCAGTGGTTTTTTTTTGTTTTGTTTTTTTAAGTAGGGGTTTATCGTCCCGCTGTTGGATTGTCTGTGCACAACGCTCTTTTTTTCAGTGTTAGGCGCGACACACACACACACACACACACACACACACCAGGAACAGCTGGTATTTTTTGTTTTTTTGCAAATGGTTTTCCCAGTTGCCGGACGGGGCGCGCGCGCGCGCGCAAAGCACGCACGCAAAGCACACACACACCACACACAACACACACACACACCAGAGGGTGCAAAAAAGAGACGTGTTAATCATAAACATACAAACCCTGTCCCTGAGCCTGAATGTAATGCAGACCTTGCACAACCACCTCCCCGCAGAATTGTACAGCGACCCTATGATATCTCACTCTGATCAGCAATGAAATTTCCAGTCTGGCGACCCTGTGATATCTCACTCTGATCAGCAATGAAATTTCCAGTCTGGCGACCCGTTGCCACACGATCAGTCTCTACACTTCTGTGCACAGAGATACCTGTGCGCAAACTCCTGGAGATTGGGTGTTTTGGGAGACGGGACGCGTCTCTCTCTCTCTCTCTCTCTCTCTCTCTCTCTCTCTCTCTCTCTCTCTCTCTCTCTCTCTCCATTTAAAACTGTTTTTGAAAAAGAAGGTATGTTTGTGACATGGATATCTATGTTTTCGTGTAGCCATTTCTCAGTTAAGATTTAACGTGCTTCCTCTGAATAAAATGTGCATCGGTACAGTGAATCTGTCGAAGATAAAAATTGTTTATTTTGTGAGGGTCAAGTTGAAAATGAGCATCATTTCTTATTTGATTGTTGCCTGTATATAGACCTTCGAGCTAAATTTCTAAAAGAATCAATGAAAGTGCCTGTAAATGTTCTGTTGAAACAACGAGTATGAATCATAGGCACAATGTTTCAGATATGTGTTCCATGCGATTAACAAAAGAAATAAGGTTATATTTTAGACCAAAATGACTGGCTGATTATTACGGCTCGATAACTTTGATACTTTATTTTGTGCTTCATGATATATAGATCTTCATCATTCACTCATGTAGCGTAGCTTTGTTTGCTAAGATACGTTCATTTAGAATTTCTACTACACATTTATGTCTAGAAGAGACTGTCAAGATGTGGAATGTGAAAACTGTGGAATATATTTATTCTTTTTCACCTCCTCCCTTCACCCCCCCCCCCCCTCCTCATTCCTTGCTCGCCCCCATCTCCTTGACTCCCTTCCCCAGCCCCACCACTCCCATTTCCATTTGGTACCTCCATGTATTGTGGCCAAAGGCCGACGTACATTAAAAATTCTGAGTTCTGAGTTCTCTCTCTCTCTCTCTCTCTCTCTCTTCTCTCTCTCTCCTCTCTCTCTCTCTCTCCTCTCTCTCTCTCTCTTCAAATCTGTGAATGTTTGGTGCATTGCCTAGTTGCATCGCTGTTTGATTCTTCTAATCTGTTCTGTCTTCTTTCCTGTCTTTTAATTTAAATCAAGATTTTCAACAAATTTCCCATATGATATTTAGCATTTTTCTTTCTCTCTTACGTATCACTGTTGGTTATGCAATCCGCCGATGTGTTTATTGTTGTTAAATTTTCTGTCACCGGGGCACATCATAAGCATTTGCTTGTTGTTGCTTCAGTTCATATAATTTGTTTATGTATACATCAGTTCAATAAAGAAACGCTTTAACAACAAACAAAAAAATCCAGGAGATGGGGGCCAGGCAAAAGGAACGAGTTCTCTGGTCGGAAGAGCTCAGTTGGTTGAGCGCCGGACTCATGATGCTGGTGATCCTGGGGTTGCTGGTTCGAATCTCCACCTATCCGTTTCGGAACAGAGGGATTTTTCCCGTCGGAGTTAATACTGGTTCTGACGCAATTTCTCGAAAATTTGATGAGACTGTAAACCGAGTGTCCGCAGAAGATTTTGCGCACGCGTATAATGCAATCACCAACATTCGGAGAGGCCGGTCTGGCCGTTGGTGTGGATGACACGTATTCACATAGCATGCATCCTGTCTAAAAATGGAAGCAATGATGAAAAGTCTTAGCGACCGATTGATATTCGACTGAGCGACATGGGGAAATGAATGATCAGAGGCCGCAGGCAGCTCTTCAGTCGGCGCTACCCAGGTGGCAGCCCGTTGTGCAATCCTTGAGCTGGATTGTAAAGAGCTTAAAACTTAGTTTCTAACAGAATGATATGTGAATATGAAAATAATAATGACGACGATGATGATGATATAATAATAACGATGATAATGATAATGATGATAATGTACTAATGATAATAGTGATAATGATGGTAAGTCTGTAAGGATGAGTAGAACGTTTTGTGGGCTCTAATAACAAGGTCGGAGGCCCTACTGACTGACCTACGTCCAGGATGCCACAGAACCAGGAAAGACATGTGGTGTTGAATAGTACAGGTAGGAAAGACATGTGGTGTTGAATAGTACAGGTAGGAAAGACATGTGGTGTTGAATAGTACAGGTACGTGTTATATCTGCTCAGACGTTTCAGTGGATCAAACAGCCCGACCTCTATGAGCTCTAAAGAACATCAACTGACAACTTTTTTCTGTCGTCCCAAAAAACATAAGAAAATATGTAAGGCAACTCTTGCTCCTATCATGGCAGCAAAGATACCCCCCCCCCTCCTCCCCCCCCCCCCCCCCCCCCCAAAGTATTTCACCCCTCCTCTCAAG
>CM031598.1:13440624-13450624 GCA_018398815.1 Conus ventricosus
TTAATTGACCAATGACCACCACAGGTAAGGCGTGTAGCGTGACTGTCATGATTTGAATATCCAATGGAATTAGAGGAGATAACTTCGGGTATCAGGGGGTAAAAATACTGACCAATGGTACTGGCCCTTGGACACGGAGTGAGGGCATAAAGTAATGCGTGAGTGAGAGAGAGGGAGAACGAGAGGAGAACGAACAGAGAGACAGAGAGAGAGAGGTCTGAGTGTAATCTCTGAGGAGAGAAAAGCAGAGAGATGAGGGGAGGAGAGAGGAGAACCAAGTTGAGAGATTAGCATGAGATAGTCTGCAGAGGAAGGACTTAGGAGAGATGTGGAGAGAGTTGCTAACTAATGAAGAGGAAAAGAAAGAAGAAAAAAAAGAAAAGAAAAGCAACCATGTCCATTTGATAAGAGCAGACTAGAAGAGAGAGAGAGAGAGAGTGCAATGCGTTAATGCAGGAAGAAAGAAAGGAGAACAGATCGATGTTGATAGTCACTGTTCTATCTTCACTGGGGTTCGACCTCATACTTGGCCAGCGCCACTTTCATCGACAGACCAACGCCAGTGCCAACAGTCTCACCTGACCAGGCGCCAGCAGACCAAGACCATGCCAGCAGTTGTGTCGTGCTTGTGAAAGTGACAGTGAAAAGAAAGAAAAAAAAAAAAAGAAAAGAAAAGACAGTGATTCGTGAATAGTTAAGATCACCTGGCCAGGTAAAGTAGAAATCTATTTATACCCGGGTTAGTTAATGATGTTTAGACAAATGATTTGTGAAGTTCAGGAAAGAAGAATGTTTTATTTTGTTTGATTCCATATGCATTGATGGTTCGTTCTATGAACATGTGTAGTAAAGTTATAGACTTTACTAGTGGTTTGATGTGACGAATGCATGATATATGAATGAGATCGTAAGCAAGCTGTGAGTGTGTTTGGGCTGTGCGCTAGTCCTTCCTCCATCGACATCACCCGAGGTTGACAGTGCCCTATTTCTCGAACTCTACTCACCCTCTCTTCCACTGTCCCTCTGTACTTCATTCACCACTTTGGCTTCACAAGGGGAGTATTGTGCATGTTTGTCTGTATTTTTTTGTCGCTGAGGAAGGCATTTTGCCGAAAATTTCTTGTCCTGTTTTGTGTCGTGCATTAAATCGTCGTTACTTCACACTTTGTTTTGTGTGCTCTTCTGCTTTTTGTCGTATGTCACTGGAGTTTCTCCACGAGAGTCTGTGTCTATACGGACGCATAAACTAACCGGCCGCTGATGTCAGTGAGCTGTGCCGAATAGGTTCAAACAATTTCCCAGGTGAATGGTGATAAGACTAGATCCCTCCCCCTCTCACCCCTGATGAGTGAATGACAGGTTGTCAAAACCGGATTCTGCAGAGTAGGATCCATATACCCAGCACACAGGGTCGCTACTTCACTGACCCCCAAGACTGCCTGTAGACCAGACCAGTAAAAGACAAAGGGATGACTAGAGAAGGCCTGATAAACTCCTGGTACTCCTTGACCTCCAGTCTCATTCACTGTTCATTCTCAGGAAAAGTGAGTTGGAACTCTGTTTCACATTTCGAATCTATGATTTGATTTTATGTATGCTGTGTCGTTAACATTGTAACTTTGTACAAATGCTTAGCAACATGTATCAAACTGATGAATGATTATTATGTGTAGCAGTTGCTTGCCATCATATGGCAAAGGCTCTCTCCCAGTGGTTATGATTCTTTGTTAACTATCTGACCATTGTTCTTTGTGTTCACCCTGACCTTTGCCAGTGGGCAATTCTGTCTGTTAAGATAATAATTCAATGATTAATTTTGATCAGGAAAACAGTATGCCTGTGCTAGGGTAAAAACTGCTGCTCTGATTTATAAATACTGGTGATTGTTGGAATGATTTGTAGTGTATGACTTTAAGTCCACACCACACGTGTACTTGGACCAAGTGTAGCCCAAGTCAGTGTGAGTTAATTCATTCAAACATGGAAGAGATGTTTGACTGAAACTATGTAACATTGTATTACTGTCTCCTACCCTTTTGTAAGCTTAACTTAGCCTTTAAACAAAAGTGGAGATTAATAGTTATAGCAGAAACTCTACCATAGTGAAAACTTTGCTGGCTGAGTCTCACACCTGCACTGAAAGTAAACAAGGGTAAATGTGTGCACTCGACAACCCAGCCATCGATTCTCACCTACAGACCAAGTTCTCTTTATCGCAGAAGTGGGATCCTGGTCATGCTACACATTGCGGCTGAACCAGAAGCTGGGGCTTCGCCAGAAACTGGGGTGAACGCCAGACAACCATGGCATCACTGTAAACTGGGGCAGCACCAGACAACCAATCTACACCAGTGGGGCAGTCACCAACCACAGGAGAGATCAACTACCTTCTCCGAAGCAAAGCTAAGTTAGCTAACCACCTGGACTCAAATCATATCAGACCCTACCCTCACTTTATGATGAAACCATGAGAAACTGTCTATGAGTACCACTTTGGCTACTGCACTGGGTGTATGCAAGCGAAGTGGATGTATCTCAACCAGATGCATTCAGTGTAACTTAGACAGGCCCACTGTATTCCATCTTAAGCAGCAGTACCCAGTGTATGCATGTAAAGTAGGAGTGAGGAAGGGCCCCTCATTGTGGTAGTCCAATGAGAACTAACACCCAGCCTAGGGACATGACAAGCCAATACTTACCTATTGTAAGCAATAAAAGTTGATGTGTGAAATTGCACTAACTTGTGTCAGTTCTCTGTTGTTCAGTCAAATGTTGAATGTTTGAACTTCTCTCTTCAATTTGTCTCTCAGAGCTATAAGTACTTGTAAGAGTACAGCCTATGGAAAATTATCTCAGAGCTACTGTTCCGTATTTTACCAAGTCCCGGAGCAAAAATAAAAAATTTCTTTGATGACTAGTACCAGAAAGTTGCTCCTTCCACCACTAGTAAGAGAGAGGGTCTAGGTGAAATGTTAAGATAATTCTCATTGAGAAATTATCCCAAATCCTTCCCCTAGAGGACCCACCTACAACTCATCCATCTCGTCACAGTCGTTTTGCTGCAGTGTACATTCAGCTCATGGGGAAACTCGTGAAGCTCTCCATGGCCACGTGTGTCACACAAACCGAGCGAGAAGAGCTCCGACGTGGTGCATTTCCTCACTGTCCTACTGCTTCAACTGCTGGTTGTGCAAACGATGTTGAAACAAACCCTGGTCCGACTCTTTAGTGAATTTAAACAAAACAAAACAAGCTTTGAATGACGTACTACATCAACATAAGTTGGAGTTAAAAAAGGACTTTTTGTGTCGCAACTCCAAACACGTTTCAATTCGCTTGGCAAAGACTTAACAGCAACAGTGAAACGCAGTTGCAGTCCATACAAGCCAAAACAGCGAAGCCCTACGATCCAAAACAGCAAAACCTGAAGATCGTTTTGGCTTCATGTTAGAGAAAGCAAAACAAGTAAATTCTGATGTCAAGATAGATTTTTAAAAAAAGACATTGTTTCCAAAAAGTGCGCGAGCTCAGAACAATGCAAAGGAGACACACCCCGACCTCCTAAAACAAAGAATAGGATTTTGGCCTGGCACATATATGAATGGCAAATTCAGAGGCTTTCTGTCCATACAAACTGTGAGTTTCTTGACGTTCCAACATTGAAGGTTTATGTTTATATGAATTCAATACACGTGCATTATGTGAGAGTGTTGATGTTTGTTTGCATGTTGAAACTATTTCCCACATCGTTTCCGTCTTTGCTATTCCTAATCATGTAGTTTTTATGGCTTCTGGCGTGAAGGTGAATGACGCTCCGACAGCTCAGCTGTTTGGGGTATTGCTTAGTTAAGAGGAACTGAGTGAGCACTTGGAAAGAATTGATTTAGCATTCAAAACATTATCGCACTAAAGGTCTCTGGTGACTTTGCAGGCCACAGACACTCCCTCTGTTTTACTAGGCTGTTACGTCCACCCTGGGTGTGTCTGTCATTAAAGAGCGTATTTTTTATATCATTGAATCAACAGGTGATGTTCCTTTTATAGTTATGGGTGATAGGAATGCACGTGCCGAAAGTGAAAATTCCGATGAAATTGATTTTGAAGATCTTGTTCTAGATGTTTTTTTCCCCCATGATAAATGCGAAAGAGTTCATGAAATAAACGCTCATCTAAAGTTCAAACAATAAATGAATATGGATAGATACTTATTGAACATTTGCGATTAGTTTGGCTTGGTCATTTTAAATGGAACAACTGTCGATAGAACTAGCGGAAATTTTTACTTACATAGCAACTACTGGCAACAGTGGTATTGACTGTTCTATTGTGTCAAAACATTTGAGATCATTGCTACATTTATTGAATCTTGCTGAAAAAAATGGAATCGAAACTCTCCTCTCTCTCTCTCTCTCTCTCTCCTCTCTCATCTCTCTCTCTCTCTCTCTCTCTCTCTCTCTCTAAGAGTAAACTGGGTTTCAAATGTGAGGGTTAAATTACATGAACTTGGTTTTTGGTTTCCGTGTGGTTACAACAGGGTGTCGGAGATTTGAATGATTTCCTGCAGATATTTCAGAATAGACTAATCATGGCAGATGGCAAGAATGGGTCATGCCATGTTCAAGAAGCGACTGTGTTGCTTTTTACAGACAATTCAGAAGTATGCATTATGTTCCATCATATCTATAAAATCAAAATGGACAGTCATTTAAGGTATATTTGACAAAGTTCAGATTAGATATTTCTGAACTTTTTATCATTATTATCGTTACAGGAAGCATAGCAAATGTAATCTTCCCTGTCCACTGTGCACAAGTGCCGAAAAAAATGACGTTCATTTTATGTTCTGTTGTCCAGTTTTGAATGATCTGAGGAGTCAATTAATTGATCAAAAATATTCCAAGCATCCTTCCTTATTTCAAATTTCATTACTTATGGCATCCACAACGAAGCTACCATAAAACGTTTTGTTGTTTTCATGTACAAGGCATTTAGTATTAGAATATAGTATCAGTTAAGAATTCATTTTTGAGTACTGTTTCATATTTAGTCAGTCGATTACCTGTGGCACTTTGATGATATTTGATCGATGTGTTACCTGTTTCTTTTTCGAAAAGATTTGTTGACATTACCCCCCTTCTTTATGGGCTAGGGCCTATATGAATAAATCTTCTCTCTCTCTCTCTCTCTTCTTCCTCTCTCTCCTCCTCTCTCTCTCTCTCTCTCTCTCTCTCTCTAATTGATATGATTTATTGCTATAGCAATAAATCATGTCATATCGTCTCTCCGTCTCTCTCTCTCTCTCTCTCTCTCTCTCTCTCTCACTCTCTCTCTCTCCTCACTCTCTCTCTCCTCTCTCTCTCTCTCTCCTCTCTCTCTCTCTCTTGTTCAGTGGTAATCAAACATTTGTTTCTGATGCAACCATCACTGCAGAGATTAATGGCAGTCTGAGAATCGGCGCATATTCTGACTCCTGACCAGTCTCATGCTGGTTGTATGATGTAAACAGACAAATAAGCAACATGTGTATACTTGTACGCGCGCGCGCGCACACACACACACACCACACACACACACACACACACACAACACACACACCACCACACACACACACACGCACACGCACATTCAAGGTTCTATAATCTCCCCATTGTTATTCATGTAATGCTATATGACTTATAACATGTTTTTCATCATATACCAAGGTAGCTCAATATGCTGATGACATTGCAATATGGATTAATGTATCTTTAAAGAAAAGAACAAATTACGTCACATAAATTATATTCAGAAGCTCTTTCAGCACGAGCTGGATAAATTAAATAGTTATATGCATTTGATGGCTTTCAATTCTCTGTTGAAAAGACACATTTGGTTCTCTTTAACAATGGATATAACCCAAGTAACCTGCCTATATTCTTCTGGGAGGACGGGAAATTTTTATAAAACTTGAAGTAAAATTTTAGGTGTCCTACTTACACCAAAACTAAACTGGAAAAAACAATTGACATCATTGTTACTAAAGCAGTTAAAAGTTGAATTTTCTAAAAATTGTCAGTCATTCTCCAGGGGACAGGATCCTAAAGTTTTGTTGCATTTAGCAACCAGTCTTGTACGATCAAGATTGACTTACATGGACAGGAAGTATTCTTTCTGCTATCGCGATCGCATTTAAAAGAACTTCAAGAATTGACAGTAAGCTGTAAAGTTGGCCCTGTGTACCTGTGCACACTAAGTCCTCTGAAGCTATAAGATAGCAGGCCTTTTGCCCTTGAATGAGATAAGGAAAATAAGTTCTGTAAATATCTAGTGAGACGGATTTGCGGTGGACGACCTTGAAGAGTTAAATACACGATCCGACATTGATTTTCGAAAAATGCACAGAAAAATTCAATTAGAGACGCTTCGATCTATATGTTTCAGACGTTTTTTAATTCATCAAAGATTGACCCACACGAGGTAGCGCCTCGCGTACTGGTTCCGCCGGTACCCCCTTGGGAACTAACGGAAGTAAACAGTTAACATTTTTCTTCTGATCTAAATAAAGCGATTTCGCCGCATGTGTTAGCAGCATCGTCAAAATTGACATGGAAGAAAAGTTTACTAACTATTTGAAAGTATACACTGACGGCTCAGTTCTTGATGATGTAGTGCGGTCTGCTTTGTAATACCGATTTCAAAGCTGAAAAATCATATTATTTAGGTAAGGGTCATTCCATATTTACAGCTGAACTAATTGCTGTCCTGATGGCATTAAATTATTTAATTTCCTTGCCAGTCTCATATTTAATATCCTGTTTTGTGTTGATTCACAGTCAGTATTAAAAAGTTGTATTGTTTTGAAAATACACAAAGAGAGGAATTATATTTGAGATTAAGTACATGTTGCACTGTCTTTACATGAAAGGTACTAATGTTGTATTTTCTTGGGTTCCATCGCACACCTCCTTCGTTTTTAATGATCAAGCAGATAGAGCAGCAAAAAGGGGAGCAAAGAATATATTTGGTAGTATTAAGGTTGATTGTCCTTTATCATACAAGGAAATTAGTCATATAATCGAGAGGGATTTCTGGAGTCAATACAGTTCCTCATCAAAACCTCGTCAGCAAACTCTGTCAAACTTTGTGTCGATTAGCCGACCGGTTTCTAGCCTGACTTTTAGACTTTTATGTAATTCCCTACGAACCAAGTATTGCCAGACTGTTAAGTGCGCATGATCGTGGGGATCTTTCAGTTCAACATGTGATTTTTGATTGTGAACTAACGAAACCCTTTTGAATGGTGTTATACCAAGTGCTGACACTGGGCATGTTAATGTGTTTGAACTTTTTAGATTCGTTGCCAGTTGTTTCTCTTGTTAAATTAACGAGTAACCTTTTGGAAGTCCATTAAGGAACATTTTATAATCATAATCGTAAGTTAGATTATTTTAGTTATTTTTTATCTAATTTTTCATAGTTACTGTCCTGCAATTCATCTATCCTTTATTTTTGTTCCATGTAAGTAACCACATCGTCCTCTTTTCTTTTATGATAATAGTCTACAATTGTAAAACAATATGTTATTTAGACGTCTGCAATCACCTATATGTGTGACGAACGTAAAACAGAATTCCTTCCTACGCACGCACGCACGCACGCACGCACGCAACACACACCCCACACACACACACACACAAACACTCACACACACACACACACACACACACACTCACACACACACACACACACACACACACACACACACACACACACACACACACACACACACACACACACACACACACCACACACACTCACCACACACACACACACACACACACACACACATCACACACACACACACACACACACACACACACACACACACACACACACACACACACACACACACACGCACACACACGCACACACACACACACACACACACACAAGTATGACGGAGACTTACTGACAATTCAGTGGCCATTAACTTTAGTCTTTCCCGTTGTCTTTGTCTGTTCTCCTCTCCACCCACCTCCACAGCCCCTCCCCTCCCCTCTCCTCCCCCCCTACTTCTCCATCCCGTCCCTCTTTCTAGCTTCTCCCCCCCTCCCGCCCCCCCCCCCCCCCCCCCCCGATTAAGCTTTTTAACATGGGAAATAACCAGACATGTTTCCTTTTCGTGGTACGTACTTGTTTTATTTCCCTTGTCACAGACCTTTCGCCCACTCATTTTTTCCCCTTTTTTATTTCTTGTCTGCCTCCCTATCCCCTCCCGACCCCCCTCCCCCCTCCCCACTCTCCCTCTTCCTCCCACCTTCTTCTCTCCGAATTACACTTTTAATTAAAGAAATAAATATATTTTTCAAAATTATATCTGGTGTGTGTGTGTGTGTGGTGTGTGTGTGTGTGTGTGTGTGTGTAATCAATAACACACATCCCAAATCTCCACATATATGCAGTCATACGCCACGTACTGTCCCATTCACACAACCAGCACCTGCTCCACAGGGAACCGATAGAAGTACGAGGACACCCGCTGAGAGGAGACACGGCTCGCGCAGTTGAGTTGTGTCTCTTCTGAATCTGACCTGAGCTGGACAGCCTCTCCTAAATCATTCTCTCTGTCTCTCTCTGTTTGTCTCTCTGTCTCTGTCTGTCTGTCTGTCTGTCGGTCTCTCTCTCTCTCTCTACTCTCTCTCTCTCTCTCAAACAGTTGAGAATTTGGACTTCATCAATTAATTGAAACGCCCACTAGAATTACTCCGCTTTCGAAACACTGATTGATCACATTTATAGCAACACACAACAAAACATTGTAGAAGTGTGTTCTCCACATTGTGGCTGCAGTGATCACCTTCCTGTTTGCCTTACTTGGTTCAGGAAAGGCACAAAAATTCCCAAGCCTGGACACAAAGTTATTACCTATAGATCTTTTGCTCACTTTGATAAAGACGCATTTCTTTTCGACTTAGCTCATTCATCTTTACCAAACGTGTATCAGTTCACTGATCCTGATGAAGCATTTCAATTCTGGCACAAGTCGTTTACTTATATCTATGACAAACAGCTCCCTTTATAACAAAAAGAGTAAAACATTCCCCCAAGCCTCCTTGGTTGACTGATGTCATCCAAGATGCGATGCGTGAAAGAGACATGCTGTTAAAAGCAAACAAATTTCAAGATTTCAAAAACAACGAAATAAAGTTACGGCAATGTTACGTTCAGCGAAAAAGAAATACTTCCGAGATCTTGTATTGGAAGGTTCTAAAAATTGTAAGTCGATTTGGAAAGCTAATTAACATTCTCACAAAAAAGAAAGTCCATAAAATGTCTGCCTCTATTAAAGGGCTTTCAACTGATGATTTAAATCACCATTTTTCTAATATATCTTCCACAACTATAACAAATGATAGGTCCTATTTAAATAATCTCGAGCTACTAAAAGAATTTTGTTATTCTAAAAATATAACATCAGACGCTGTCGTTCCTCTATTACGGTGTTTGACGTTTACGTTCATCTTACACAACTCAAGCAGACAGGCACACGTGGCCTTGATAATTTAGATGGTAAGATTCTTAAATCATGTGCTCCTATCATCACAGACTCTTTAACTTATTTGTACAATCTCTGCATTGACAAAAGCTATTTTCCTTATATTCTTAAGCAAGCCAAAATTGTTCCTATCTATAAATCTGGAGATGAAACTAACCCATCAAATTACAGACCTATTTCATATTATCGTCCTGTCGAAACCTTTGGAAAAACATGTCTATAAACATCTAATGTCACATGTTTCGGAGAACAATTTGCTTCATCCCAATCAATCAGGATTTAGAGTAAACCATTCATGCCACACTGCTTTAACTAACCTCGTCGAGGATTGGCTCGTTAATATCAATGACAACAAATTCACGGGAGTATTGTTCGTTGACTTTGCAAAAGCTTTCGACGTCATTGACCATAATTTGCTGCTACGTAAGCTAGCCTTATATAGACTTTCCGACCAAAGTCTTTCTC